>CM039470.1:16499323-16529040 GCA_022433065.1 Begonia loranthoides | reverse complement strand
CCCCCCAATGGCTCAGCCTTCAGCCCCTTCAACGGAACAGCCTCCATCATTGCCTCTGCAGCACATGGAGGAGGATGCTCCACAACCGATGCAATCGCCCTCTCCTCAGACATCTCATTTTACTTCGATGCATGAGGAGATGTCTGCCTGGATGAGCAGGATGGAGGAGCTCCATCATATGACGCTTACTAGAATACAAATGATGGAGGAGCACCTTCAAATGGAGCAGGTCCAAATAAAAAAAGTGGAGGAGCGAGCAGAAGAGAGGCATCAGCATGCAAAAGAGAGGTATCGTGAGCTGTTGGCAGCACTTCATAGAATAGAGCAACGAGTAGCCCATATAATAGCCTCTCCTTCATCCTTTGAAGCAACAGAAGCTACATACTACTTGTAAGTTATTTTCTTTGCACGCAAAGTTCAGTCTTTACCTTATTTGTGTTTGACGTGATAACATGTCGTTGATTTGCAGCACCATTTCCATAAGACACCAACCTGCTCCTCCAGTCGTGCTTGCCTCAGTGCAGGAAACAAGTGAGTCACAGCCTCAGACCCTTAAAATTGTGTGCGTGGTATGTCTTTGATTTGGTTATATATGTGTGTCTACACTTATTCTTACTTTATTAGTTTGACGGCCATTTGCCATTTTTGTTGTAGGCTCCGGAATTGATGGATATCTTCACGAAGCATGTTTTGGAAGAACTTAGAGACGTACACAATTCTTGGTGGAAAGCTCATCTATAAGAACGTTTAGGGATGCCACACTGTAAAAACGTTTCTTTCTATCTTAGTTTATAAGCTTTTATCTTAGTACTCATCCGAAGATGCCTTCGCAGTTCAACAGCAAAAATCGCTACTCACATTAGGTTGGATCCACGTATGTAACCATCTCACTTCTCCTGGTTGTTGTTCATGTTCCATGGTTTTTGATGCGTTGTTTACATTTTAGACACACCCAACGCATCCGTGTTTCCTGTCGTCCGTTGACCTGCACACTCAATTCACTTACCAGTGATTGATGCCTAAAGCAATCTCCGTGATTGTAGCACCCACTGACAAAGAGTGGTATGTATTTTCCCTTGTGTAAATTCATATTGCTTTCCACTTGTTTACCAGCAATTTTTCCCTTTGCATTGCAACCCAAATGACATCTTTCGGTGTACGAGTGAGGGGATAAGGGTGATCTGAATGTGCAATAATAAGGTACAATTCCACGAGCATGAGGATCAACTCATGAAGGGTCTGTTGTTCTCCAATGCGTCCAAGGTATACTTGGACTCGCAATTGTCTTTTCAAATCAAGAATTTGCGATCGAAACGGAGCAAGAAGAAGGCGGCTTCCGAATATCTATTTAAGTTGACTTTGTTGAAATATATATTTACATTTACGTTGATATTTGGATAGCAAAATATCTGTTTGGATAATATCTGTTTATAGTTTGGATAGTTTGGATAATATCTGTTTATAGTTTGGATAATATCTGGTTGGGAAAAAAATATATGCTTTTATTGATGTCGCAGGGGGGATAGACTTCAAAACAAGCGAAACTCTTGCAAAATTTTCAACTTTTTAGAGTAACCATGAACAAACAAATAAGCATGTTTACCTGTAAAATTTCCAAATTTTTTAGAGTGAAATTGCAAAATTTTCAACTTTTTTATAGTGAAATTGACTCAAATTGACTCAAACCACTACGACTTTTTGGACACGCCACAGCGGTTTCTGACGAGCCGTTGCAGCTTTGTAGACAAGCTGCCGTGATTAGTTAGCAAGCCACTATGGCGTTGTGGACAAGCCGCTGCGGCATTGTGGACAAGCCGCTGTAGCATTATGGACAAGCCGCCGCGGTTAGTTAGCAAGCCACCACCGCATTGTGGATAGGCCGTCGTGGCGCTTCAACAAAAACCGCAACGACTCATCATAAAATTGAAAGACAGATTCAAATGAAAAGTTGGTACCTGGACATTAGCATACTAATCAATTCCATTCATCCTCAACATCCAAATGTATCAAACCAATATATCAATTCAAATTTTACAAGGATAACGTCCATTATAATCGCATATATATCAAACCTACTTTGTCAAACCAATGTATCAAGGAAGGTTAAGGTTCACATTTGTGTATGTTGGTGTTTGTGGACCTTGCACATCATACTCCTGTAAAATACATTGCAAATGAAATTATCGTAGTTCAAATAACACTTGAAAACATAAATGTGATAATGGGCTCACCTGCATCTTAGGAACTATGTCAGGAACTATCTCAGCAACTCTCTTGGAGACTGTCTTGGGGACTATGGCAGGAATTGTCTCAGGGGCTGTCTCGAGGACTTTGAAACCCATAATGTGCCCTCTAACCTTCCTCTGCTGCCTCTGGCTCTAGCTCTGCCTTTGCCACCTCTGTCGCCACATACACTCAACTTGCCTCCATCTTCGCACGTGCGGGAATTGTGCCCCACACCCCCACACCGGCCACAGGTCATGTTCATATGTCTTCTTTGCAGCACTATTTGGCTTAGGACCTCGTCCACATCCCGTATTCTACGTTTTCGTGCCCTTCCTAGAAGCTTTTTAAATGGTGGTGGGATAATTGGATCAAGATGCGTCACAGGAAGCCACTCAATTTGTCAATTGATGGGGAGGAAAAAGTGGGAGTACATTATCACGTATGTTTCCCGGTGATAGCACGCGTGAACAAATTCCTCAGGAGATCTCCTCGTGAAGTGAATGCACTGGACTGCATGGAGACACCGGTAATAGGTTCAAGTATGCCTGTCCAAATCGTAGAGTACTATTCATTACCGTTGCTGACATCAAATTGGGCAGCTCTTGAAAACTGAGGGCTCCAATTTTGACTGGCAAGTTGTAGTTTGGCGAGCCGATTGCTAATCTGCGAACACAAAAGGTCCGTCGAGAGAGCCATCTTTTCATTTTTTTTTTCACGATCCTACCCATTTATATGATCTCGAACATACTTAGAATCAGTTTGTCTCAGGCTGGTAAGATGCAAGCGTTAAAGGACTTACTGAGGTTGTTGAGGCTTAGGTCGCATTTGGGGATGGAGCAGAAGACATGTTTGGCTCAACATCTCACACCTATTCCTCATACATACTTGTGGGCCGCAGGGCCAAGCAAAAATAACTTCTCCATCTCTCTCTCAAACTACCTCTTTGTTATGGCTCTAGATGTGGCCCACATTGAATCCTTGAAAAACCTGCCTTTAAATTGTGTTTAAAAATTGCCATACAGGTGTCGGACGCCAAACCGATGGTCCGCTTGCCTTGCCACATCTTTAATAGCTGGCACTATCCCTACAAAGATTCATAGTATAAATCAAACATTAGTACACACCGCATAACATAAATATAGAAGGCAATAACAATCAACTGCACATTTTGTCTGTTAGAAATAATTGTCAACCCATTGCCACTCGGGTGTTTAGATCATCGAGCAACAATTCCAAAAACTAGCTCCAGGAATCCCTATTTTCTGCTTCAACCACATCTACAAAAATCAGATACATTCCATCGTTCTCCTGAATGGTGATAGCAGTGAGCAGCTAGCCAAGAGTCGCTCTCTTCAAGTGGCAACCATCAAAACAAATAACTGGTATGCCACAATTCAATAAGGCCATCTTGCATGTAGCCCAACACATGTACATCCTTTTAAATGCACTCATCGATAGGTCAACGCGCACCGAGCTTCCAGGATTAGTGTAACATCCCATTTCTGTTTATAAATTTTTCATAAAATTTTGAACATTTTTTAATCCCATTTAATTATACTTTATTGAAAAACATCAAAGTACATTACGCAGAATAAAACATAAATTTGTCTTGCAGGAAGATCATAATTAAAATACTCAAAATCCATGACAATATCTTATATAACTTAAAACAACTTTTATTCATTAGAGCCATAACCCCCGAGGTCATTTCGCGCATGGTAACACAAGCTCGCATCACGTCACACTCCTTCAATGTTCACTTCAATCAGCTCACCATCCATACCTACATCACAGGAGGAATAATGAGCTTATTGCCTAGTGAGGAATATAAAATGAAATGCAACCTTAACCTCTATGACATCTCTACATGATTAAGCCTGATACATTTGTAAGTTGAGTGAGAGCAACCTCTTTAGTCTACAAACTCACTACTCGGATTCGCTTTTATATGAGAGCAACCTCTTCAGTTTTTGAACTTAGTAAAAACAGACCAAGTTACATTTACATTCATTTTCATTTAGGTGAGAGCAACCTCTTCAATCTCCGGACTTATCACTCATTGAGTAAGAGAAACCTCTTCAGTCTCCGAACTTACTCAAAAGAGCTGTTTTCTACGTGTGAGTAACCTTTTAAGTCTCCGAACCCACATAGAAAACACCATTATTATCTTTATTATTAGCCCATGAAATGCATGACAAACATCCTTTTAACATATCCATATGAAGGTCACACAGCAGTTCATATATAACAAATGATACTACAACAACTAACAAAACAATAACTATACTTCCACTATAATTTCATACTAAACATGCTTTCAATTATATCTCTAGACAGATTATTTCTATCAAAACATAAAACTAACATGATTCATTTTAAGAACTATTAATTAAGGCAATTACAAGTGACAACTTATATGAAGAAATAATAATAATTAACATATCTCTTGCACTACAATTTTACTACTCATTTTGTTCTAGGGTTCATGCTATTAATCCATTATTTTATTGAAAGCATAAGGTAACCTACTTATTTTTCTTTGTCGATTATATTAACACGCTATTTTTACATTACCCATAATATTGATAAACTCAAGAAAACTACTACAGGGACAATCTCAAACAAACAAGTTCATTAACAAGGTACCTAAATTATAGGGATAACTACATAGAAAGAACATCCAAACAAACCCATAATAATATTTGCTAATGTTAACTACAAATTCATGCAGATCAAAAACCCATTTTCATGCTATAACTTCAGGCTATATCATCTACTTCATTGACAATCAAAACAACATAGATCTATTATCATCTAGTTCTTTGGAAATCAAAACCAAATAGAATAGCGTGTATAAGAGGACTAAAAACAAATACAGAACATCACAGGGAATACTAGCAGACAATTTTCTTCTTATTAACTTGCATATAACAGAACATGAAAAATTGCAGAGAACATACGAGTCCAACTCCCATGATGTAGGTCAATAAGGACAAATCACACACAATATTCCTTACCTTGTGTATGCCTTCCCTTAGTTTCCAGCAACTGAATTGAATGATACCATCCACAAATAACACAGAAGTTTTCTTTTCTCTCTAGTTTTTTCAGCCGGAAAAACTCCTCACTCACACTCCCTATTTATAGAAATCTCTATGACTCTTCATTCACTCACCTTGAAGATGAGAAGTCCAGGGCGTTAAGTATCACCTGGAGCATCAAAAGCCATGCGTTCAGCATTTTTGGCTATTGAATATCGCCTCTAGGCGTTTAAAATTAATGGCGGATGTTTGATTTTAATAAAGGACAATCGACCACCATCACATAGCTAGCCCGCCAATTTTGGTCTTCAGTAACTCCGGTATATAGCCCTGGACGTACTCGACCGCCCATTTTATTTCAGAGTTTGTTCGAATTTTCTTTAATTCTTCAAATCATTATTATTATTATTATTTTATATATATAATATGT
Organism: Begonia loranthoides; assembly: GCA_022433065.1. Taxonomy (NCBI): domain Eukaryota; kingdom Viridiplantae; phylum Streptophyta; class Magnoliopsida; order Cucurbitales; family Begoniaceae; genus Begonia; species Begonia loranthoides. The sequence goes on along the minus strand of CM039470.1, from coordinate 16,523,343 downwards.
AAAATTCCAACACTTAATAAATTGTTAATACGTTGCATTTCCACTTGATTCAATGATTACATACAGCCAAATACACCGAATATTACAATTTGACCTCCAAATCGAAACAACAATCATATGATAAGAAGGATTATTTCGATTCCTATGATACAGAATCAAATGATATAGAATCAAAGTGCCATTTCTTATTATTCTTTCTTTTTTTATTTACTTTTTTTTACTGGAATAAAAAAACCTCTTTCCACTTCCAATCGATGGTTCAATTCATGGGCCCAAGAACATTTGTTCTTTGGTTTCGTGGTTAAATCTAATATTATCTTATTTCATTTCGTCAATGCTAATTCCCTTTCCCAAGTGGTTAGAAAGAACTTCTCACGAATGAGTCGTGAATGCTCCCATTTCAAAGAAAGGGTAAAAAAAATTATTTAAAAAAAATAGATGATGATTTACCAAACCGAACGAACGGTAATAAATGAGAGAGTGAAGGGACTAATCTTTCGATTAGGCCCGAACGAACGGGCTTCCCTAACTGCTCCATTTATTGTGTGTTTCAAATTATTGACTCTAGAGATATAGTAATATGGAGAAGACAAAATTGTTTCAAGCACCGACAGAACCAAAAGCGCCCCTTGTTTCAAAGAGAGGAGGACGGGTTATTCACATTTCATTTGATGGTCAGAGGCAAATTGAAAGCTAAGCAGTGGTAATTCTAAGGATTCCCGGGGGTAAAATAGCTTTTTTAACTCTTTTTATCCATTAAAAGAAAATTCTCATTAATCTAGATTCTAGATAAAAAAAAAGCATAGATGTATATCTATGGATGTTGATATTGGTTGACATGGGTATCTAAGTCATGTTATACTGTTGAATAACAAGCCTTTAATTTTTGAATAGTAGGACCTACCAGAAACAAGACGACTACTCCCTTCACCCCACCTGAGACTCCAAAGTGGACCATGGTGAAGACAAGTCAAGTGTCTTATTTTCTTGTGTCAGCACTTAGTCTTCCCCTTGATAATCAATATAAGCAGGGAGTACCCATGAAAGTCTCAGCTCGACAGACTCCGGATGTAAAGAAAACCATCCGTAAGTCACCGGTAAGCCTTAAGTCCGTTGTTCCTCAGTAGCTCAGTGGTAGAGCGGTCGGCTGTTAACTGACTGGTCGTAGGTTCAAATCCTACTTGGGGAGAATTTTGAGTTCTCGCTTTTCTGACCTAGCGACCCCTGTCCTTCTCCTTAGTTTCTAAACTCGCAGAATCGTGCGACTCCCTTTCCTATAACTTGGGAGCCTTACTCTACCATTATTATAGGGGTTAGGGGCGCTAGCGCACTAAAACTAGCACTTTGAAGCCAAGCCAGCTGAAAGGATGTGCGCGCTAGTAGCGCGATAACTGGATCTATTTATCCACAATCGGGTTATATTTCTTTGATCCACTGTTGTCAATATGAATGTGAATAGCGAAAAACGAATAGGAGACAAGCAAAAAGGGGGTATAGACGGCTCAATAAATGAAATGCTTAAAGGTTTTCCTTCGAGTGAGAGTTACCCAACTTGAGTTATGAGGATACAAATAAGAATTTTTTTTTATTTCTTTTTTGGAAAAGAATAAAAAAAAATGAAATCATAGTCTAATTGATTTGATAATCTATGGATCTATTTTACATTAATTAGAATTCCCTATTCCGCTGGTTCGGATTGGGAAAGAGCTTTACTGGATTTTGACCCTAGACTCTGGTTCTTAGGTAGGATGCCCACCTATGCTATGTATGATTCATCGGATTATTCTTATGCTAATTCGGCGTCTTTTTTTTATCTAGAATCTAGATTAATGAGAATTTTCTTTTAATGGATGAAAATAGTTAAAAAAGAAAAATAGAATTGGAATTTATATATATGATTTCGATATAATAAGGATAGAATAATTAGAATGGGTTGCCCGGGACTCGAACCCGGAACTCGTCGGATGGAGTCGATAATTAACTTATTAAAATAAAAAAAAATTCCCTCTTTCGCAAAAAAAAAGCCCCTCTCCCTTTCTCTTAAATCCAGTTTTTTCAGGTCGCCCGCTGAAAAACTGAATGAAATACTCTAAGATGTCTACGAAATTCTTCCATTTTTTGGGTAAATGAAATGTCCAATAAAGAAGTTGCGCAATTTTTCACATAATTTTTTATCTTTTTTTGGTGGTTTTGAGTTTGGTGTTGTTAAAGTGAGAACTGTGTTGTGGAAAAGCAACCAACCTCTAGAATCCTTATACGGGGCACCCAGTTGGCCTTTGTATGTTTTCTTCTTTCTTTATTAGAGTGAATAAATATCCAACTATGATTTACAAGCAAACTCCGGTCGCAGCCTTTGACCAAATAGATCTGTCAAGAACGAGCTGACGACTACGGGGGAAGTACTTCGTCCCTGAGCCCAGCTTGCGTAGTTCAAGTTTTCGCCCTATTCACCAAGGAATATTTTGGTTGCTTTTGGCGGATTGCTTACTACTAGGTTGGATCAGATGTCAACCTGTGGAGGCACCTTTTGTGACTATTGGACAAATTTCCTCCGAAAGACTCAATCACTTGACACTTTCTTATTCAACTTAGATTATTAGAGGGAGCTAGTGCGCAATTCAGACCCAGAATTCTGATCCAAACAAAGAGGAAAAAGAATCGAATAATTATTCTATGATAAAAATATAATAACCATTTATTTTGTGTGCATAAAGAGTATACACACTTTTTATATAGTTTAAGCTTGTTATGTACCTTTTTCCAGAAGTTTGCATTTTAGGCGGATTTCACCGGAAGAATCTTAAGGTTAGAATCTCCTCGACATAGAACCATATGAGCTTGTATTGCTCATTGTCATCTCTTTCGTTATTTTTTTTTGTTTTGCTACATTTCTTGCCCTTCTAGTAAGGCTAGGTGTGATGATGACGTTAAAGTCCTTCCTAATTGTCTTAATTATGGAAGAAATATCACAATCGGCCTAACTTTTAAATCTATGCAAGTAATGAGCTGCCACCCATTTGGCAGAGGCATAACGGCTTTCCATCTTTCTCGAGCAAGTATGAACGTCGTTGTAGAACTTTATTTGAAACGTCATTTCACCTTGCATTTTTTGGGTGTGCAGCCACCACATGCATCCTTCCTAGTAGGTAGCCCTCAAATGATGTGCGTCATTTTGGGTGAATTTTATCCCGTACTCATTCTTCAACGCATTATCCACAATTTCTTTTCTAATTTTATTCAGTGAACTATACTTTTTGCCAAGGCCCATACCAGTGAAGCTGCATTGTGCTTGTGGTAGACGTCTAGGCCTACTCTCGGTCATGACCATGTCTTCATCACTATTGGATTGGCATAATGAATGGAAATCCTCCTCGTGTAGAGTTGCTGAGATAGAGTGCAACACTATTGCAGTTTCATCTCCAATTCCACGTACCTAATTGGCAAAAAATGTGGTTGTGGGCGCCACTTCAACTTGATGGTTAATAACAAATTCCTCAACACTCCAAGATGCCATTTGGTTTTTAACAAATTCTTCAACTTCACCAAAATAAGGTTCACTTCAGCTCTTAGAATTCTCTAGGGTGCACTAATCGCTGACAAAATGTGTGAGAAAATCATGAGGAGTTCTCGATGTATTTATACAATTCGAAGTAAACCGCAATGGTGTGTATGTAAACTGCAGCGGTGTGTCGATACACCGCAGCGGTTTCCTAAGACACCGCAGTGGTTTATCAATACACCACAACGGTTTGGTATGAAGCCGTCGTGGTGTTTTGACACACCACCGCGGTTCCTAGATGAACTGCCACAGTTCTGACAATTATTGGGGTTACTTTTTAAAAACTATGGCGCCGTGGCGGTTCATCACGTTTAATGACAAACGTGACAGCGATGTTGACTTTGACATTTTCCCATAGTTCAGTGGTTAGTTTGTTAGCAAAAAAAGTGATAATGGTTAGTTTGTCACAAAAAGTAAAGGATGATGGTTGATTTGTCATTTTCCCTAAATTTTATTGTGTTAATAGTTTACTTTAAATAGTGATCATTTAAATTGCCTTGTAGTAAGAATAGGTAAATGACATTCTATAAAAAAAATAAAAAATTTTAAAAAAAATTAAAATTTTATCAGATTAAAATGTAAAATTAAAATAATTCTTAAATACATGTTAGTGGTGTAATGGTACTATGTAAGCAAGTTCTGTCCAGGAGACTGGTATTTAAGTGGACCGATGTGACCCACCAATCTTTCCTAGGAACTTACTTAGAAAGGATAATCTGTCTAAAGAGTTTGTTGAGAGCATTTTTTCCTAGGATTATCCTGATCAGTACTATCCACGTATATGTTAAACACTCCCTATTACCATTCCCTAATATTTCAACCAAATATGTAGGATTATAGAAATGGCCAGAAGAGCAAGAGCTAACGTACCCATGATCGATATAAGAGAAGATGCACCCATTAAACGAGAAAATATTGTTGGACAATACCCTATACAAGAAAACATGGCAGATCTAGGACGTGAAAAGAACCGTGATGATAGGGATGACACAATCAATCGATTAACCGCCCTTGTTGAATTCCTTATTGAACGAGACAATTGCAATGGGGAAAACGGTAACCAATGGGCAGTTGTATGTCACGAGGAGGTGGGATGGCAGAAATTTAGACGTCTTAAACCTCCCATCTTCGGCGACAACCTAACGGATATCACGGGGGCTGAAGAATGGATTCAGTCCCTTGAAGATATGTTCACCTATTCAAGGATTCAAGTGGATGAGAAAGTAACTTGTGCTTCTTATCTACTCATCCATGATGCCCGATTTTGGTGAGATTCTATTAAAATGACACATAACATTCAAACTCTTTCTTGGGAAAATTTCAAAGAACTATTTTACGAGAAATACTTTAATCACACAATTCAGACGCAAAAGATGGAGGAATTCATAAGACTACGCCAAAATTGCATGATGGTAGAATACATTCGGAAGTTCGAATCACTGCCAAGGTTACCTCCGAACCTAATCAGCAAGAACGAAAACAAGGTCCATCTCTTTGTTCAAGGATTGAAAATGGAAATTTTAGAAGGTGTTCGACTAACTGGTACCCGTAGTATTCCTTATGGCCAAGTTGTGGCCAAAGCACTAGACGTTGAAGATATAAAGTCATTGGTGTCCAAACAGGGAGAAATGAATCAAAGGCTCTGGAAAAATAATCAAACCTGAGTCGTGGAGCTCCGCATGCAAATCGTGGAGTAAAGAGATAAGCAGAAGTTGAAATGCAACCTGGGAAAGACAAACGTTCCATGAATGAAGCATCTAACCAAACCAAACCATGTCCAAAATGCCACAAGAATCATTTTGCTCCATGCAAAGTTGGTTCCGGGCTTTGCTACAAATGTGGAAACCCAGGTCATATTTCACAATTTTGTCCTACACTGAAAGAGCTGGAAGGAGTAGCTCCACGTGTCGGGGATGAAGTACCAGCTGTTGTGTCAAGTACTCATGACTTTTCATAAGTCTATACCTTTTGAAATACTATTACCCTTAAATCATAAATAAAAATATTTTCATTTATCACGTCAGGTACTATTTCTATTAACAGTATCACCGCATATACCTTATTCGATTCAGGTGTTACCCACTCATTCATTACAACCGAATTTATCACCAAAATAAATTGCTTTTTGAACCTTGCAAGTTGTGTGCATAAAGTCCAATTACCTTCTGGTAATTATTTGATGGCTTGTGGTATTCTAAAAGCTCAAGAGATTGAGGTTTGTGGCCACTTATTTCACGCCAATCTCATTATTATGGATCTTAAAGGATATGACATCATCCTAGGCATGGATTGGTTGTCACAACATCAAGCTATTATGATGTGATCCAGGGTCCAATGACTCGTGCTCGAGCCAAGAGACTTATTTCCTCCTTAACTCGTTCTTATTTTGCAGGAATGACTAAATTATGGGATTTGATGGAAGAGACAACTCATGAGGACAAAGGAAGACCATTTCATGTTGTCACTTGGATCGGCTCACCACCAACGGACTAGCCTATTTCTCTCCAACTTTGAGTTACCTCAAGGTTACGATTAGTCTACATATTAGTTCTTTATTTGCTTGCAATTTTCATGTTCAAAAATACTTATTAGGCCAAGCTTTGATGTGTTGATTTTTATTTGGTTGGATTTTATGTTTAGTGAGCTATTTTTGAGAGGTGCGCGGTTTGCATGTAAATCGGGCCCTCATGCCTGAATTTTGGCACGTTAAGGGCATTTTAGTCTTTTGTCTTGTTTGTAAAACTTTAGGGTTTAAAGCCCCTTGGATGGAATGAAACCAGAATTTTGGAAAAATTGAAGAAAACCCTTGTTTGAAAAGAGAGCACCCTCGCAGATTCCTCCCCTCGGCCATCCTCCATCTTTGCCCGAACTTGCAGTTCTTGATCGCTTCTTGAGCAAGTTGGAAGGGCTTCTATTTCTTCCAAAGCTTCACCTTAGTGGAGTATTTGTGGTGTGAAAATAGGAGAAGCATCGGACCCCATGGAGAGTGCTTCATCTTCAATTGAGCCGAACAATCCCATCCCTCTCACGGTAGGAGGTTAAACGGACTCCACGGTTTTTCTTGGATTTTCTTGAAGTTCTTGCAAGGGAATATTGTTCTTTCTTGTTCCATTCTTCTATAATCAGATTGCTAAGTTCGTATTTGATGGTTATTGTTGAGAAATTTAGGTCAAGACTGATTCTTTGATTGATTGTTTGATTATCGCTAATCTGCCCTAGACTTATGACCGCTGGAACTTTTGGGTTATGACTGTGTTTTGAAGACCTTACGCTGTTTTTTTTTTATTTCGTCTCTTCTAGTGAATTGATCTACAGGTAGTTACCTCACCACCCTCAAAATTTGGTATTCATTGGATTTATACAGAGCGAGATCTCCCCGTTTGAAATCAAGTCGCCAAATCTGCTCGGGTGAAACCCTAAATCTGGGGTTATTTTGTTTCGATCATAACTTGAAATCCAAAATGGTTTTCTCACTGAATTTTTGACACGATTTGCCTAATTATGTTATTTCGGTGATCTCCAAAAATTAGCCAAAGTTGACGTGTGGATTGGGAGATAATTCAATTTTGGCGTCGCTAGTTCAGATTATTTACAGCTGGGTGGCCGATTTTCTAATTAGCGCTCTTGGTGATCTTAGAGCGTATCATATTATCAAGTACGAAAAGAAAGAAGCATGATTTTACTCTCTTAATGGCAAGTGACATATTTTTCTAGGAACTAAGGACAAGAGTAAGTTTGCCGTGATATCTGAACTCAAAGCTGTTAGACCATTGGAAAATGGTTGCAAAGGATTTCTAATTAATGTGTTGAACTCCATGACAAAGATGTTGTTGTGGCCTGAGAATTTCTTGGTATCTTTCTTGATGATCTTCTTGGACTACCACCTGATCGAGAAATCGAGTTCGTAATGGACCTACACCCCAGTACAAAGCCTATTTCGAAGAAGCCATATAGAATGGCGCCGGTAGAGTTATGAGAGTTAAAGTTGCAGTTGGAAGAATTGGTCAACAAGGGTTTTATCCATCCAAGCTTCTCTCCCTGGGGAGCTCCGGTTCTATTTGTTAAAAAGAAAGATGGATCCCTACGGATGTGCATTGATTATCGAGAATTAAACAACGTGACGATTAAGAACAAGTATCCTTTACACAGGATAGATGATTTATTCGATCAGTTGCAAGGAGCAAGTGTATTTTCAAAGATTGATTTTCGTTCGGGATACTATCAGCTAAAGGTTAAACTAGAGGATATTCTAAAAACAACTTTTCGGACAAGATATATTATGAATTTCTTGTAATGTCATTTGGACTAACCAATGCTCTAGCCGCATTTATGGATCTGATGAATCAAATTTTCAAAGAATATCTGGATAAGTTCGTCATTGTTTTTATTGATAATATCCTAATTTATTCACGCTTGAGGGAGGAACATCATGAACATTTGAGAATTACTCTTTCTACATTGACTAAGCATAGCCTATATGCGAAATTCTCCAAATGCAAATTTTGGTTGAACAAAGTAAGTTTTCTTGGCCACGTGATTTCTAAAGAAGGTATTGAAGTCGACCTAGTAAAGATCCAGACTGTAATTAATTGGTCCCAACCAAAGAATGTAGGCGAAGTGAGGAATTTTATTGGATTGTCAGGTTATTACCAAGGCTTTATCAATGGATTCTCAAGGATCGCGCTGCCCTTCACAAGTTAAACAAAGAAGAATGAACGGTTTTTGTGGACGCATGAATGCGAGGAAAGCTTCTAAGAATTAAAATGTCTATTAACTACTGCTATTGTTCTGGCATTACTCGTAGAAGAAGAAATTTTTGTATATATTATGATGCATCAAATAGTGGACTTGGTGGTGTACTAATTCAAAATGGAAAATTAATTGAATATGCTTGAAGACAGCTTCAGCCGCACGAAGCTAATTATCCCACTCATGACCAGGAACTCGTTCCAGTGGTTTTTACTCTCAAGATCTGGAGGCATTATTTATATGGACAATAGTGTAAGATTTACACCGACCACAAGAGCTTGAAATATATTTTTACACAGAAGGAGTTAAACATGAGACAACGATGCTGGTTGGAATTCATTAAAGACTATCATTTTGAAATCAAGTACCATCCCGATAAAGCCAATGTTGTAGCTGATGCTCTAAGACGGAAGCTTGCCGTTATGAGTATCATATGCAAAGAAATGCCTGAGGGACTTCAGAAAGACATTCAGGAGTTGGATGTACAACTAGTGCCTACTCAATTGGATATTATCTTGTCAACATTAACACTAAAGCCTTCCATTTTATAGCAGATTAAAGAAGCTCAACAAGAAGATAGCTCATGCAAAGGTTTTAAGATTAGATCCTAGCAAAATATAAGGATTATTTCATGTCTGCTGATGGAATAGTAAAGTTTAAAGGAAGATGGTATGTGCCGAGTAATTCACAATTATAGATAACAATATTGCAAAAGGCTCATTCTTTAAGTTTCTCTATTCATCCCTGGAGCAATAAAATGTTCAAAGACCTCAAGAGACATTATTTTTTGCTGGCAATGAAGTATGATATTGCAGAATATGTGGGATTATGTCAGGTTTGTCAACAAGTTAAAGCAGAACATCAGAGACCTGCTAGAATGCTTCAGCCATTGCCGATATCTGAATAGAAATAGGAGCACATTACAATGGACTTTGTTACTGGCTTACCTAGGACTGCCAAACGACATGATGCAATCTGGGTAATTAATTGTTGATAGATTGACCAAGGTCGCCCACTTTTTACCTGTACAGATGACTTACAAGATGAACCAATTTACCAATTTATATATTAAAGAGTTCGTACAACTTCATGGTGTTCCAATTTCCATTGTCTCTGATTGAGATTCACATTTCACCTCAGCATTCTAGAAGAGTTTAAATAAGGCTATGGATACCGAATTAAAATTCAGTACTACCTTTCATCCCCAAACTGATGGTCAGAGTGAAAGGACAATTCAGACACTTGAAGATATACTACGAGCCTTTGTACTTGATTTTCATATTGGATAGGGAAAGATATTACCGTTCGTGAAATTCACATGTAACAATAGTTTTCATGCTACAATTGGAATGACACCGTACGAGGCATTATACGATAGGAAGTGCAGATCTCCTCTATATTGAGGCGAAGTAGTAGAAATTAAGCTTCGATCCCTCAACGTATGCTTTCAGCTCAAAGTCATCAAAAAAGTTATGCAGATCATCGTCAGAGAGACTTGGAGTTCAACGAAAGTGATTTGATTTTTCTAAAAGTATCACCTTTCAAGGGGATTATGCTTTTCGAAAATAAGGGAAAGCTAAGTCCAAGATATATTGGTCCCTTTATGATCATTAAGAGAATGGGGAATGCAGCATACCAACTGCAATTACCAGCCTCTATGGATGGTGTGCACAATGTGTTCCATGTTTCAATGTTGAAGAAATGTTTTGGAAACCCAACTCTGATATTACCGCCTAATGATGTTCAAATCCAGAAGAACTTTAGTTACAAAGAAAGACCTGTACAGATTCTGGACTACAAAGTAAAAGAACTTCAATACAAGCAGATTCCATTAGTTAAGGTATTATGGCGAAATCATTGAGTTGAAAAAGCTACGTGGGAAAGAGAAGAGGAGATGCAAGAAAAAATATCCAGAGTTATTTAATTAGCAAATTTCGAGGACGAAATTTATTTGAGAAAGGATTGTAATATCCCAAAAATTAATAGGGATTGAAAATAACAATATTAATGAATTTTGATATTTGGGGATGATTTTCTCACGAGATGTAGTACTTTGATTTTCCATAACGAAGTTAAGTAAAGATAATTGGGAAATTAATTGGGTGTAAAGTTGGATAAAGGATTATTTGAATAATTATTCAAAATTTATTTGGTGGAAATTAAGAATTAGAATGAATTAAATAAAAAGAAAATTGTGATTTTCAAACTTTGCCCTAACTTTGCCTAACTTTTCCTAATTTCTACCTAATTTTGACTAATTTCTTCAACGTGGCAACATAATTCTTGCTAGTTCTTGCCTATAAATAGAGGCATTGATGAAAAAGAAAATCACACCAACAAGTGAGTGAGAAGAAGAGAAAGAGGGAGAAGGTGAAGGAGAGAAAGAAGAGAATTTGTGAGTGAGAAATTGTGAGATATTTGAGGGTGAAAGTGTGGAGAAGTTACTCGAGTAAATCAGGAGAAGTTATGCTTTGAAAAATTCTACCGTAGGAAATTCCTCAAGAGATAGGAAATAGGATGCGGTGGCCAGTGGAGGTCCAACATCACGAGATTACTTTTACATTTAAGTTATTGTCAATTTAGTTACAATATTGTTAAATTTATCATTAAATTTACTATTGGCTTGAATGTTGAAATAAGTTGTTATAATGCACGAAAATATTGAAATAACTGTTAAAATAATTATTGCAATTATTATTTGAATTAATGCATGATTATTTGAATTAATGCATAAAATAACAAAGAAAATACTTAAACGTAAAAATGAATAAAATATGTGAACTGCCTTAATTTTGTTAAATTATTGTATATTTATTATTGCATTGTATATTTTGAGGACTGTTATGAAATAGTTGTTGTGAATTATATGCTTTGAGGACTGTTATGAAATAATTGTTGTGAATTATATATTTCGAGGATTGGTATGATTATACTGTAGGATTGCTCTTTTATATATATTTCCTGGATTGCATACTTCGAGGACTATTATGAAATAGATATCAATTGTCATACATGCACCATGATAGAACTTATGAAATGTGACATATGCATAATATGATAGATAAAATGAACCAGTAAACGTAAATAGGTGTATGAGATTGGTGGTGATACCCCTAATGGATGCATTTCCTTATTGGAGTGACAGTTAAGCCACAAGACTGTATGATCCTACTTCCCTAGACTGATGAATCTCATACATCTGGACCATTAAGTGAAACAAAAATAAAGAGAAGATCAGTTCTTCTCTATGACAGCCTGCATAAGCATAGCATGTACATTGCATATATTTTATTTCTTGCTGAGCCTTAAGCTCGTGGTATTGCTTGCGATGCAGATAATAAACTTAATGATATGGACATATAGGAGGGCGCATTGTCAGATGAACTCTTGGGTTATTAGCCGGATTCCACCTGGAAGGTTATGGCACAAAACGGATAAAAGGGTTGCTTTAAATAAATAGTTTTGTTTCGATAATATTTTGTAATAGACTATGCACTTTCTAAATGTCTTGCAAAGTGATTTGTAAAATAAATGGGCTTTTATTAAACAAGGTTTTCAGATTATTCCGTTGATTTACTTTGATATGTTTTTATTAAACATGTTTTAAGAAGAAAGAAAACGAAAAATTTTTATGATTGAAAAATATCAAGAAATAAAAAGTTTTATAATGCGGGGCGTTACATCCTTCAATATAGCCAATCTTAACGATGAGTCAGCAGGTACATAACATCGATTTTTCAATTTCACAATCCCTGCTAACTGCGTAGGAACCACTTTTACATCCAATTATCTAACGTCTTTCTGTAGTCCTATGGGCATCTCTTCACAAATTAAGCTCATCACCGTAACTTTCCTGCTTAGAGCGTCTGCTACTACATTTGCTTTTCCGGGATGGTATTTAATCTCACAGTCATAATCTTTTACGAATTCCAACCATCACTGTTGCCTCATATTTAGTTCCTTCTGTGTAAAGATATACTTTAGGCTCTTGTGGTTCGTATAAATCTCGTATTGCTGACCATAAAGATAATGCTGCCAAATTTTAAGTGTGAAAATAACCGCAGTGAGTTCAAGATCATGAGTAGGATAATTAGCCTCTTGTGATTTGAGTTGCCTGGAAGTGTAAGCAATCACCTTGCCGTTTTTCATAAGTACCCCACCAAGTCCATACTTAGACAAATCACAATAAATGCAGAAATTGCCTTCCTCAATTGGTAGGGTTAAAACAGGTGCTGACGTCAATTTGTGCTTTAATTCCTGAAAACTCTTTTCACATTCTTTCGACAGCCAGAATTCTAGAATTTCACATTCTTCTTTGTTAGACCAGTAAGAGGTAGCGCTATCTTTGAACTTATGAATCATCTGTAGTATCCTGCTAGTCCACAAAATCTCCTTACGTTACTTACATTCTTAGGTTGCACCCATTTGACAATTGCCTTGATTTTAGCTGGGTCGACTGTGATTGCCTCCTTAGAAATCACATATCCAAGGAAGCTGACTTCACTTAGCCAGAACTCGCATTTAGAAAACTTTGCATATAGTTGATGATGTTCTAGAATAGATAGAGCAATCTTTAGATGCTCACGATAGATTCTGTGAGCTCATATTTTCCCGATTGAGTTTCTTTTTTCCATTATGATAATGGTTGATGAATATTACTTTCTGTCATTTTCGGTCACCCTATTCTTGCTGTGATTTGGGGGTTTGATTTTTGGTTGGCGAGTAGTTGTTAATTGGTTGCTGTTGTGATAGGAAATAGTGAAATTTGCTCATGGTCTTAAGGAATTGTTGTTTAGCGAGTTGAATTTAGTGTTCTGTTTGGGTTAATTTTAAATTTGCTTTCTGGATTCTTGAATTGGACTCCTAATTTTTTTCACTCTGCTGTGCTGTCTTGGATAAAGGATTTGTAAACTGTCGTTGGCTATGAAATTTATTGCTCGGTTGTTTTAGTATCTATTCTGCCCATTTGTCACTGCTTCTGGATAGACTTAGTTGAGGATTTGGTTATGCGGAATGGGTTTTCATCCTTCATTTTGGTTATTGTCTAAAGGTCATTATAGAGGACTTATATTTTGTTGATTGGACTTCTGTTCTCTTTTCATTATTTCCTTTCTTTAATTGCTAAGGATATGATGTCTTGTTGAGGCATTGTTATGTTTACCGAGGGCTGAGAACTTGAGAGATAGTTGTGGGTCTTAGATGAGGTTGGGGATTCTGTTAGGATTCCTAGTTTCAATTTTTGGTTTGGGACTCATGGTTGTCCCTAGAAACTGTCCTGAATTCCAGTCTTGTTGGAGACTTGTCTGTCATCCCTGTTATGTTTGTGGGATGTTGACACTAAACTTGTTGTAGGTTCTAGAGGTGTTGGTTGATTCAACTTTTGCTTACGACAGCGTGCAGAGCTGGTTTATCGGTAAGCGTGTCGTGGTCACCATCGAGGTAGGAATCTTTATACTTTTTGCACTGCATTGCATCATGGTATTCAAAACTGCTATTTTGTGGGACAGCACACTTGAAAACCCAATGGGGACTGTTCGACAACACGTCAGTTTTCACGCATACGTATGTTTTCTCACGTTTACATTTCGTACATGGTTTATTCTTGATATTTTGCCATATTGATGATGTGATATTTGTGTATGTGTTGGAAGGATGAATCTTCTTGATGCTTTAGGCACTCTAGCACTAAAGCATAGCGAGCCTATCCGGTGATATCTTCCACTACAAGATGATGGGTTATATGATATGTACATTGGGAGGATGAATCATCTTGATGCTTTAGGCACTCTAGTACTATAGCATCACAAGGTTATCCCTCGAAATCTTCTACTGCGAGAAGATTTGATATGTACATTAGGAGGATGAATCCTCTTGATGCTTTAGGCACTCTAGCGCTAAAGCATCATGAGGCTATCCCCATGCAATCTTCTGCTGTGTGAAGATTGGTCGTTTACGCAGGAAATGGCAATGGGGCATTCATGACATGTTCTCAGGTTTCGATTCCTGGAAGTGAAAAGGAGGATGAGGCATTAGTGGCATGTCCTTAGGTTGCAAGTCCTAAAAGTTTGAAATAAGATGGGAGGGTGATGACACCTCCTTGGGTTGCAAGTCACTAAACTTGGATAGGGTATTATCACACGGAGTCCGCAAAGATTAGTCTATCCTAGTACTGGTCCATTTGGCGGGTGTTTGGATGATTGTAGTTCTGCTCGTCGGCAACCCTCGTCAATCTGAAACATTGATGTATTTAGCGAGAAGCGGTCTATTGTGAGCAACCTCACTCTAGGTATATGATCGGACAAGTTGTGTCGTCGCTAACTGGTTCGCCGGCAACTCAGGTGACGTGTTGGATCTGTGGATCGCCATCAATGATATTCGTTCTTACCTCATGAGGTGTTGCTATTGGAGGATAGCCACATTTTTGTTACCTGTGTTGGGCGGTTACACAAATTATGTCATTGCTTACTGGTTCGTTGGCAACTCGGATAATGCACTAGACCTTTGGATCGTATTGGTGGGGGCTACAACTTGTCGGCACACTAGGTGGATACACAAGTTGTGTCATCTCTGAGCTTGAGCACTAGCAACTTGGGTAATGCGCTAGATCTTTGGATCATGTCGGCACTGGCTATGACCCATGGGCACATCCGAGAGATTACACCACTTTGCGATGATGAGTGATGGATGGGTCTTTGTGTAACCATCCCTTTTCACTGATGACGCTTTCATACGGAAAACGATGTTGGCATATTTTGTGATCATAGTTGTTTAAGTATACAACAGATATTTGAATAAAGCCACATCGAGGGCTATGGGCCTGTTTATTAAAATGATCAAGAGGTTTTAAGTGTTTAAAATTCATGTACGATAAATTAGAAGCACGAAATGGTTTTTAAGAGATAAGGAAATATGGTTTTACCATGCATTGCATTTAGTATAGGTTTCTCTACTAAGTTTGTCACTCACCTCTTAGACTATATTTTTCTCTAGATTAGGGTGTTGGCTTGGTGCATAGGATTGCATGTATAGTACCAGGGCAATGCTGAAGTTCCCTGGTGGGTGTCTTCATCTCCTCCTGGATGGATGGAGGTTTATTGGTTCAATCCCTCCGTTCCTAGTATGTTGAGATTTTAGTTTTGGTGTTGTTTGATTTAATTCTTGCTTAGTACTTTCCTTTATTATGCTATCTTGTCTGTGGTTGATCACTCTGTGGACCCCAATCCATTTGATTTGGGTTTGGGTTTGATACTTTTCCCGTTAAGTCTTGCGTAAAGTAATTCATGCCTTGGGCTGGGTAACCGGATTCTCTCCAAAAATCGGCGACTTGACGGTTCTGTCTGTCCCACCTCCGAGTCATGACACTATCGCTCTTTCGATGTCAAATAACCTTGATGACAAAAGTGGAGTCATTGGAATCACATAAGCCTGAAAATTGTTCATTTGACATTGTCTTCCAAGGATAATGGGAAGAAAATGAAGAATGAAGTTGTTGGTACATCTTCTCAAAAGAAGCAAAAAGATAAGGGTTTCACTTGCTGCTTTTGTAATGGAGAGTGACACCAATAGAAGAATTGTGCCAAGTTTCACGTGTGGCATGCAAAGAAAGGCACGCTTCTCAACATCATTTGTTATAAGCTTAATTTGATTTCTATATCTAGACATATGGGGTGGTTAGAATTGGATGCTACTATTGACATTAATATGTTTATGCAGGGTTGCATGAGTTGTCGAAAGCCATGTGATGTTGAGATTCATCCTTGTGGGCGATGAGAATTAATTGATGCAGAATCAATTGGAAGTTTTAAATTGTTGTTAAAGTTTGATTTTTTATTTGGATTTGAAGAAAATTTTGTTGTATCGTTCTTTAGACGTAATTTAGTTTCTATTTCTTTATTAGACAAATTTGAATATTGTTATTCATTTGAATAATTCAAAGAATTTAGTATGTAAATTAAATAAATCTATCTAGGGGCTAAAACAAGCTTCTCATCAATGGTATTACAAATTCCATCACGTTGTCATCTCATTTGGTTTTGAGGTGAATAAAATTGATGATTTTGTGTACCATTACTTCATTGGGAAAAAAGTTATAGTTTTATAGGTCAACAACATATAATTGACATGCAACGACGTAGCTTGTTGCACAAAACGAAGAGATTTCTATCAAATAAATTTAAGAAGAAAGATATTGGTGACGCCACTTTTGTATTAGGAATTCAACTATAGTGAGATCGCTTTCGAGGTATATTTGAATTTTCACAAAATAGCTATATCAAAAATTGTTCTTAAAAGGTTTATCATGCATGAATGTAAATCGGGAGGTATCTTTGTGGCTAAAAGTGATAACATTAATGAAAGTTAATGCCCTAAAAGTGATTTTTGAGATTAAGGAGATGCAGAAAATTCCTTTTCCTTCAGCAGTGGGAAGTCTTATGTATGTTCACGTATGTAAGCGTAGATATTAAGTAAATAGTTGGCATGATAAGAAGATACTTGCTCGATCCATGACTGGATCATTGAAAAGCAGTCAAAAGGGTACTAAGATAGATACTTACAAAGAACAAAGAATTACATGCTCAGTTATAGAAATCAAATTAGTGACCGATCATTGGGTACATTGATTGTGATTTTGCTAGATGCAAAGATGATCTATAAAGTACACATCATGCTATATTGTTCTGTAAGCTAGAGGAACTATTTCCTAGAAAAGTGTGAAACAGTCACTTACAATTTCTTCCACTATGGTAGGCATTCTCTAAATGACAAAAATTGAATTAGATTTAGCAAAGGCTTTCTCATGGCACAGTTTATAACATGTTATGAGGCTTCCAATGAAGGATTATGGTTAAAGAACTTTATCACAAGGCTAAGGATTATGGAAGGTGTTGAAAGACCACTTAGGATTTAGTTTAATTGTAAATATGTTGTGATATTTTCAAACAACAACAAGAGCTCGTCAAAGTCTAAGATTATAGACATTAAGTTCCTGATTATGAAGGAAAAGGTTTAGAATGGTCAGATATCTGTAAATCACATTAGAACAAACTTCATTATAGCATATCCGCTCACCAAGGGAATACCAACCAAGGTCTTTCAGGAGTATATAACGACCCGAATTTTCGTAATTCCTTAAAATGCGTGAAAATTTAAAATTTTGCTAAGGTCTTTGAAATCTCTTTTAAAACAGTTATCAGAGTGCAGCGTTAAACCAGATCGCTACTGACCTTTAGTTAAACTCGTATTGAAAACCAATAATTAAATTGCGGAAGCGTAAAATAAATCGTTTATTTAAAACATTTCGGAAGCGTAAATGATTTGAATGAATTACATACAATTTAAATGAAACTTAAGTTAATTACAACTTAGAAAACTTAGCTTAATTAAGACTACTTCTCTTTTACCCTCTTTATGCCTAGCCAGCCATGGACTCCCTCGCGCGTGTAAACCCTTCATCCTTGCTTCAATATTTGTTTGATCTTCTTTTCTTTTCTCTACTTTACTCCATTCCTAGCCTGCGCATTTGGTTTCACATACAATACCTACACCTACATCACAAGTAATACATGAGCCTAATGGCTCAATAAGGAAAAGGGTTATGCAACATGAATGCCACTCTTGAGTCCATTTTAGAATGGGGGTCACCCAAACCAATCCTTTCATTAGCCATTTACCATTTTATTACTTTACTTTAAGTCATCATTCATACTCGTACTTCGAGCTGAATTGGAGGATTTCCTTTGGAATGGAATAGTGCTCGGGTCTAATCTTTTTACTCGCAACTAGAACTCTCGTACCCAACCAAGGAGGGGCTTTGGCTAGCTGTAGACTATACTCACTACCTATCCGCCCTCCAATTCCTATTGTTATCGTTCTCTTATCCAGCTTCTGTGCTAGGCTAAGCTAACGGTCCCACAAAAACCTTTAGTTATCTTATTATTTTATTTTTCCAGTTCTTGTGCCGGGCTAAGCTATCGGTACCACAAGAACCTTTATTATCTTAATGTTTTTACCCATTTTCATTATTTATCCTCACTCATGCATGCGTACGTATCGCCCTGTGGCACTCCCTATTAGTTTCTATTAACATGATGCATTCTCATACATTCTTAACCTAACGTGATACATGATGACATAACATAACATTCATAAAATTGAAGTGCGCATTAAATAAAAGTAACTGGGATTGAAAGCAATAATTGAAAGCGCATACAAAGGAAGTAAAGCATTTAATAGGAGGAAAGAACTGCGCACACAGGAAACACATACAATATCGAATTGAAACAGTGAATGCATACAAGTATGGTAAACATGCAATTAATTTATTTAAACTAACATGCTTAGTAAACAACTATAATCATCATGCTAGAAAATATCCTAATTAACTATCATGCTCAATTCGAATTACAATCATTAATTTAGTTGGTTACTAATTAATTTACACACTCAAGTAGTAATTTCGTTTATCATTCTAATTAGATATCTTAGTTAATATCTTAGCCCATTTACATGCCTCCTAAATTTATTATTTTAGGTGATCATTCTGAATAGTTATCCTAGGTGATTTACATGCTCAAGTGTGATCATCTTACTTGCATACGCTAGTCCATTAACATGCTACCATTATTATCTATGTTCTTTAATATGCTTGGTTAATTGCATGCTCGAAGCTACTTAATTACTTTAGTTAATTAGCATACGAATAATTAAACATGTAAGCTGAGTTAAGCTAAGTTAAACATGTTAGCCACACTTTACATGCTACCACTTTTCCTAATTATTTGCTTACTCATTTTGCATGTTAGTTAAATTGAAATAACATATTAAACGTGTTCAAGTCTAATCTAGTGAAGTTAATTACACTAGTCACTTAACATGCGATTTAATTTATTTAGTTAATTAACCTAGTTAATTAACATGTTATTAATTGATTTATACATGCTACTAAATTGTATTGGTTAGTTAATTAGACATGCTATAATTATCGAACTAGTTAATTTCTCTAGATAGATTAACATGCTTAACTAGTTATTAAACATAATTAAATACACTAACATGCTCAAGAAGTGATTAACAACTATTAATTAGTTAAGCTAGTTGATTAACATACTCAATAGGAATTACAATTAATTAATATAACATGTTGGACTTAGCTAAGTCAACATTCTAGTTAATTAACATGCTTAGCGAGTAATCCCATTACTTAACCTAGTTAATTACTTAACCTAGTTGATTACGTAACCAATTAACTAAATGTTAGATTAACATGCTAAATTGGTTAACAATTAACTATATTGATTAGCAATTAAACGTGTTAGATTAATGAAGTAATAGTAACACAACAATAATGAGGGAATAACAACATTATAGTTAATAACGAGACAATCAGTAAACATTCATTAACAAGATAAAACTCTTAGCTCTAGCTCTCTCATCATCTGCATTTATCACATTCAACCATTGATCATTCATCACATTCAACCCATCATAATAATTAAAGTAAGCATTTGCAACAAAGAAAATAACCAGCAGTAAGAAAAGTACAGCAAGGGAAATTAACACCTAATCAACAACTATTTAACACTAGCCAGTAGGCGTTTAAGGCAATTAACATCTAGCAGTGGCAATTCATTCAGGGAACTAGCACTTACAACTAACTACTTAGCATTAAATTAGCTAACAACAATTGCAGTAAACATTTCAAAACTTAAACACCCATTCTAACATCCCGATTTTTTATTTCATTTAAAAATGCATAAATTTAACACTTTTTTTTATTAAAACATCAAAATATTTTTCCTTTATAAAAATTGATCGTTAAAACTATTCACTTAAAACATTTATCATTTGCAGAGGAAGTAAGAAAATTATTTTATGAAACGCAGCGGCATTTAAAACAAGCATTAAAGAATTTTAGTTAATTTACAACCCTTTTACACATAAATTCTCATTTACTTCTTTAGCCTAGCCAGCCACAAGATCCACCCGTGCAAATCCTTCATCAACTGTCATTGACTTGTTCTCCTATTTCTCGTATATACCTACATCACAAGACATAACTAATGAGCCTAATGCTCAGTAAGTGATATAAAATAAAATAAACATGATATACATTTTTTAAATCCTTTTTTGTTTTCTGTTTCCGTTTATTTTCCTTTTCTTTCTAGTTTCTTTTTGCATTTCATTTCCTTTCTCTTTCAGTTTTCTTGATCTTAACTTTACTTGATCTTTCCCTTTTCGTTTCCGTTTCTCTTTTAAGTTCATTTTCTGGAAGGGAACCTATCTGTTCCATATACCAAGGGAATGGATACATCATATAGTCATGTAGCTATCAATCACCCCTACATGGAGATACATCATATGGCTTTACTACCATGACCGTCACCATTCTCTTTTTGTTGAAGACATTGGGGATTTCTGTACAAGAGAAATGATGAACATTAGAGTCCATGTGGTTAACCGTCACCTCGATGAGGAGATACATCATATAGTGTCCCCACCGATGGACAGTCACCAAATCTCCCGAACCCCCACACGCCTATTTACATTTTACCGAGGGAATGGACACATCATATAGTCATGTAGTTATCCGTCACCCCTACATGGGGATATATCATATGGCCTCACTACCATGACCGTCACCATTCTCTTTTTGTTGAAGACGTTGGAGATTTTCGTACAAGAGAAATGATGAACACTAGAGTCCACGTGGTTACCCGTCACCCCGATGAGGAGATACATCATATAGTGTCCCCACCGATGGACAGTCACTAGATCTCCCGAACCGCCACATGCCTATTTACGTTTATTTAGTGAAATGATGGATATTCCTACAACTAAGTGATGGTTGTTCGCTCAGGTGATCAGCCCTTGAGAATGTTGTTCACTTAGTATATATGAGCATCCATTCCACCACTTTTCGTTCTCCTTTTCAAAACCATGCATGAAAACCATTTTCGTATCTTTTGAAAACCATGATGCTCGTGAATGCATACAATTCTTTCACACCTTTCCAATAATCTCTAAACATGCTCGTCTACAAAACATATCATTAAAAGAACCTAAATCTAATAAACAGTCATCAAACAATAGCACAATATATGAAACATGCTCAATTTGTGGTAAAGTAGTAAATAACTCAAATATTCTATGAAAGCAGTAAACATTCAGCATACAACCCCTAATTCTTGTGATGTAGGGCCCGAAGACCAAAGCACAGTAAGTATCAACTTACCTGGCAGACTTTAATGCAAATTCAACACTCAGAGTTTTCCCCTCATTCAATACCTTCAAAATAGTAATAATATTTAATTATCAACTCACAGTCCATTAATCTCAACATAATCTTTATTCCCTATTTAATAGAATTCTTAACCCAATTCAAGAGACACTTAACAATTTCTTAATTAAATCTCATAACCATTCCCATTAACAAAATGTTCATCATCCAAGCAGAATCCCAAACAATTTCAACTACAATCCTCTATAGTTATTAACAAGCACGAGCCAATTATCAAAGTAGAGTCCAACATTAAAACAATGAACAACATCTCCTTTACAGTTTTCACAACACACCATATCCTCAGACTATCCGACACAAAATAATCTCAACAACTATACTATGTCATCCCCTAGGTCTTAACAAGTAAACACATCCAAACAGAGCAATCATTCTAGCATAAACCCCAAACAGAACCGAGAGTCTAAATTATCAAGAATTTCAGCCAAATAGAAACCAACAGGATTCACATCGATGAAATTGACAAATTAAATATCCTCATTATCCTATTTCTAGAACTGCCACACATCTTTTAACATATAGAGCAAATAGGGCATACCATCGGAGTTTTATTTCCATCAAACCAGAACCCAAACAGAGAGCACATTTAATAGATCTATACGTTCTAATGATTTTCAACATTAACCCAAGTTTTAACCTGAAGAAAAATCGTGACAACCAGGGTTAATCATTTGCATTCTTCTCATCCAATAACAAGACATTATGAGACTCATAATCAAGCAAAATCCAAGCTCCATTTTGCAGAAAACATTAACCCAAACATTACAAAAATTGAAATTAGAATCGTTCAATCCAACAACGAGACAGAAGCAAAATGGCACTCATTATCAAAGCAAAACTCGATTAAAAATTCCTCACCCAACGTAACAGAACCGAGTGTTCTGTTTTTGCTCACCAGAATCAGAAGAAAGACTCGGTGGGCTTCACCAACAGCTCCAGCCTCATCCAGTCCAGTCGCTGGTAGGTTACCACTGCCATCCCTAACCCAACCCGGGCAAGGCGCTGCAAAAGTCACAGCACGCCGGAGCCGTTCATTCATTCTCGTTCCTCGTGCCGTTGCTCTGAGACCGACAGATATCTCCTCCCTTCACGAAGCCAAGAAACCCACGAGAGTCGTCTCCTTCTCCTGGCACTCCCGGGCCCTTCTTCCTCGCACTCCCGAGCCCTTCTTCCTCTCATTCATCACTCGCCATTCGCAGATTCGCGGCCGAAGGAAGATCGCGAGTTCCCAAAATCGCCCTCCTGATAGGCTCCAAGAAACAAATGGAGAGCCTTAGAGAAATCTGTCCCAGAAAGCTAACAATACTCGAACCAGCAGCAAGGATTTGAATCAAGCTCCAAAAATACACATGAAATAAAGCTGTATTTTGGAGGAAATAAACTTAATATATTCAGGCAAGTTGTGTCAAAATCCCAACCCAAAAAGGACTCTGGATTAGGAGATATATCAAATTCAATAACAACCCGAAATTAGTTTCCAGCAGGACAGTTTTACCAACACAGAATCAAAATGGAATAACTTGAGCTACAAACACCAAACGGCGCCCAAATTTGGAAGGAAACTCCCTGACTTAATCTTGAACAAATCACTAGAAGACATCAAACAGAGATGAACGTTGTAAGGGCCTCAAACAGATATAATCAGCGGTAATAACAATCCATCAAAAATTACAGATTCTGCACTTCAACAATGATCCGAAAATATCCATCTTCAATCAATAATCTCCAAAAGACTTCTTCAACAAATAACCATCATTTAATCACCAGAACATATATTATCCAAGCAGCAAGAAAAGAACATAAAAGAACTTCAAGAATCAAGAGAAAATACAATGGAGTCCGCGGACCTCCTAGTGAGAGGGGCGACTTTGGGGTTGGCCGAAAACCAACACTCTCCAAGTTTGGAAACTTCTCTTGTCTCCACACCACAATCTTACCTCGAAGATAAGGATTGGAAGAAACAATATCCCAAGGATGCAAGGTTGAGAAGCTTCAAGAGAGGCCTTGCTTGGGTGATGGATGAAATCGGCGCTAAGGGAGGGGGAGGCCGTGGGTGTCTTCTCTCAAAAGAGAACCAAATTTTCTTAATTCATCAAAGTCCCTTTCCAATTGCAACCAGGTAGGGTTTTAACCCAAAATGTTTACAAAAATATGACATAAGACGAAATTAACCCTAATTAACAAAAGACTAAACAACCCATAATTAAAACAACAACAATAAATCCGAGTTTGAGTTTTTCTCTCTGAAACAAAGACATTTGACATACCAAATGGAGCCCAAATGCAACGTTCAATAGTTCATTCGAAAACTCTGGATGTTGGCTACATTTGGTATGAAGGAACAAAGTTGAAAACACGTCATTCCGATTGTCAAAAATCCATTTGAACTGTCAGAGGTCAGAATCTAGGCGGAAA
>CM039470.1:16188842-16490605 GCA_022433065.1 Begonia loranthoides | reverse complement strand
ATATATATATATATATTGATGAAGGAGTGGGCGATACGGAGAATCAACAAAATGCTGGCATTTTGGCAATGGACGCTGCAGCACATTACTCTGGTCGATAGCCATTGACTGGGATGTTGCCCTGTTTGTCGACCGGAGCAACGTATTTTCGTGAAAAAATATTTTCTTCCCATGGCGATTTCGTGAAGTTTCTGATATATTGCATCAATCTCCCCGAGGCGATAACACACTTTTATGTGGCGAATGGTTATTGGACCTCCTTCCTTGATATTGGTGAATGTTCATCACTTGCCTCATTTCTTCTTTGTCTATAAAGCAAAGGCCGATGGATGGAGAAAGCACTTGGTGCTTTGATAATCTAGTAAGCTAAAAGAAAAAAGTATGAGGGAGAGAAAAAGAAGCAAAGGAAGTGCTGCCTATGAGTTCTAGTGAGTGCGCTGCTATTGTGTGAAGGAGAAGATTCGGCCGTTGTGGAAGCTAATTCCTTTGCTTCTTCGATTGAGGTAAGAGTTCAGTGTGTTTTGATTCCTCAGTCTCCACTGCCGAGAATTTAGAATTTGTTTGGCTCTGTTTTTAGATGGTGAATTCAGTTCTGGTTGTGAGTTTTGTTTTGGGTTGCTCTTTTGCTGTTTTTGGATGGGATGCAGTAGCGGAAAAATTGGCAGGGGCATTTTGGATGGGAATGACTATGAGAAAATGAAGCGAGAAGAGCTGGAGGTTTTCTCTGTGCTTCTCGTAGGTGTTTAGGTAAGAAGAATTTCCCTTCATCACTGTTATGGATTTTATGTGGATAAATATAGAAGATAAAAGATTAAATGGTTGTTGTGTTTTGCTGCTGTGAATTGTATTCGGTTGATGGTTTGGTATTTTGTTGCTCTATTGGGTTTTATTACTTTGATGGGAACTATTCCTTGCGTGATAAATTTTCTCTGTTCATGATAGTTAGATTCTGTATGTTGGTTATTGGTTCTGAACGATGGAGAAATATGCCTCGTTATGATGTGCCTGTTTTATTCTCTATTGGTGTTGTTTGGTTTTGGCCATGAGGATTGTGATGCCTTTGAATGTTAAGCTTATTCTGTTATTTTGGGGATTGGAGCAGTAAATTCATTCTTTGTTAAGTTGTATACTTTGATAAATTTGTGTAGTTGGTGAGCATGTAGAAATGTTGGATACCCTCTGTAAATTACAGTGAAGTGGAATACTGCTTGGTTAAGCTTGGTTTGCCCTTTGACATTGATTTAAATGCTTGGTATATTAATGAGTTTACCATGTAGGTATGTATGTTTTGGAGATTGTGGATTTGATTCTCTGTTATTCACTGCCCTGTTAAGATAAAATTATGGGACGTTGAAATATATGGATAATGCCCTGTTGTTTAGCTGCATCATGATTTCTTAAAGTAATTGCAGTGGATATATTAATACTGTATGTTTGGATATTTGTATTGGTTGCCATTGCTGAGAGTTTAGTTTGTTAATGGGCTTGGACTCCACTGTGGTTATTCAATTTTGGATTATAGAAACTGGTAGGTGAATTAGAGTATTGGGATTGTGGTATTCTATTGTGAAATTAATGAGGAATAACGGTATCAAAGTGCGCTTCATAATTGGTAAATATTAATAAATAAATGTTAATTATTTTGAAGGTATTAACGGAAGAAGGATAAAGAGCAAAACTCGTTTTGGAAGCTAGGTAAGTGATATGTATGTGTTTTGGTCTTTAGGGTCTACATCGCAAGAGTTAGGAATTGTATGCTGATTGTTTACCGCGTTATAGTAAGATATTGAGCATGTCTACTACTTTACTAGAATAGAAAGATATTGAGCATATTTCGCGAATTGTACTGCTGCTTGCTGGGTGTTTATTAGAATTAGATTATTATAATAATATGTTTAATAGATGAGCAAGTTTAGAAGTTATAGTAATGATATGATTGACATTGTATGCATTCACGAGTGTCATGCATGGTTTTGAAAAGGAAACGATAATGGAAATGAAATATGAATAAATGTAAAGA
This sequence comes from Begonia loranthoides, assembly GCA_022433065.1. Taxonomy (NCBI): domain Eukaryota; kingdom Viridiplantae; phylum Streptophyta; class Magnoliopsida; order Cucurbitales; family Begoniaceae; genus Begonia; species Begonia loranthoides. The sequence goes on along the minus strand of CM039470.1, from coordinate 16,488,585 downwards.
AAATGAGAAAGATAAAAGTAAAAAAAGGTAAATGGTATAAGTTCACCATGATAGCTAGGTTCACCTAACTTCGGTTTGGGTCACCATCATGATTCTATTTGCTAATGAAATGTTTACACAAAAGGGTAAACGGTATAAGTTTATCATGATGGCTAGGTTCACCCGACATCTGTTTGGGTCACCATTGTGATCTCGTTTGCCAGAATCACAGTTCATCACAATTCACCACAGTTCTACAAGAAAGAAAAAGAAAAAGAAAATAGAAACCGCATATAGATTTAAAAGACATACGACATACGCATTTTTAAATTTTTGTTTTATACGCTTATTGAGCCTTAGGCTCATTAGTTAAGTCTTGCCATACAGGTACACGCACGAGAACAGGTGAATGAGCAGTTGATGAAGGATTTGCACATGTAGATCTTTTGGCTGACTAGGCTAAAGTGAATTAAAAAGAGAAATGATTCGAAAGAGTTTCTGTAAAGTATTTAACTGTAAAAGAAAATGATTTTATTTATTCTTCTGCTGCGATTTGTAAAAAGGATTTTAAGAAAATAATTTTACTTATTATCTTTAAATGGTTTTATAAAATAAATTCTTTTCTTGTTTAATAAAAGACAAGCAAAATTTTTAAATTTCACTCATTTTCAAAAGGTAATAAAAATCGGGTCGTTACAAATACTATTTTGATATGTTATATTAGACATCTCAAGGAAATCATAGACTTTGGAATTAATGGATTTTGTAAAGTATTTTGCAATGTATGAATGTTTGAAGTTTGGTAAAAACTGTAAAGATAAAAGTGAAAACTAGAGCATAAATGAATACTAACATGGAGTTTATTATGTTTTAGGTGCTTTAAGTCAAGGATATAACTTCATAAGTTAAAGGACATTGTGTGAACACCTTAAGGAAGTAATGATTGTATGTTTTTGGTCTTTCAGCCTACACCATAAGATGCTAGGTTAGGTTTGATTGTTATTATGTTATGACATAGATGCTTTGTTGATAATGATATATGTTGTGTTATATTATATGGTGATACCATTGACTCGAGGATATTTTGTTTGTATAGCTATTAGGTTAGATTGTTGATACATGTAATACTCAAGGATGTGTTGTTTGATGTAATGTTAGAATTATATTGATCTTCTAGGATATGATACATGTTGATAATACATATTGTTCATGCATACGTTTTTCAAGTAAAAAAGATAAAGAGGTTTAAAGGATACTTTTAATTTCAAATTATTGCATAGCAGAAACTTTCTCTTAATTCATTTGAACGAAAAGGAAGTGAAAACACTCGTAATAAAATTTTCTTTTCTTTTTCATTCTTTGAAGATTACATTGTACAAAACATTTTGTAAATAAAACCATCTATCTTTCTTTTCCCATTTAGCCTAACCATCACATTATTCTCATCATATAAATCTTTCATCAACTACTCATTTCTCTCTTTCTTTAGCATGATTACCTATATCACAAAAAGTAAACTATAAACATAATGCTTAGTAAGGAATGCAATGCAATATTAACATGATACAATATACATAAAACATATTCATTATCATTTTCTATTTTTTTTTTCTCTTATGATTTATGGAAGAGTGGTGAACTTAAGCCAACTCTACCATTCTTAAAGCGTAGGAATGAGTGGTGAACTTAGGCCAACTGAAACCCTTCTTGTTATTTGGGAAAGTGGTGAATTTCCTCCAACTCAAACCATTTTATTACTTAGGGAGAGAGGTGAACTTCAGCCATTACACTCTTTTTTATCATTTAAGAAAGAGTGGCGAACTTTGGTCAACTCACTCCATTCTTGTTTTCTTTACTTTGATTCATTTCATTCAAAACATTTGCATGTAGAACATTTTAGTAATCTTTCTTGAAAAACCATGATGCATAAATATGAATGCATACAAACTAGCATATCATCCTACATCAATTCACATATCCTCGAATCATCATTATAATCAAACATAAAACCTAACATCTATCCCAACACAATCATCACATCAATACAATATATCCTCAAATCACAAAAATCTGTACATGATAACTATCACCGACAACATGATCATACATAGAAGATTACAAACAACACATCTTCAAATAAACATTTACCATGTACAAAACTTAATACTTATCATAAATAGCATATCCTCCAATGAACACATAGACCATTTCTTGTGCTGTAGCCCAAAGGCAATACACATAAAAATATTTCTTACCTTAACATCTAAGAAGTTGTTGGCTTGATCTTCAATACCTTTCAAAGTAGAGAGAGTTAGCACTTTTCCAAGAGTTCCTCTTCTTCTCTCCAATTCTCACGATTTCCTTCTCTTTTTCATAACAAAAAGGGTGTTCTTATACCTCTCAACCTTAGAAGCATGAAGTGTCACCCCATTAATCTTTTAATGTTGATTAATAAGACTTTTTATCTCTTAAATTATGACATATAAGTTGTTTTCAGGTGACTTTTCATATTCCCAGTCAACCACACCTTACTTCTAGTTGTCCTCTCCCATATATTTTAAAGGAATTGTACACTAAATATTCTGCCATGGACGTTTATCCTTCCACTGTAGACACTTAGCTATCTAATGCGGAAGCCTCACCTTCCACAGAAAGCCATTTTACACTATCTCGATCGATCGTAACCTTCTGCTCGGTTGACCGCAAATCAACTTGAGAGCAACAAATTACGTTTTGTCTTAGATCCAGTCGACCACAAATCTAGCTCTGGTAAACCACAAATCTACTCAAGACAATTCCATTTTCACTATCTATAGTATGATCAATCAAACCATCAACACTGGTCAACCGCACCTCTGTCTAAATGTCCATAACATTGAAAAGTTATAAACCACAATTTATCTAATATAATTCCAACAATCAATAAATATATACCATTATTAAATATATTTCATACATAATTCCCACTTAGCAAAATAAAGTTTTTGGGTATTACAACGCTTGAGTTCATTAGTTTGGTCCTGATTGATGTCAGGACATATTGGCCAACGGTGTGAGGTCATTATGCATTGATGCGCATGACCACTAATGAGATGTCTAGACAGATAGTTGTGCATTGATGTGTACAAATGCTAGTAAAGCTTTTGATTGATGTTGGAGCTGATTACACTAGAGGTGATAGGTTGTTGTGCATTTATGGCTATGGTAGCTAACAGGCGACTTGATTGATGTTGAGTCTATCAAGAGATGTCGTGCATTGATGTGCATAACAGCTAGTGAGTCTTCGATTGATGTGGAGACAGATAGTTGTGCATTGATGTGTACAACCACTAGCAAAGTTTTTGATTGATGTCAAAGCTGATTATACAAAATATGGAAAGAAAGAAAGAAAATAAAAAACAAAAAACAACATGGTTTTATAAAATGCATCTCATGTTTATGTATGCATGTTTCTATAGGATGTGATGATATGTTTAGTTTTACATTATTTACTAAGCAATAGGCTTATAGATGAGTCTTGTGGTTTAGATACAAACCTAACTATAACACTAAAGAAAGAAAGATCAAAAAGGGATGACACAGTTGAGGAAGTATCTCTAGGAAGATGACTGGTGTTGTTATTGCAAGATCGACCATGTGGGTTAGATTTTGTAAAGAAAATTGTGTCTAAACATGAAATAAGAAAATTTTATGAATGAGATTGCAAAATAAATTGTCTTTATTGTTTTCCAAATGTTATTTGAAAAGAAAGAAAAAGTTTTCCGCTACATATTTTAAAGAAAAAGGTAATACAAACTACACGTTTTAATATAAGAATATACTAGGCATTACAAACTTTGACATGGAAAGATCTTAGGAAACATAGAATTCAATTTTAGCTCATCAAACTTAGAGTTAATGAGTTCTCATGCTACCTTTTTTAGTGGAATGTCTATTTGTCAATCCATTTTCTAGTCAAAGCTGACAATGCAATGTTTCATACCCACTTCTTTGCACCACCAACAGGCAACTCTAAAAGTTGTGAATAACCAGAATGAAACTATTTTATAGATTCTGTTCAAACTTTGACAATAACAAAAACAACACAAATGGAAGGGTTTTAGCAGTATTTTTGGACAGGAGTACCAATTAAAAGTCTAGAAACTACCCTCAAAGTTTCGTTGACTAACTCATTATGGAAAGAAAGTATGGCTGCATAAGTGAGAGGTGCTTTGGAATCGGATATGGTAAGAAGACAGTTTTGCAAGGTGATTTCAGGATGGATAAAAATAAAACAAATGAACGAATTTTGACACAAAATTTGAACCACACAGCATGCAATATGTGAAGAAAAGAATATAGTGAATGAATTCACATAGAAAAGGAAGTTATATCCAAAAAGGTACAAGTTGGTTTGAATTGGTATCCAAATCGTACCTATTGACTTCAATGTCCTCCAATTGTGGAAGCACTCCAAATTGGGTCTTAGCAAGCTTTTTATTCCTTCACTAGGGATTTTCACCTTTGGAAGAAATTGGTGGAAGGGATAGCTTTAAGTGAAATCACCACAAAGCTCACAAAAAACTCGGTGATTCAATTGTTGACACAAAATTCACTCAGGTGAAACACCAAGGGAGATGGCCGATTTCTGGAGGGAAATCTAGCCTTTTCAAAAGGGTTATTTTGCTAATTCAAAAACTAAATAGGGTAGCCCTTAGAGAGAGCTTAAATACTCTCTCAAAATTAGGGTTAATATCCTAAAAGAAGATTACCAAAAAACCCTCACAAAACACTCATACTAGGCTAGAATATGTTCTAACCGAGTGACACAAACATATGACATATTGAAACTGATACAAATTAAAATAAAATAACTAAACATAATTTTCAAAAACATCACAAAATCTTGAATGCAGCAATGGGTCCATTGAAATTATCTTCATGTCCATTTTCCAAGTGAATTTGGCATCAACTCCGACTAAGGATGATCAGGCTTCTTTGGAAAAATTGAAGCCCTCTGTTCAATACTTTTTTGGCATAGGAAATGATCTTCAAATTTAACATACGACCACATTCTAGAAATCTTACCAAATTATCTACAAATGTTATGAATCTTACATTTTGATATGAGATCTTAAAAGTTATCAAAAATAACAAATACTTCGCAGAGGTCAGATTGTAGGAAGTTTTGGGTTGCTTCACATTTATCCTAAACTCGTGCTTGAACTTGCACTTATGTTTTATTTTAAATAACACTATGAAATATTTGAATGCTTGATGAATGCAATTGATCCTCTTTCATCTTTGAACACCTACAAAATATGTCACGACCCGAAGACGGGCCTGGTAGAACCGTCGAGTTAGGCGACCCGATCCTCGTAGAGAACCCGATCACCTAGTCCAAGGCGTGTGTTTTAGCGGAAGACTTATAAGTATTTAATTTGGCCCAAAAGGGTATGGGCCTAGGTCCGAGTAAGGATCACGAGAAAAGTAACAGTGCATAAATTAAAATGGACATCCAAGTACTGTGCAACAAATCCAACCAAACTGTATTTAAGATTTACGGTTCCAATATATAAATATTCTCACCAAATGATAATAATCGCTCAATGGAAATAAAAAACACTTCATCTTCTGATCTTCAGCTGCTCTTGCCTTTACCTGAAGTTTTTGGGGAGGAGTCATTTGGGATGAGTGACTAACTCAGTAAAGTATAGCTATACTAGGTGCACCTCATGCAAAACTGGTTTTTCTATATTTTCGAAATTAGGGTTGTGTTTCTCATTTTACCGTACATGGATTTTAATTTGAAATCTCTTATCGTATTATAAATCTAGCCCAAGGCCATCGATGAGGCTTTTATCAAACTTGCTATATACATAGATAGCTATACCTTATAAAATAGGCCATCATCGTTTTCCAATCTGAAAACGTCATCAGTGTGAAGGGGTGGTCACTCAAGGACTCACCCGCCACTCAGCATAGAAAGGTGGTCACCCGTCGGCGTCAACACCTTATGAGGCAGGAGGAAGTATAAATGACGGTGGTCCGTAGATCCAACACGTCACCCTGGTTGCCCACTAGAATCTCTGTGTCGGTACAGCTAATATAAGGGTTTCAAATAAAATGGCGAGAACTCTGCAATGACAACCCGTACGATAAAATAGAACGGATACAATTGCTCGCTATATGTAGGCTTATTTAACAGCTAAGATACCTAGAGGCTCCGAATGAACGAGGGTTGCCGATGAGTAAACTCCGTCGTCCACCCGTCAAATGGAATTGGTACTTAGGTTAACTAAGTCTTAACGATTGACAACCATCTGATCCGTGGGACAAAAACCCTGGCCAGGTTTAGGGGCTTGCAACCCAAGGAGACGTCATCACTCTCCCATACGAGATTTACGACTTTCAGGAGTTTCAACCTGAGGACACGTCACCAATGCCCTACCTATATTTTCACACGTCAAACAATCAACCTTCACGCAGCAGAAGGTATCAAAGGGGATAGAGAATCCATCCCACAACATATGAACAATAAGTTTCAAACCATGTACGAAATTAAATGTGAGAAAACATACTACTAATAAAAACTGACGTGCTGTCCAACAGTCCTCGTCATTTTTCAAGTGTGGTATTCCACAAAATAATTATTTTCAAAACGGGATACGATGCAATATAACGCAAGAGGTATAGAAATCCCTACCTCAATGGCGATCTCTCCTTTTACCCGAAGGAGTAGCAACCGCAGATACTTGCTCGAAATCCACAATCTCGTCCGAGCCTACGTGTTAAATATAGGAAAATCTCATAAATACATCTCAGGAAAAAATTGGAAACTCCTTTTAACAACTTCTTTAACTCATAATCCTCTTAAGAACATCTACACTATTTCAAAGGTCCAAAGTCCCAAATAAATACTTAATTTTTCCAATATTTTATACAACGTTCAAATTGATTGGCAATGTCAGAGATGTCCTTCAACTTAGACAATTGCAATTCTAAACATTCAACTCTCACAATTTATGAAACTAACCCATAATGTAATTAAAACAATTCATTGCCCTTAACATCATCCAATACACAGTGGGTGAATCAATTTACAATCTTCACAACAAATAACAGACCTGAAAGATTCTAAATATCCTTAACATCATTTCCTTTAACGGTGAGCATAACATTCGACTGTTCAAACCCTTATGGCATTACATAAATTCATCTCAACTTAAAAGTAGTGAATCAAATTTATAATCTGAACAGTTTGTTACGAATTTAAAACCAGCATAATCAAGCAGGAAATCCAGACCAATATCCATTATCAATGATAATCTTCAATTAAAGTCCATCAACATAACAGAATCGAACTCAGTTCTAAATGGCAGCAAGAACTCCAACTAAACAATGAATCACTCTTAATCTGAACCAGATCCACATTCAAGACAAAAATTAGAATAAGTATTTAGCTCACCCAATAGAACAAAATAGAACTGAGGGTTTTGCTTTCGCTGGAATTAGATCCGGAGCTGCCGTTGCCGGAGGTTGTCCGTCCGGGATCCTTTAGATCGACTGCTGCAAATCCAATCAAATATCAACCAATGACCTCACAAAAAAAAAAACTTAACATCGAAGCAAAACTTGAATCGATAAGATCTCACCCACCGAACAGAATCGGAGTCTATTCGTCACTGGAAACAGAACATGGCTCAGCCTCGGAGCTGTCATCGCAGAACCGATATCGCCCGTTCGCCGGAATCAAAAGAACACGCTCGGGTTGAGCTGTTCTGTCACTTGCGTCGCTCAGGATCGGAAGCTCGCGGCCACCGACGTCATTCTTCTCCTGCTCGGAAGTCGACAGTTCATGGCCCATGTCGTCACAACGCCGTGGGCCGCAGCGGGAAGGGTCGCTCCCCTATCGGTCATCATCCCATCACTAGGAAGCCACCTTGCCTCGCCGATCGGACGTCGTTGCGTCGCTCGTTGGCGTCTCTCCTCGCCGTTCGCCCTCTCTCCCTCCTTCGGTTTCTCTCTCTCTCTCTCTCTCTCTCTCTCTCTGCCGTCGATGACAGGGAAGAAGAAATGGGGAAGGGTGGGCAGAGAAACCCTAATTCTCTTCCTCCCGATTTTTAATTTAAAGTTTTTTTTTCTTTTTACAACTTAAACCCTGTACTTTGCTACTCCAAAATATTTGGCGGGATTTTTCCCCCTCTTCTCAATCCCTTTTAATCTCTTTTCTCCATTTAACTTTATTTTTCTCCTCATTCTAAATTCTACAATTTAACCCACTTCATTTAATTTAAATCTCACTTATTTGCTTAATGTCAAACATACATCTTAATTATGCATCCCACATTTTTAATCCTTTCATACCCTAGTTACGACGTATCCTAAACGTTGCCAAACAACGATTATCAGCCCAATTTAATTTTCCAAATTTCATTTAGTTCGAAAAATTCTAATTTTACCGACTTTGACCAATTGACTAAATTTGTATACGTAGACTTGACCAATTGACCAATTTGCATATGTGGTCGCTACACGACAATTCAATCAACTTCTTCAAAGCTATGACCGATTTTCAATGCGAAAAATTTACACGTGGAATTTATCATTAAAAATTTCACGGCTTTTACAAAATAAATACTAAAACTATTGTTAGAAAACCTCTGTGCTTGATTGTGAATGGAAGGAATCCGTGACACATCAGTCTTCCCATTAGATTTCCTCTTTGTAATCCCAAAGCTTCCATCCCAAAATTTTCATGTGTGGCATAAGGTGAAAAACTATGGGTTAGAAGACAAAGTCAAAGTTGAAGATGAAGGTGACATTTTATGGATTTCGGTATACAACGTTAGACATCAAATTAGAAGAATGTTTTGGCCATGCTTATATGAATTGTATAAGGTCAATAATTGTATTAGTACATTGCACTCCATTTGAACTATATTTATAAGGATATGTTGTAACACCCAAGAAATTTTGCATATGACTTTATATAAAGTGATAATCTTTGATGGTATTTAAGGTTAAAGAAATGGTTAATTGTTATTGAATTTGATTTAGTTCAAATTTTATTGAGAGATAAAGTGGAATCCTAAGAGTTTATGTATGAAGTTTGAGGTGTTGTGGGCGTCCAGAACTATAACACCCCTAGTGTAAATCCTCTTTTATGTATTTTTTTAAATCATATCATAAGATCATATCTTTGAAAACAAGCCAACAAAACATGCCTTTAAAAAATAAACAACGAGAGTCTTTCATAAAAAGAGTCTAATTTAAAAATCTCGATGTAGTTAAAACCAAACATAAAATTAAATTGTCATAAAAACATCTTAATTTAAAAACTAAATATTTAAACATATAATTTAAATAAAAATCTTTATTTTTCAATATGCTTTTCTCAAGTCTTCAACCACGGGTCAACATCGCTCCAACAACGTTGCAACCTCACCCAAGAGAGTACTCCTTCAACAACATCCTTCACATATTTCCTTCATCAAGTGTATAATCAAAAGTATGCTCACATACATCTCAAAGTTTAACTATGAGTCTAACGCTCTATAAGAGATGCATATATGACATGAATATGAGATGCAGCTTATAAAAACATGTCTTTTTCATTTTTTTAGTCTTTATTTCTTTCTTTTCATTCTTTCTTTCAATCTTTTTTTTTTTTTGTTCTTTCCTTTCATTCTTTTCTATTTATGAGAGAGTAGGCATAACTATGGGAGACACACCACTTATGTCTCACACCTTTAGGAGACAGTCCCAACATCGATTGAGACCTCGTTTAGTTGTCATGTTCATGATGCACAATGACCTCGCGACCTTATGTTTGAGGCACATATCCACATAATATAAATTCATGATATTAGACTTTATGTTTGACAAAAAACTTAGACATTCACCACATGAATATAAATTTTAGAGGTAAGATTAGTGACTCTTTTAAATTCCAAAAAAATAATGTTACACGTGAAATTATTCATGAAAATATTTTGGGTGTTACAAGGACTAAGTGTGGACATCCATGTTTTGGACACTTATTGTAATGGCCCGTAGTGTTAATTCTTTTTTAAAACTAGGTGTTCATAGAAAACTGGGTCATGCATAAAAATTTTCCTTTTATACCGTACACAGTGGATGTTTTTAAAGTAAATCTTTATTAAAATCTAACTTGGTAAAACTCAATATTAAATAAATATCCTTTCATACCTTTAAAAAAACATACATCGGAGGTCTCATCAAAACTCATTTCAAATCGAACGTATTAAAAGTCATCATTTTAATAAACAAAAGTATTTATAAATTATTTCTACTTAAATCCAAACAATAATAAATATAACTCTAAATAAAAGGGTTCATGTCATTTTATTAAAATCCATCTTTCCTTTAGTCCTCACCCACGAGTCAACTTCGCTCTAACAACACATCAGCTTCACCCATGAAAATCCCTCATCAACCACACTTTCAAATGTTTCTATCATCATGTTCCTTAGTAAGTTCTTCATTACCTACATCACAAAGTTCAAACTATAAGTCAACGCTCAATAAGAGATGTATAAATATGATATGAACATGAAATATAACGTTTCATAAAAAAGTGAGTTTTCATTTTCAGTCAGCGTTCTTTTCTTTTCTTCTACTTAATAGTGTAGTCGTTGTGGGTAATTTAATTTAAGGGAGAGAGTAATACTATTTTGTCCACCTCATACGAGACAGCTAACTTGAACCTTGCTCACAATGACTATTTATGTTTATTTTATCAGTTTTTCAATCTAGGAGAGAGAGTGACACCATTTGTAACATCTTGGTTTTTCTTACAATTTAAAACTTATGATTTTGAAGATTTTTTTTTAAAATTATAGTAGAAGATTTTTCATTTGAAAACTAGCTTTAATAAGAAGTACATAAATAAACTTCTTTTTGTTAAACCTTTTATTACTGAAAAACATGTCATGAATTAAAACTTTATAACTTTAAAACCTTTACAACAACGGAAGAATTGTATTTACAAAACCAAAAAAATCGAAATACAATTGAAAAACCTTCTTAATAATACAATTACTATAATTAAGGTTTACTTTCTTTAAAAACATTATTTCAAATCATTACATTTCCTCTTTAAGCTTTTAGCCTAACCAGCCGCCAAGCTTACAACGTACAAATTTCCTATCAATTGCTTCAATCCTCGATCCCATGCATACCTACATCACAGGATCTAACTGTGAGTCTAACGCTCAGTAAGCAAAACAAAAATAAAAGTGTGCATGTAATGTTCTTTAAATCATAAACAGTTTTGTCAATGTTCATAATTCCATTACTCTTTATAAAACATTGATGAACTTTTCACTACAATAGTGAACTTATATTCTGGCAATGAACTTGTACCTAACTGGTGAACTTAAACCAGATTGGTTAACTTATATTCTAGCAGTGAACTTGTACCTAACTGGTGAACTTAAACTAGATTGGTGAACTTATATTCTAACGGTGAACTTGTACCTTATTGGTGAACATAAACCAGATCAGTAAACTTATATTCTAGCGGTGAACTTGTACCTAACTGGTGAACTTAAATCAGATCGGTGAACTTATATTCTGTGAACGTATACCTTACTAGTGAACTTAAACTAGATCAGTAAACTTATATTCTGGCAGTGAACTTGTACCTTACTGGTGCACTTAAACCAGATCAGTAAACTTATACCACAATGGTGAACATGTATCATGATAGTGAACTTATTCCACCATGATGAACTTAAACCGTTTCTATTTCTGTGTGAACTTATACCGCAACAGTGAACTTGTATCATGATGGGGAACTTAATCCATCAGGATGAACTTAAACCGTTTCTGTTTTTGTTTTTGTTTTTGGGTGACGTATTGGGTGAAAGCAACCTTTTCAGTATCCAAACTTGTCCAACCATTGGGTGAGAGCAACCTCTTCATTATCCCAACTCACCCACATGAGTTTATTTCCACGTGAGAGCAACCTCTTCAGTATCCAAACTCACGAAGAAAGAGCCCATTTACATTTATTCATTCTGTTCTGTTTAATTCCATTACGTCTATATTTTCATGTGCATTAGGAATAATGATGCAAGCATACAATACTATCTAACATGTTCATCTACCTTATCCCTAAAATATGATTCATTCCTAACTAAGGAACTGAATTAAAAATGAATAAACATGCAATTCACACCAACAAAACAATCTGTAATACCCGGGATATTTAGTTACATGTAAACCTTGGATTAAGTGAAATATAATACTTTGGTCTTGTCTAACTGTCACACTTTATTGTGATATTTTTATGAAGATAATGTTATAACATTCTTTGAAATTATTGTAATGTCGTTGATTATCATTATTAAGAAAAATAAGAATTTACATATTTGTTAAGTGTTATTGGCAGACAATCATGGCGGATGATCACCATGGTCAGCGAGCATCAGGCCAATAGACAGGCAAAATTGGTTTGGCTAATCGATGGCTTGGTGGTCAATCGCCCGAATAAGAATCGATAGACCGCCAAACTAAAGGGTGGCCTAAAACGATAACCGTCACCTAGAAGCTTCTGGGCTCGACTCTTGACGATTCAGGAAACACTCAAACGTCTCTCTCCTTGACTCTTCACCTTCATATGGACACTGAAGAAGCATTGTAGGTGTTCTATAAATAGAGGGCATGTGTGTGTTGCGAGAGTTTTTAGAAAAATAGAGAGTGAGCTGTTTGCTGTTTTGGAACTGTGCTTCTGTGAGACGCTTCGACAGTGAAGAGGGAGACTGCTGCTAAGGAAGGAGAAGAGAAGGATTAAGTGAGGTAAGGAATAACGTGTGTGCTTTGTCCGTAAGGACCTACATCACGGGAGTGGGATGTTTGCTGTGTTATTCGTTGTTTGTTCTCTTTGAATTATTATTTCAGTGATAGGGTTATTGCTCATGGTTCTCTACATGATTTGCTTGTTAAGCACTATGTAATATTCATGCCTTATTGTTTGCCATATGTTTTTCGTATTCGTCCTCCGCAAGTTCTTGTTCCTGTTTCTGTGATGTTCTCTTCTGCTCACATGTCCTTCTACTTGATTTATTCCTATTTTTTGGGTGATAGGGGATAATCTGTAATTTGGTTGCCGATAATCTTGATGATAATAATCAAACCAATTAATAGACCATCGTGAAGAACAAATTAATTTGCATGTTTTCTGTGACTATTTCTTCGTTAATGAGAACCTATTTCTTAAAGAATGAAAGCTATTGGTAAACTAATATCCCTTAATGCACTAACATGTTGAACTTGTTATAATTTAATAAAAAGGATGAGTGTCCTCTATGGTTAAAACTATCCTTGAAATATTCTTTGCATGGTTACGAAAAGTAGAAATAGGTTTTGTAATATTTTCTTGGAATATTATACTCGTGTTTATTTGAATTGAGACAAAATACTCCTTGGATAACTCTAGTTAAATTAGTATATTTAGAGTCTATTGATGTATGATGTTGGGTGATCATAGGTGCACGGTGATAAATTAAGTTTACAACAATGTTTTCTTTGTTGACTTCACTATTAGATAATTGTTGACTTCACTGTTAGATAAACATACTTAAAAGAGGAAGTTGTCTTGTTGGAAATGGAACTGTAAATATATGTCAAAAATGATGTGTGAAAAATAAAGGAATAGGTATGTTGTAATATTGTTAGGGTAAGTGATATAATTTAAAATATGCTTAGTGTTAAATTGTAGTTGAAGGATGATTGTATTAATTGGTTATTAGTTGTTTGTAATATTGTTTGTAATATGTGAACTGTTGTGTGACATTCATATAGACATGTCTTAGGATTGTATATCATGCATTGCATAGAATTAATAATTAAGAAATTAAATGATCATTTTCTATGTGGGTTCAGAGACTTAAAAGGTTGCTCACACATAGAAAACGACCCATTTGGGTAAGTTCGAAGACTTAAGATGTTGTTCTTACTGAACGGGTGGGTCAGTTCAGAGACTCAAGAGGTTGCTCTCACCCAAAAATTTAATAAATGTAAATGTAAGTTGGTTCGATTTTAGTGAGTTTGGAGACTGAAGAGGTTGCTCTCACGTAAAAACGAATTCAAGTTGTGAGTTTGGAGACTGAAGAGGTTGTTCTCACCCAACTTACAAATATTTCAGACTTATGCATGTAGAGTTGTTATAGATATGGCATCTACATTTCATTTATATTCCTTACTAGGCAATAGGCTAATTATTCCTCATGTTATGTAGGGATCAATTGTGATCCAAATGAGATGAACGTGGAAGAAGTGTGATGCAATGCAAGCTTGTGTTACCATGTGCAGATTGACCTCAGGAGTTATGGCTCAAAAGAATAAAAGTTGTTTAAACTGCATGAAGACTCTAATTATGGTTTTTAAGTATTTTAAATTATGTTGTTTTTGCAATACAGTTTAAATGTTTTTATTATTCGCGTAACGTACTATGATGCTTTCTTTTAAGTATACTGAAAATAGGTTTAAAATGTTCCAAATTTTTATGAATATGTGACAATGCATAAACGGAATGGAATGTTACAATTATGGTATCAGAGCATAACTTATTCTAATGATTCGGTAGACTGATGGTAACTCAAGATTGGTCATGACATGCTTCTTCAACTATAAGTGTTTTGTTATATTGTTTTGTTAGTTATATTACATTGCTAAATTGAAGTATTACGTTAGTATGAAATTTCCGTACTTGTTTAAATTGCTTGTAGTTAAGTGCTTAATTTTAACAATATTCATGATAATAATAATAATAAAATAAAAATACCCCCAATAAAATCCTTAGGTAAACCTAATGCTTCCTAATAAACATTCCCTAGGATAATTTGTGAATGGTTTGAAACAACTAATGTCAACAAAAACAATGTTATTGTAGGATAATAGAATGGCAAGAAGAACTAAAGGAAACATTTAAGCCAATACTGAGAGAAACGAGGCTATGGGGGTCGACCATGTTAGAAACGAGGCTGTTGAACACGAGAATACTAATGGAGAAGAACACATTGTTCCATGGGATGACAGGAATGACATTCTTGATTGCTCGATGACTATTGTGGACTGTCAAACCAAGTGCATGGAACATCTTATAGAAAGGGGGAACAAGAATGAGAATCAATGTCAAGTAGTGGTTCTAATGGAAGCTGGTTGGGAGAAGTTTTGGAAACTTAGGTCTCCATGCTTCAATGGGAATATTGCTGAAGTCGTTGGAGTTGAAGAATGGATTAGGTCTTTCAATGACATGTTTGAATATGCAAGGATTGGGGAGACCGAGAAGGTTTCATGTGCTGTGTACCTTGATTTGGGACACGAGATTCTGGTGGGATAACATTAAAGTGGCACAGGACGTCCAAACCTTAACATGGAATCAATTCAAAGAGATCTTCTATGAGAAGTATTTCAGTCAGACTGTCCAATCGAAGAAGCTGGTTAAGTTTGTCTAGACACGTCAAACTGGGACTATATCGGAGTATGTAAGGAAATTCGAGGCACTATCTTGATTTATGTCACATCTGGTGGCAGACAATGAGCACAAGATCTAGCAGTTCGTACAAGGACTGAAAGTTGAAGTTTTTAGAGGAGTAAAGATTTTCAGTACTCATGGCGTCCCTTATACTAAGATTGTCGCTAAAGCATTGGAAGTTGAGGATGCTGAATTGATGGTGGCTAAGTAGTGTGAAGTAAATTAGAAGTTTTAGAAGAATACTCTTAATCTGCAGTAGAAAGGTGGATCAGTGACGAACAAGGGAACAAAGAGGCCTTTGGAGAATGAGGTGCAACAAATGAAGGACAAGCGCCTGGAGAATGTGGCAGTTACTTCCCCATTTAATGGGAAGACCTCTCAACCAAATCAATGTCCAAAGTGCAAGAAGAATCACTTGGGTGAATGCAGGGTGGGTAATAGACGACACTTTAAGTGTGGGAAACCTGGGCATATTGTTAGGTTTTGCTCAGCTGGAATCAGTTGGATCTGGAGGTGTGGCACCAAGAGTCTTTTCGCTGTATGGTGATGAAGCTCAAATTGATGAGCTGGTTGGGGAAGATTAGTCTGCTGTGGTGTCAAGTACGCCTTATTGTTACTTTAAGTTCTTTGGAATGTATGAGTAGCTCATAATATCATTGCATTTTGGTTACGTCAGGTACGATTTATGTTCATAGTATAGCGGCATATATTTTATTTGATTATGGAGCCACTCATTTCTTCATTGCGAAGGAGTTTAATGCAAAATAAATTGTTTCCCCGAACTAGAAAAGAGTAATTATAGAGTACTCTTATCCTCTAGTGAATATCTGATTACCGATGAAATCCTAAGGGCGTATGCCATAAAAATAAACAATCAAATTTTCTATGCTGACCTAATTGTCATGGACATGAAGGGTTATAACATTATTCTGGGTATTAATTGGTTATCCCAACACCAAGCAACGATAAATTGTAGAAAGAGAGAAGTATGGTTTCTCTCCCCTGATGGCAAGCAACATACGTTTCATGGAGTCAAGGAAAAAGGCAGATTGACTGTAATCTATGCGCTTAAGGTAGACAAGTTAATGTCAAATGGAGGTGAAGGGTTCCTTGTTAACATAATGGATACAACGGTAGTATCAAAGACTAAGCTGGAGGAAATTTCTGTCGTTTGAGACTTCTCAGAAGTTTTTCTAGACAAACTTTCTGGATTGCCTCCGGATCGTGAAATCGAGTTTGTGATCAATCTACACCCTGGAATGGAACCTATTTCAAAGTACCCGTACAGAATGGCCCTAGCAGAATTAAGAGAATTGAAAGTACGACTCGAGGAGTTAATTAATAGTTGGTTTATTCGTCCAAGCTTTTCACCCTAGGGAGGGCCAGTCTTATTCATGAAGAAGAAGGATGGATCAATGAGGATGTGCATCGACTATCGTTAGCTAAATAAAGTAACCTTTAAGAATCGATATCCTCTACCTAAAATTGATGATTTGTTCGATCAGTTACAAGGAGCTTGTGTCTTTTTGAAAATTGATCTCCAATCCAGCTATTATCAGTTGAAGGTCAAACTTGATGATATCCCAAAAACTACATTCAGAACAAGTTAATGACATTATGAGTTCCTGGTTATGTCATTTGGGTTAACTAATGTTCCAACGGTCTTTATGGATTTGATGAACCAGGTCTTTGAAGAGTATTTGGATAAGTTTACCATTGTATTTATTGATGATATGTTAATTTACTCACACTTAGAGGAAGAACATTGGGAATATTTGAGGATTTCTCTATCCATACTATCAAAGCATAAGTTATACACTAAGTTCTCTAAATGTGAAGTCTGGCTAAACAAAGTACGTTTTCTCAGCCATATAATTTCCAAAGAAGGTATTGAAGTAGACCCATCAAAGATTCAAGCAGTGGTTAATTGGTCGCAACCAAAGAATGTGGGGGAGGTAAGAAGCTTTCTTGGATTGGCTGGATACTACAGAAGATTTATAAGTGGGTTTTCACAAATTGCGCTACCCCTATCTAGCTTAACGAAGAAGAATGCACAGTTTCAGTGACAAGCAATTGTGAAGGAAGCTTTCTAGAGTTGAAACGTTGTTTAACTTCGGCTCCTATTTTGAACCTGCCTGTTGAAGATGGCAACTTTTGTATCTATTGCGATGCCTCCAAGAGTGGATTAGGCGCAGTACTTATGCAGAATGGGAAGGTAATTGCTTATGCTTCAAGATAATTGAAACCGTATGAGACAAATTATCCCACCCATGATATAGAGCTTGCTGCGGTTTTGTTTTCACTTAAAATATGGAGACACTATTTGAATGGACAACGATGTAAAACTTTTACAGACCATAAAAGTTCAAAGTACATCTTCACTCAGAAGTTGAATATGAGACAGCGGTGGTGGTTGGAGTTTGTGAAGGATTACGACTATGAAATTAAATATCACCCTAGTAAGGCAAATGTGGTGGCTGATGCTCTTCGTAGAAAAGTAGCAATTATGAGTATACTATATGAAGAAATGCTTGAAGTACTTCGCAAAGATATTCAAGGATTGAACGTACAGATGGTCCCTATGCAATTAACGAATTTATTATGCACATTAACATTGAAGCCTTCGATATTGGAAAAGATTAAAGAGGCTCAATTAGAAGATAAGAATTGCAAAGACTTAAAACTGAACCCAACATTTGAGAAACATAAGAATTATACCATTTCTAGTGATGGAATTGTGAAATTTAATAACAGATAGTATGTACTGAATAAGTTAGAATTACGATTGGAAATCTTCAAAGAAGCTCATTCTTCAAACTTTTTAGAGAAGCTCATTCTTCAAACTTTTCTATCCACCCTAGATGCAACAAGATGTATAAGGACCTCAAATCATATTACTACTAGCTGGCGATGAAATATGATATCGCACAATAAGTCACTTTGTGGCAAATATGCCAGCGAGTGAAAGCAGAACATCAAATACCAGGAGGAATGTTGCAACCAATGCCTACACCTAAATGGAAATGGGAGCATGTCACTATGGACTTAGTCACGGGACTATCTGTAACGACCTGGATTTTCGGAAATCCTTTAAAATGAGTGAAAATTTGAAATTCCTTTCTTTTTAAAACAAAACTTATTAGAGTGCGTCTAACCGGATCGCTACTGACTTTTAATTAGACTCATTACGTAAATCAATTTAATAAACTTTGGAAGCGTTATAAAATAAATTCTTGTAAAACGTAGCGGAAGCGTATTTAAATCGTTTAAAAGGAAATCTGAACAATGGAGTACAATACAATGAAATTTAATGTGATTACAACCGTTTACTCATTCTTTTATTTTCCTGGCCAGCCCCGAGTCTCGTGCGTGTGAAATCATTTATCCCTGCATCATTATGTGTTTATCATCTACTTAGGATCTGTTCGTCATTGTACCTACACCACAAGTAATACGTGAGCCTAATGGCTCAGTAAGGAAAAGAGTTAATGCAATATGCTTATGACTCTCTTTAGTTCATTTGGAATGGGGGCCACCCAATCCAATTATTTCATTAGCCATTTACCATTTTATTACTTTTATTTACGTCGTTCGTTTGTTACTCGTTCTTTCGAGCTGGAGATTAGAGGACCTATATGGGATGGTATAGTCTTGGTCGGCTTATAACCTCCTGTGAGCAGCTGGTCCCTTTCCCGACATGAGAAAGGGGCGTAGTCCAGTGCCAGGCTAGATCCGAACTACCCATCCGGCCCCAACTCCCTTTTCTTTTCTTTGTATCTATGCAGGGCTAAGCTATCATACCATAGAGGCCTTTATTATCTTACAATTTTACTCATTTTCATCATTTATACTCACTCATGCATGTGTGCGTACCACCCCATGGCACTCTCTATTAGTTTTTATTAACATGATGCATGACCATACATTCTCAACCTAGCATGATGCATGATGCGTATAACATAACTTAGACAGAAATTGAAATGCACATTGAATTAAAGGTAACTGTAAGTAATAGGAATTGAAAGCGCATAAATTGAATAACGAAAATAAACACACATGGAGAACAGTCATAATATCGAATCGTAAACAGTGAAACACAGAAGGAGAATTCTAAACGTACTATCATATCCTAATTTGTTTCCTAGTTATTTTACATGCTTCCTAGTCATTTTACATGCGTCCTACATTCATTGTTCTAGGTTATTATTCTAGTTTATTATCCGAGGTAGGTTAGTTGCTTTCATCCAATCTTGTTTGCATGTTCGGTCTAGTTAATTATGCTAACCAATTTACATGCTCAAGGGAAATAAGATTAACATTCTAGTTAGTTATCCTAGTTCATTTACATGCTCGAATTCATTCAATTTAATAGTAATTTAACATGCTTGCTAATTAATCATAGTTAATTAACATATTACTAATTAATCATATTTAATTAACATGCTTACTAATTACTTTATACATGCTAATTAATCATGCTAGTTAATCAATCTAATATGTTAATTAAATAATTTAAACGCACTAATAGTTACGTATTAGTCCATTTACATGCTCAAGAATTAACATATTCTAATTAACCATCGTTAATTAGTTAATCAGGCAAGATAGTTAGTTGACATGCTAAGATTGATTAACATGCTCATCAACTACTGTAATTAATTATGCTAGTTCATTTACATGCTCAAGGTCCACTTAGCATAATAGTAGTCTAGTTAGTTAATTAAACATAAAATAACATGCTAGTTAATTAAATACTTAACATGGTTGATTTAATTGCATTTGATTACTGTACATGTATCTAATTAGCATGTTTGATCCTACTTAAGAGGTTTAGTTTAACAATTTGGTTAACATGCTTCATTGCTTAACCATTAGATATGCTAGTTAGTTGCTTATAAATAAGCTAACTAAACATGCTTAGTGTTATTGTTATAATTTCCAAACATGCTAGGATTAGGAGGTAAGGAAACCAAATAGAAACAGAACATCAATGATGAAATTGCAGCTTGTAAGTTAAACTATAAAGGACAATTGATAACAATATCTATACACTTAGCTCGTTTGTCTCGTTCATTATCTAAGCATAACTCATCTTCCATTTGTCCATTATATAAATTCAGGGCATCAACAATTAAGGCATTTAAATCACAAGTCTACCAATTGAATTTAAGCTAACAACACAAAGAATGTCTCAAGCAAGGGAAATCAACAAGGAAACACAGTAAGAAATCATCTAAAATCAGCTAACGTTATCTACAGCAAACATTCAAGAAGCTATCGAAAACTCACACACCCGTACTTGTGGTGTAGGGCCTCAATGGCCAAAGCACCCCTATTTCCTTACCTCAAACTTTATCACATGTCGACGTTTAACCATTATCCATTTTCTTCTCTTTTCGATACCTAAACGAAACATAATCCATCTCAACAATTATGGCCCCATAGACACCGACGTCCAAAATTAATATCTGAATAAAGCATGAAGAAATAACATTTAACAATCAACTAATGAACAATAACTTAATCAAATTATCAGCATATATTTATCCCCTAATGGACCCAACCCAAATTGACAGAGTATCATCCAATAGAGGGCACTATCCATACATTTAACGACCAATAAAAATCCATTCAATAATAGCCCAAACAATGCAACAGCAGGAATTGGCACAAAAATGCATTTCGTTATCTTTTGTCCCAACAAGATAACGATTAGATCATTTATAGATACCAACGACATATAACCCAAGGCAGAATCAATAGTGGTAAATCTACACATCTTCAACAATCAACCGAGCATATCATTCATTTATCCTTTTTATCCCAATAAGACGACAGATAATCGTCCAGCATACTAAACATATATCCATCATACCACTACTTAATCAATTATCACCCAAAAATCCATAAACAGCTGTAATAACCATAATCTCCCATCCAAAGACCAAAACGCAACAGTACGTGAAGGAGTGTTGTCACGACACCATTCGCGCACCTGAGCCAACCAGAGAAGCAACCAACCTGAGCTACACTTCACCAAACACTCGAGAACAGCCACTAACCCCCCCCCCCCCCCCCTCACTCTTGCCTATCCTGCACTCTTCACTACATCGCCAAAGTCTCCATCAATCCATAGAAATGCAAGAAGAGGAGGCAGATTCGGTGAGGCATACCTCAATCGTTGCCGAAAAATGAAACTCACGCAAGTCCCGACCCCTAGTTCTGCATTTCACGACCCACAATTGCTCGACGCTCGCACCGCACCTCCTGTTCGTCTCCGGCAATTCACCGAACACCCGAAGTCAGCGGTAGATGGTCGACGTCCAACTGTGCCCCGACCAAACTCACGACCCGACAAAGTCTGGTGCTTTTGCTCACCATACGTCAAGATGACACGCACACCAGGGCTCGCCCACATTGCCGGACAACGCGCATGATTGGAATCTAAGCCGTCGTCGCCTCCTTCACTCGTCGCATCTTCGCCCGCCGCCAATCGTCTCTCTCCCTCGCCCTCCAGCACTCTCTCGGTCTCTCTCTCTCTATTTCTTCAACAAAACAAAACATCCCCTTTAACCTAATTTTTCTTCTTCTTTTTAAATTACCTCTTAGACCGATTTTGCTGAACCGAACCGATTTGGCTGAACCGATTCAGCTTTCCCCCTTCTCCATTTCTTAATTTCTCTTTTAATTCCCCGCTTTCAATCCTAATTAATTTATATTAAAATATATTTAAGTGTTAAATATTTGCATCGATTATTAATCGACCCAATTTCTACTCTCAACTTAATCTAAATAGTGTTTAAAGATTATTACATGTTCAATTTAAATTTTTCGTTTCTATTTCCTAAATTGATTTTCATCAATTAAATTCCTAAATTATACTCTAATTATACTTATTAAATTCTAATAAAATTTGGGGTGTTACACTACCTAAGACTATAAGAGTGCATGATGCAATATAGGTGATTGTTGATAGGTTAACAAAGGTTTCCCACTTCTTACCTGTAGCAATAACTTATAACATGGACCAGTTTGCCAAACTCTATGTTAAGGAGATTATGCGCTTACACGGAGTACTAGTATCAATCGTGTCATATCGAGATCCAAGGTTTACCTCCACGTTTTGGAAAAGTTTAAATAAGGCCATGAGTACAGAGTTGAAGTTTAGTACTACCTTTCATCCGCAAACTTATGGTCAAAGCAGGTGAACGATTCAGATATTGGAGGACATGTTAAGGGCGTGTGTGTTAGAGTTTCATGTTGGATGGGGAAGGATGCTACCATTAGTGGAATTTACCTACAACAATAGCTTTGAAGCTACGATAGGAATGACACCTTACGATGCCTTATATGGCAGGAAGTGTAGATCTCCTTTACATTGGGACGAGGTTAGAGAAGCTGAGTTTTATGGACAAGATATGATACGAAAAACCTTTGAATCTGTTGCCATTATTTGTCAAAGGATGTTAGCAGCTCAAAGTTTCCAAAAAAGTTATGCAGATACTCATTGTAGGGAACTGGAATTTGATGAAGGAGACTTGGTGTTCCTTAAAATATCGTCACTCAAAGGGGTCATACAATTTGGAAAGAAAGGAAAGCTAAGCCCACAGTTCATTGGTCTGTTCCCTGTAACAAAGAGGATAGGGAAAATGGCATATAAGTTGTTATTGCCAACTGCCATGGATGGAGTTCATAACATATTTCATATGTCTATATTAAGGAAGTGCTTGGGGAATCCAATTCAAGTGGAACCTGAGGAATATGTTTTTCAACCAAATTTAAGTTATGAAGAAAGACCAATGCAGATTTTGGATTCAAGAATTAAGGAACTATGACACAAAAAGATTCCACCTGTTAAGATGTTATGGTAGAATCATTCAACTGAAGAGGCTACTTGGGAGCGAAAAGAAGACATGGAAGCTAAATACCTGGAATTATTTCATTAGCTGAAATTTTGAGGATAAAATTTTAATAAGGAGGGGAGTGTGTAATAACTGGGGCATTTAGGTACGTGTCAACCTTGGATTAAGTGAAATGTAATACTTTGGTCATTGTCTAACTGTCACACTTTATTGTGATATTTTTATGAAGATAATGTTACAACATTCCTTGGCATTATTGTAATGTTGTTGATAATCATTATTAAGAAAAATAAGAATTTACATATTTGTTGAATGTTATTGGTAGATGATCGTGGCGGATGATTGCCACGGTCAGCAAGCATCCAGCCTATCGACCGGCGAAATTTGGGGCGATTGATCGATGGAGTTTTGTGATATGATGCCAACAAGTACTAGCCACTTCTTTGGGAATTATTGTGGCATGCACATGATGAATATCCTAATTGTCTTCCTAATTATTATGCATTCAAAGATGATGGAAGGATGGACAATCTAGTTCCACTTCAACCAAGGAAAGTTGATGATACATTAAAGGGAAATCGGATTGAAACTACTATGCTTAAAACAAAGAGGTATGTGCCATTGGATAGCTTAATTGCTTGGATTTTTAGAGTCGGACAGATTACAGCTTCCTATGTTAGTGACATGATATTTGGTTATAGTAATCATGATTGTAAAGTTGATCTCTTTAATGTTGGTAGAAGTTTATTTATGGTCATACATAGTGGAATGTTCTTGGTCTTAATAAATATTGGTGTTGAATTTGATTACTATTTTGGGATTATGGAAACATATTGTGTAATACCTTGATTTTAAATCAAAATTTAAAAAGGATAAATTGAATAATAATTGGAGATATTCGAATTAGTCGAATACTTATCAGAATATTACTAAGAACGTAATTGTTATATATGGACGAAACTGGTTTTGGTTTGGATCGGTCCGAAATAATTAGTGACTCAACTTTAATTAAAAATGAAGAAAATAAATAAAGTGGGATTAAAATGTAGGAGAGTAATTAATTAGAGATTAATTATTAAATTAAGGAAAATTGATTAAATTAAAAGAAAAAGTGGAGTGAATGAAAATGGGGGAAATAAACTGGTTCCTCCTGAACCGGTTTAATTTAATTGAAATTGGCCTTTGGCCATTTGAGAGAGAGAGAGACAGAATTCAAGAGACGGAGACGCGAAGAGAGAAAGAGAGAGACAAAGGGAGAAGAGGACGTCGGGGGCTCGGGCTCGGCGATTTCGGCGGGGAGGAATCTCCTTTGTGGCCGATTGTTGCTTCGTGGTGAGGAATAGATGCGAACATGGATGAAAACGTGGTGATTTGAAGCTCGGGCATTTTGCGCTAGGGCTGGACGAGCAAGAAATTGGGTGCTGCGAAGTCGTTGCTGAGGTAAGTCAGTAGTTTTCCATTTTCATTTCCTCCTCCCCTTGGCATTTTGTTGCTCCGAAGTTCAGAGTGGCAATGACCGGGATGGAATTGGTGATGGCAGGGGTGAACCGTTCATGCTGGACCGAAGATGGTTCCCTCCTGCTATTCCTCTAGCAGACTTTCCACGTGGAATCTGCTCAACGGACTACCTTCCTTTGAAGTGTGTGATCTCTGTGATGATGCAATTTCTCTGCCTATATAAACATGGTAATGACGATGGAAACGTGAAGGTGACGGGCAGCTCGGGTGCATTGTGGTGTGAGGCTCTCTAGAGAATGGAAAGGTTGCTGCCAAATGATGGATAATGAGAAAAATAGCAAAGTATGGAGAAGGTGCAGGGAACTCCCGTTTTCTCTACGTTTGCTCTCAGGTCCTCTTTGGCTTCTTCAGGTAATGGTCTTCTCTGTAGTTTGGAAAGCTTCTACTAATGACCAATTGGAATGAATAAAAATGTTGGATGTCTTGCTGTCTTCAAGTTATGTTTTCGATTGATAATGAATGTCGATGCTGGGATTTGTGTTTAGAATTCTGGAGATTTTGACGAATTTCTTTGCTTTGATAATGGGTATTACTCTCTGTGCTTACTACCTCGTTGAGTGTTTGTATGTTTGGTTTATGGGTGTTAGGATGAAATGAACCCCCTGCTTCGGTTATCACTTCTAAGCTAATGAAATAAAGTATTAAGTGGTTATGTTCTCTATCTATTATGGATTCCAAATGGGTTATATTATGTAGTTTGGAAATAGTGCCATGCCTTAGAAATAATTGAGAGTATATTGGAATCATGCCTCTGTTGATAAAAATGTCCTGTTGGATTGTTTTGCATTCTTTTGGTGTTGTCTTGGTTATTGTCCATGGGAGGTGGCTATTCTATTGATGAGTATTGGTTTGGTTGCTTGCCGTGAAGTGTATTCGGCCGTTGTTTAGTGATTTTGTTACGGCTATGTATTGTTAGATTGAGAAAAATGAGTGAGGTCATGTATTTCGTTGTTGACTGTGAGGTCTGGATGATTAAGGATATATGAAGTTGACGTTGTAAATTATTCACTCGATAATTTCCATGTTAAAGTAGAAATTAGATGGTTCTTTACTCTGCTATGAGAAATAGGTTATTATGATAGAATACTGTTCGGTTTTACGAAGTAGGTTCTCAATATTATCATGTCACATTGATGGAATGAGCAACTATTATGGGACTGTTATGGCATTTTAAGTTGTTCTGTTCTCTATGAGTGGGTTCTAATTAATGGAGTGAGAATAATGAACTATATAAGTGAAATTGATAATGGTCTAATAATTGTTCATTTAACAGTTTTTGAAGGTACTAAGTCGATTGACATAATCGAATTGAAGACTCTAGGTAAGTTGATACTTACTGAGCTTTGGTATTCGAACCCTACATCGCAAGAATTAGGATTGTATGCTGTGTGTTTACTAGATTTAGGTTTTTTAATGATATGTTTATTAGACATTTATACGATCATATATGACTGTATGTATTCACGAGCATATTGCATGACATACTTAATATATGTAAATAGGCATGTGGGTGTTCGGGAGGATTGGGAATGGTTCTCGTGGTGACACCTCTATTTGAGTGCCTACTCCCAATTAGGGAGAAGTGAGGGACGGTTAAACCATGGAAATTGTAAGATTCTCAATTCTCTTGTTCTGAAATCTCCAATGCCTTCAACAAAAGTGTATGGGTATGGCTCATGGTGACACCCCTATTGGTGTGTTTCCTCGTCGGAAATACGGTTCTCCTCTGTAATGCATCGCATGATGCATCACATCTGCATTGTGTTTCATTCTATAACTTACTGAGCATTAGGCTCATTAGTTAGGTCTTGTGATGTTGGTACGTACGAGAAACAGGTGAACTAGTCAAAGACAGTTGATGAAGGATTTGCACGGGTGAATCTTGTGGCTGGCTGGGCTAAAAAATTTAAACAGGGAATTTATTTGTAAAATGGGTTTGTAAATTATTTAATGTTCGTTAATGCTTTGTTTTAATTCCGCTGCATTTTATTAAAAGGATTTTATTACTTCTTCTGCAATTGATAAATGTTTTAAGTAAAGATTTTTAACGATCGGGTTTTATAAAGGAAGAATACTCTGATTTTTATATAAAAAGAAAAGTTTTTAATTTCACGCGATTTTTAAAGTAAGTAAAAACCGAGTCGTTACATATTGTATCTTGTGGACAACTTTGCTATTGCATGAAGATATTAACTTGATTCTATGGCAAGACTCTTATGGCAATGGGGTTGATGATGATTCTACTAGTTGTTTGTTTTGAGGTTTCGATCACTACTTACCTATTTGTGAATCATTGTCCAAGAATAAATTGATAGATTATTTTTCTTATGTGCTCAAGTACAAAGAAGAAAATGTGAAGTTAGTGGCCAATACACCATTTCAAAGATTGTGGTTCCAAGGATGGCAAGTTCGGTATGCCAATTCATGGAATTCAAAATTCAATAATAAAAAAAGTTCATGGTGTGAATCTAGCAAATCATATTGGAGTGAAAACAACTTAAGAAGCCACCAAGGCATTACTAATAAGGAAAGTTCATGGTGGAGGCCTAGCAAACCATATTGGGGAAAGAACTACTTGGGAAGTTACCAAAAGATTTCTTTGGCCACATATACTCAAAGGTATTCTCAAAACTATATTTATGGAAATTATTGAATTACAAAATGGTATCTACAATACTTCTAAGCTATTGTTCAAACATAGGAGGTGGTTTGTGAATATCTTACTATTATTGGCCTACCACATCATACAAGGTTTGTTTCCTTATTTCATTTATAGAGATTTTAAAGCCGATGCAAATCTCAAAATCCATGACACATCTCCTTATCTTGTGGAATATGATTATGAAGGAATTACTCTATGGCCACATATACTTAAAGGTGTTTTCAAGTTTCTATTTATGATAATTATTAATGTGGTCTACATTATTCCTAACTTGAAGGCAATGAATGGAAATATAGTATCTGAGTTATTGTTCAAGCATAGGAAGATGTTTATGTAATTCTTAATATCATCAGCTGGCTACAACAAACAATATTTTTTTCTTTATTCCATTCACAAAAAGATTGAAGACATTGCAATGTTGATAGTCCATGATGATTCTTCTTATTATGGTAATAAAGATTATGGTGGAACAAGATATGATTCGAGGTCGAATCCTTTTCAACCCCAACAGGATGATGGACTATGGGTCCATTCCATCATTAATCAAGCTTCCAACATTATCATGAAGGTATTCAAAGTCAAGCACAAGTGGAAGTTCAAGTTCAAACATAGAATATTTGATGGACTTTCCAAATCTACACACTTCTTGACCTTTAACAAGTGTTTGACAATTTTGGCATTTAAAACGAGGTCATATCAAAAAAGCGTGCTCTATAAAGATTGTAGCTAACTTTTTAAGCTTTTTAGAATATCTTAGATGGTTAAAATTGGAGTTTGTTGGCTATATCAAAAGGCCACAGAACCGATAGTAAATATTAAGAAAAGTCCAAGTGTCTTAGCTTGGAGACCAAAGCAATCTTTACATGGAAACCATCCAAGTGGCCGAGCACAAAGAATTAATAACTGCCAAATGCATCAAGGCTTGAAGAAGAAGAAAGGAAGATTGAATTAAATAATCTTTTAGTTAATTAACCTAGGAACTACTAAGTAAAGACTCGAATAAGCTTATACTATGAGCCGATTTAGTAATTCTATGCTTATTTAGCTTACTATTATTTTATAGTTTGTAACTAGCTATTTAAAGTCACCCTATGTAATATCCAGTTGATGTAACTGGTTTAGACAGTTGATGTAATATCCAGGATTTAAACCAAGACTAAAAATATTGATATTTAAAAATTTTTGGCAATTTTGGGGATGATTTTCATATGGGATGTAGTATCCTGATTTCCAATAACGAAATTAAGTAAAGATAATTGGAAAATTAATTAAATGTAAATTTGGATAAAGGATATTATGGGATAGATATGTTGCTAAAGGAAAATTACATTATGTACATTCTGTAATGGTACAATCCAATCAAAATTAAGGTAGAAATATTATTGGGTTAATTAAGGTGTAATTGACAGTTTCAGTGGATAGTTAGTCGAGGTCACAGTCGAGAAGCTCAACCGAAATGCATTACATGTTGCATTTTTGGGTTTTCGATCGATAGGCAGTCGAGGATGTGGTTGTATATCTCTACCGCAATGCATTACTGATTGCATTTTGGGTTTTCGATCGATAGGCGGTCAAGGACACGGTCGCAAATCCCTACCGAAATGCATTATAGATTGCATTTTTTATGTTTCGGTCGAAGCATCGATCGACGATTCGGTCAACTTATTTGACCAAAATTGCACAGTTTCACAAAAAACCCATTTTATTCCGCGATGTTTTTGTCATTTTACCCAATTAATTCATACCAACTTTCTCTACATTTTTCTTCAGCACTCCTTTGCTGACAATTTCCTCTCCCTCTCCCATTATGATACTGAGGTGGAGTGGAGTTTTTGTTTATCGTCATCTGCTTCCCTGTCTGATGTTGTCTTTAGCTGAGAGAGAATAAAAGTGAGACAAAGAGGGAGTGAGAAGGGGCAGAGACAAAGAGAGAGAAGTGAGGGTAACATTCTTCCTGGGAGAAAAATCAGCGAGAGAGGGGCTACTATGGAGAAATTGGGAGAAGTCCTGCTTTGGATTTTCTTAAATTCAACCGTGAGAAAATTCTTCAAAAGGTAAAAAAATTGGATGCTTGTGGCCAGTGGAGACCTTGCATCATGGGATGTTGGTTTTGATTTCTGCTCTGCCTTGATTTCCTGCTGAAATTAGTTGATCTGCTTAGATAATTAGATGAAATCATTGTCATTCATTAAACTGTTGTGAATTTTTTAGTATGAAGAATTGCCTATTGAAGTTGTAAAATAATGAAGTCTGGTGGCTGTTCAATAATGAAGCACAGTTTTTAAACTTCAATCCCTATTAATTAAAGTTCGATGAAGAAATTGGAAAATTCCCAAGGAATTGTTGTTCTTAGAGTATTATTCTGCTGCTTTTGGAATTATTCGGTTGTCTTGGACTGGCTGCTAATCGTGAGGAAATAGACAATGAGAAAATGGGTTTAAAACATTATTTTTCTGTTGCAAGCATTAACATATGAATTGCTCTCTAAGAACAAACATTTAGCCTAAATTTAATAGTCCTCTTAATTGTTTCTTAAAAATTGTGGATAAAATGCTAGAAAATAAAAATGGATTATTTTGGCTAAATATGATTTGTTGTAACTGCTGTAATACTTTCTCTGATATATTCTGTGGACAGCTTTAGTATATTTCTTTGATATATTTTGTATACTGTTGTGAACTGGATACTGTTGTGGACTACTTTAATATTTCCTTTGATATATTATGTAGACTGTTGTGGATTGCTATGGACTGGATATGATATGGCATTCATACATCATAATAGGATTTATGAAAATGTGCATATGCATGACATGATAAATGAAATAAACAAATAAAAGTAAATGGTCGTGTGAGGGTTCAAGAGATAGGGTGACGGTGCTTGGTAGTGACACTCTTGATGGAAACCTCACCATGTAGGGATGGATTCGATTAAGCCACAAGACCAACAAATGTATCCCTTCTCTTGTTCTGAAAATCCTCAACATCTGAAAAGACAGATTGGTGACAGTCGTGGTGACAACCCTGATGGAAACCTCCACCCAGGTAGGGATGGAGTCGGTTAAGCCACACAGGCCAACAGATGTATCCTTTCTCTGGTAATGAAATGTAAAGTAGAAAAGATAAATTCTTTTCTGAAGATAGAGTGTATAAGCATGCATGAGCATATGCATAACATTCTATTTTTTGCTGAGCGTTACGCTCATTGTTTTACCCGTGATATAGATGACTTTAAAAATGATGTATGTAACACCCTGACTTTTTATATATCGGGGTATTACCAAGAACATAATTGTAAGATTATAAATTAAGGAATTAATTAGGATTTATTGGGATTAATTAGACTTATTTTAAATTAGAGAAAGAATTAGTGAAAGATTAAATTAGAATGGGAATTATTAAATAAGTGAGAATTAATTTGGATTAAAGATTAAGTAGAAATTTAATTAAGATTTAAATTTAAGATTAAATTAAGGATTTAATAAAAGGGTAAAAATGAGTAGGGAATGAACCGGTTTAGTCAAACCGGTTCACGCCATTTGAACCGGTTCACTAAGTGAACCGGTTGGGAAGGAAAAAGAAATGGCCTTTGGCCATTTCTTCGTAGGCGAGACAGAAATGAGAGGGAGGGAGAAGAGAGCCCGAGAGAGAGAGGACCAAGCGAGGCGACGAGCGACGAAGGTAACGGCGATGTGGGCAAGCTCCGGCGTGCGCGACGTCCAGGCGTGCGGCTGCGAGCGGTGAGGAACGGCGACTTCGTTCGCTGGAGTCTAGGGCTCGGAAATGCGGAGCTTCTGGAACAACGATCGAACCAAGAAGCTGTAATTTTCTGAGGTAAGCATCTTGATTTTGTATGTGTGTGATTAGATTTCGTGATTGGTAGTTGGATTCGGTGGAAGAATCGGCAACTTCGTGATGGGCAGGGGGCTCTCCTGCGATTTGCGAGGGATGCGGTTTGGTCTTTGGTTTGGTTGGACCGAATTGGTCTGCTGGTTCTTGCTCTGGAGAAGACAACAACGTGCGGCTCAAAGTGCAGATTGGTGGAAATCAAGATTCAAAAAATCAGGTTATGTGGCTGGAATCGTGGGATAGATTGTTTTACATTTCAAATTTCATTTGTGTTTATATTCAGCGAGTGATGGAGATCGAGAGAACTGGAACTGAGAGCTTTCGTTCTCTAGAAATGTTGAAGGCCGAGGCAGAGTGGAGATGGGAGGCAGGGGATGGCTTGGATGGTCCTGAAGCCGGAGCTAGAGCTGCTGTTAGAGATCTCTTTGCCAGAGCTGCCGTGAGCTGAACCTGAACGGGAGTAAGAGCAGCTGCTGCTACATGGAAGGGAGTTGCTGCCCTTGTTTTTGGTTCTTCAATATGGTAAGACTTGGGTGTGTTTTGGCCATGTGGAGGCCCTACACCACAAGTGTGTGCGTGAGTCGTAGAGTATGTGTATTTTATATGTTTGTTTGTTGTATGTTTTCTATTCTTGATACTATGTACGTTCCTATGCTTGGTTGTTCACATATATTCCTGGTTGATGATTAGTGGATATTTTCCTTAACTGATTATATGAACTGGCATTAGGATTTGGTTGTTCTGTGATGTCCATCAATGTTAGTTTACTGCTTTGTCATTAAGTGTGTTGTTAGTTTACTGGTTGATATCCTGGATTGGTTTTATGGACTTGTTGATGCTATGTAGACTTGTTAATAACCTGTGAACTTGTCAATAACCTGTGATAATTGTTAGTTGCATTGCATGGTTACCAATATTGTTGTTAGTCCTCTGTTAGTTTTGTTATGGGTGGATGGTTGCTCTGTTGATATTGCTTCTTTGATGGTTTGCTCGTACGATTAGTGTGGATGCCTTGTTAACATTAATTGGATATGAATTGACTCATTGAGCATGTTAGATTAACTTGATTAATAAGCATGTTAATTAATAGTTTAGTTTAACTAATTTTATACGTATTGATTAAACTGTTAATTTACTAATCATAAACTCTCACTTAGTGTTTGAATGTATGTTATGTATGCGTTTTCCGTTAATCCCTTGTATGTACTTTTAGTCTTAGGCATTATAACAATATAAACAATTAGGAAAACCACCACAGGGTGGCCACACGCCTTGAGTGAGGAAAAGAATTATTTCTTCCCATATCAAGATCCCAAGATCAATTAACTTAACTAATTAGAAACCATAGGATTTCCCTAATCCATTCTCTACGTACGAGCTATTCCTAAAATACGTAATTAAAATGTTAGTTTGGGGCAAACCCATTTCAAATAATTAAAGAGCGGCGTCTCATATGCAATAACTCATTCTCTTACTGGGCATTTAGGCTCATGTCTTACTTGCGGTGTAGGTACACGTTCGCACGGAGTCCTCGGGAAATGAAGAAGCAGTTGATGATGGATTTGCACGAGCGAGATTGTGGTTGGCTAGACTATGAGAAGTGAGAGATGATCGAGTTGTAATTTAATTAAATTAAGTTTTCTAAAGTGTAATTAAGTTGTATTTATTTGTATTTCTTAGTTCTTACTCAAACGATTTAATTAATGCTTCCACAAATATTTTTATTTCTGCAACGTTTTAAGTGTTTCTAATGGTCTGGCTTGCACTTTGATAAGTTTTGCTCAAAATTTAACACATTTTTAAATGTATGAAAATTCGGGTCGTTACAATGTCAATGTAAAGAAGGAGACATTGCCGGTTCAGATCTTGGGTTATCAACCAAATTCGACCTAAGGTGTTATGGCTCAAAGAAAATAAATGGGTTGTTTTAAATAATTAAATATGATTTTATTTCAATAAGGTTTTGTAAAATAATGAACTTTTATCTCAGTATTGTTTTGTAAGATAAAGGACATTTCTTAAATTATGTTTTGAAATTATTCCGCTTATTTACTCTCATATATTTCAATTGCACATGTTTTAAGGATATTAAAAAGAAAAGAAAAAAAATTATGGCTGACAATGAAAGAAATAAAAAAGGTTTAATAACACACGCGTTACAGTTGAAATTGAATAGAAACATTTTTGCTTAGTTATCGAAATTAGAGTGATTCCTTTTTCAACCCCTTGGTGTGTTACAACCAAAGGTTACCTTGTGTTTGTTACACCACAAGATTGGGCTCACTTGTAAGTTGGGCGAGTTCTCTTATTAGCATCTGCATTCTTACTCCTTGGAGGAAGAGAGTGTGAAGTGGTGTCCAAAGTGCAACTACTTACTATTTCTGGCGAATCGAGTTCTCTCAAGTATATTTCCTAATCTGTCGTGGATATTTCCATTATTCTTAAAGGGATCTTTTCTTTAATCATCCAAGAAGATGTGGTCCAAATATCTGCTCCAAAGCTTCTAAAATGTGGGAGTTATTGACTTCCAAAGTCAGACCTTCCATAAAGGAGTTAGCGGCAATTTAAGGTAACTTGAAGAACCGGTCGATCACCTTCACCGTTGACGATCAACTGCTCTAGAACTTGTTCAAATCTACATTATTTCTACGCGTTGTTAATCGACTGTCATTCCACTTCAAATTAGCGACTAATCAATTTGTGTTGACCTCTGCCTTCAATTCTCAAGTCTTGATCGATCGCCTTGCCTACTTTTTTCACACCCAGTTGATCAGCTTCATCAATTATTCAACACTTCCACAATTCTTTAACATTCTGCTCATCACTTACAAGTTATATTCCTTTAGCACTTCCACTAGTGCATCAGGATGCTACCTGAGGTAATTGTAATTGTTATGACCCCTATAGATAAAAACTGGTATATTTTCTCATCCTACGCTACATTTATTGTGCTTTGAAGTTACCTACTAATTTTCCCTCCCAATTTCAGCCCACACTATAATACCCCAACTTTTTTAAGTGGATTGACTATCGGGGCATTACCAAGAACATACTCGTTAGATAATATATTAGGAAAATTAACAGGAAATTAACGTAATCAAAATAAAATAAATATTATTTTAATAAATTGAAATGTATATGATAATTTGGGATTTAAAATGTAAAGGATTTAATTAATGAAAATTAAGGGGATTTAATAAGTTAAGTAATTATCGATTTAATTAATTCATTGAAATAATTTAGAGAGGAGTTAAAATGGAGAATATGTTGGATAACTGAACCAGTTCAGGCATTTCAAATGGCCTTCGGCCATTTCTTTGAAAGAGAGAGAGAGGGAACGCGAGCGGGGGAGAGCAGAGAGCCCGATGAGAAGAGGAAAGAGATGAAGACGAATAGGGAGCAATGAACGCTGGGAACGGCGAGGCGACGATGACGATAAGGCGAGCTTGGGACGCGTTCGGGAGCGGCTCCTTCACGGCGAGCATCGCAGGTCGCGACAGTGGGCTTGGACGTCGAGTTGGGGGAGCGATTCCAGGGGTGCTCGGCGACGGGGTGGCGACGAACAACAATGGCAGCTCGGTGCTGGGCAATGGCCGGCGATGCCTTGGGTCGGTGCTAGAATTGGACCGGGCGAAGGCCATGGTCTAGTTTCTGGTTCAGAGATGGACCGAGTTCTTCGGCTCCTTCTGATGCGTATTCTCCAAGCCGACAGGGGAGACAATTAGGCCTCGTAGGTGTGGCTGTAGCAGGGGGAGGGTATGGAGTGCCCTACTCTAAGGTGAGGCAGTGGCAGAGATAAATTGGAGGTATTATGTCAATTTTCCTTGCTGTGAAAGCCGAGTTCAAGAGAGGGAGGAAGGGGATTTGCTCTCTGAAGAGCTGAACAGTGAGCTGCAAGGGCGAGGAGCTCCATGGAGGGCGCTGGAACCGAGAATGGAGAAGGAGGAAGCGGTTCTCTAGAGTTATGGTTGGCCGAGAGCTCCATCTTGGCTGCTGGTGAGTTCTTCTATGCTTTCTCGGTCCTTAGATTCTATTTGGGGTGTTTGTTAGTCTCTCGAGTGTTTCATTCCCTTCGTTTGATGATGACTGTTATGGAAATTATGGATGAATGAGTTAGGGAATTTCAATGTTCTCTGTTGGTTGGTTTAATGATCTGTTGAGTTGTGTTGTTGAGTTATGCTTTGACTATGTAATTTGGTTGCTGTTGGTTGGTTTAATAACTTGTTGAGTTATGTTGGATTAATAATATGTTGAGTTATGCTTTTGACTATGTAATTTGGTTGCTGCTGGTTGGTTTAATAACCTGTTGAGTTATGTTGGTTTAATAATATGTTGAGTTATGCTTTTGACTATGTAACTTGGTTGTTGTTGGTTGGTTTAATAATTTGTTGAGCTTTATGTTCTTGATTTCATAAATAATTAGTAAAGGAGAAATGTTGGGTTGTGGGAAATGTTGAAGGAAATGGATATGGATGGGATTGTTGTGATGATGCCTCTGTTAGATCTCAATTTCTTGGTTCTATGAATATTGCTAGAATTGATATGCTCTTGTTGATTATGTGAAGGATAGTTCTATTATGTGTTGGTTGTCGGGTTGGATTATGTTATGTTTCTGTGATAAATTGATTTTAGAGAATGATAGAAACATAGGTTTGATACATTGTTTTGGTAATTGGTTATGTTTGGATGTTGTTGTTGAGAAATCGTGTTATGCGTTTGACCGTTATTGGCTAAATATTTCTTTGGATGTTACTGCCTTGTTGACTTTATTGGAAGCAATGATAGTTGGTTGTTTTCATATTTGATGTTGTTTCTATCAATTAGAATAAACTGTTGAAATGAAAATATGCTCTGTTAATTATAGTTATGTAGTGATAGTTACGTGTTGTGACTATTACAAACAGATAGTGAGTTGAGACTTTTAACTGATTACTAAATTTGGATGCATTATTGAGATATAAGGAAATTGCTATGTGAAGCTTATCCATAAATTATCGAATATTATTGATTTGCAATTTAATTATAGCTTAATGTTCGTTGTATTGTTATAATGGAACGTTGATATGTTGGAATTGGTTAGTTAATCGTCTACGTTGGATAATGTATTGGCCTGCTTTTTATGTTGGTTGATATCAAGTGTAAAATGTATTGTGGGAATACTGTGAGATTTAAGTGAGTGTTATGTGTAACGACTCGGATTTTCGTAAATCGTTAAAATGCGTAAAAATTTGAAATTTCTTTCTTTGTAAAACAAAGCATATCAGAGTACATCTAACTAGATCGCTATTGACTCTTTCTTTAAACTCATTTGGGAAAACCAATTACAAGTTGCGGAAGCGTAAATAATAAAATAAAAATCATTTGTTTAAAATCTTGCGGAAGCGTAAAGAAATAACCCTTGTAAATTATGGTGGAAGCATAAATGAATCGTTTAAAGGATAAACTAAACAACGAAGTGCAAAATAATAAACTTAATATGATTACAACCGTTTACTCGTTATTTTCTTTGCCTGGCCAGCCCCGAGTCTCGTGCGTGCAAAATCATTCATCCCTGCTTCGTTATGTGTTCATTATCTACTTATTATCTGTTTATCGTTGTACTTACACCACAAGTAATACGTGAGCCTAATGGCTCAGTAAGGAAATAGGGAAAACAATTATGCATATCTCTCTTTAATTCTTCTTGGAGTGGGGGCCACCCAAACCAATTCTTTTCATTACGTGCATTCTTTCGTTTGTTCTGTACTCATACATCAAGCTGGAGATTGGAAGGTTCTTAGGGGATGGAATAGTTGACCGGACTTCACCCTTTACTTGCAGCTAGGTCCCCGTTCCCGTCGAGGTTGGGGGCTTTGCCTAACTACGGACTAGTTCCGCTACCCATCCACCCTCTAACTTCCTTTTTCGTCCCCTTTCCGACATATCCCGCCTTCAAAAGTCCTCCCCTTCCGGCGTATCCCGTCTTCAGGGTTTCTTCCCTCCCGACGTATCCCACCGGGAGGGTTTCTTCGGTGAGGGGCGTATCCCGCTCATCCCGAACATTCTTGTTCTTAGCATTTTTCTCACTCGTGCATGTGGGTACCACCCCGAAGGGGTACCCTCTACTGAATTTCTATTAACATGATCTCAACCTAACATGATGCACAATGCATATAATGTAACTTTAATAGGAATTAAAGTACGCATATAGAAGTAATTGAAAGCACATATAAGGAAAGCAAAACATATAATAGAAGGAAATAACTGCATACCACAGAGAACAAGTACAATGAATTGAAACAAAGAAAACATGCTCGAATTAATAGGATAATATCGTTCGGAAAAGAATCGAAAGCATACTATTGATTAACATGTAAATTGTCCTAGTCTATTTACATGCTTCCTATATTTATTATTCAAAGTAATTTAAATATGCTCTTGTTCTAGTTCGTTGGTTAAACATACTAATTGAACATATTAATCACAAGCTTATTACTTGGCATGTCTTGATTAGTTGTCGTGTGAATATTAATCAAATTTAATTACATGCACGACTAAGTCGTTATCATGTTTAAGGTTTAAACAACTGGTTAATTATCATGCTTAGTTACATACTTAGATTAGCTAATTAGTCAACATGCTCAAGTTACAACACCACTTTAGTTAATTAACAAATCCAAGTCTATTTATCTACTCCGATTAATTAACATGCTTGAATGTACTTAAATGAATTAACATACTCATGCAAATATTAATTAACATTAAAACATGTTAAACCTAGCTAAGTTAATATGCTAACTAATTAATATACTTAGCTAATTAATTTACTTAAGTAGTAATCACATGCTTGAAAGAATATTACGTTTTACATGCTTAGCCGATTTACATGCTCGGAATGATATAAATACAAGTTAAGTAGTTTACATGCTAATAGCGTTCTAATTAATTACATACTCAAGTTTACAATTAGTTATTCTAGTCTATTTACATGCTCAAGTAAAGTATAATTAAGCCATCTACTATCATTGTTAACATGCTTGATTACAATTAATAAATGCTAGTTTAGTTGTCTAACATACTTAACTAATTAGTTATCAATTACAACTAGTTAATTATCATACTCAATTGGTTAACAATTGGTTAACAATTGGTTAACATGTTCGTTAATTTAACACGGATATAAAAAGTAAATAACCAGACGATATATATATAGAATGAAAGAAATGATGGTTGAATTATCATAAGAGATGTAATCTAGATAGCAAGTAGATAATACATGACAAAACGTTTAAAAGAACTCTTAGCACATTCATGCTCCTTATCATTCACACTTTCATCATTTACACTTATCACATTCACTCCTTAATTATTTATCATAGCAATCTATCACAACAATTAAAGTAAAACATATGCAGTAAGAAGGACAATTAACAATAAAAAATATGTCTATAAAGTAAAGCATTTGATCACAATACAGAGACAACTACGAAAGCAAAACTGACAATAAAGGAAATGGATCACGGAGCAAATCATATTCTAACAAATGCTAACAGTTCTACACTATCCAAATCAAGGGAATGTCCATGGCAAGAAATCAACAAGGAAATACCGTAGGAAATCATCTAAGGAATTAGCAGTGAGCATTTCAGAAAACGAACATAAAACGCACGCACTCTACTTGTGGTGTAGGGCCTCAATGGCCAAGGCACACTCAAATTCTTTACCTCAAATCTTTATCGCGCATCAACACCAAATCTTTATCCTCTTTCTCTTTCCAATACCTTCACAATTAGAAATGTTTATCATTAATGACTTCATCATTATTTATAACCTTAATCTTTATTCGTCACTTCATAATGTTCCATAATCCAAACACTACCCCAACATAATATAAACCTCCCATTACAACCCACATTTCATTTAAAATATCCTTGACCGAGCCAATATCCGATCTAAATATCCCACATAACCAAAGAGCAGTTAAACAACAAAAGCATTAACAGACAATATCCATCAGGATCAGTATGACACGAAATAGTAGGAGTATCAACAAATAATCATTCACATGGCAGTGAGGCTAAGTTTTTGGAGACAATCAACAGAGAAATTCTTGAATCAAGTCCACTAATTAATCAAGGCAGGAATCAACAGAACATTTATCCAATCGACCAAGCACTATTATTCCACGGAACATCATAAAAACATTAACCCAACAACACGCAATTATCGCTTTTCAATTTTTTCCAACCAATAGAGTGCATGATCAACATCACAACTTGGAAACTCATACTAACAGATCACTAAGCACACACTCAACATATTATTAGCCAACCAACCTTTCCAACACAAATCATGCAGAAGCCATCAACATAGAGTGTACATGCCATACAGAACATATTCCAAACAGTTAACCAAGTTGCAGAAAATACAATAGAGACGTTATCATCCAAAAACCCAAGCCTAAGTCTTAACAGAACATCCATAACAGAATCCAAACTAAAGCAGTAGAGAAAATAGAGTTGAACCATACCAGAGTTCTCGGCCATCACTCCATCTCTATCCTCCAACTCCATATTTCTCTGCCTCGATTCTCCTCTCTCTCTCGGTCACTGGAAGAGCACCTGAGGAGAAACACTTAGCCAGCCTTCCCCCTTCTCCTCATCTCTATCTGTGTCTTTTATTCTCCACCAGGGAGGAGATACTCTCTGCCAAACCTTGGGAGGCATAGAGCGACACTCATCAATGTGCCCGACAGCCACTGGAGATTTCTCAAGATATGTCCCCCAAGCTGGACATGCCGTCATTTTCACCTGGAGAAGGCATCAGTTTGGACAGACCAACAACCCAAGCCCAGCTACTCAATCCGACCAGCCCACTCGGCCCAACGACCCGAGTTCATCTCCCTTGCCATCTGAACTCTTCATCGCCAGCCACCGTCCCTGCAACACCCCCCAACCATCGCCAACAACATCCTTAACGCGAAAGAGGAAGAAACCCAACAACATACCTCTAACCGTCGCCGGAAACACGCCTGCGAGATCCAAACTCGGAGCCCTAGCTCAGCACCTCATGACCCGTAGCTGCTCGTAGCTCGCACCGTACCTCCCGTCCGTCGCATTGTCGCCGTGAGCAAGTTCACCCCGCCATTCGCCCGTCGTTGTTCGCTGCTCCCTGTCTCCTCGTCATCTCTCGCCCTACTCTCTCTCTCTCTCTCTCGTTTCAGGCTCCCCCCTTCGCAGAATGGCTCTTAGCCATTCTGCCTTCTCTATTTAATTGGTTCACCCAGCGAACCAATTTTAATGACGTGAACCGATTCTGTTGAACCGGTTTATGTCATCCACAAAACTCCTCACTAATTAATCCAAATTAATTAAATCCCTCATAATCCAATTTAATTTTAATACTCTCTCTTTTCTCATTTTGTCAAATGGCCGAAGGCCAGACGAAATGAAGAACGCTGGATCAGTTAAGTTATTTAACAACAAATCTCACTTATAAATATTAACTCAATTAATCACGTGTATGTTATAATTTGGTTTAATTAATATTTATTTTATTAAATTGGTATTTATCCTAATTACCTTAATTTTTTCCATTTTAACATTAATTAACTGATATTAAAAAGAAACACATATTTAGTTGTTGGATATTAGTGACCCAATTTATAACTCTCGACTTAATTCAAATATCGGTAAAAGATTACTAAAGGTCCAATTTAAATTTCTTAATTCCATTTCCCAAATGGATTTCTATCAATTTAACCCCCAATAAATTCTCTTAAATTATAACCTAACGGTTACGCCCTTGGTAATACCCCAATAATTATCCGATAAATCCAAATACCCCTAATTAATTTCCAATTATTCTTAATAAATTCCAGTATAAAATTTGGGGTATTACATTATGCACATTGATAAATGCTTTAAACGTTTGGGCGATTCCACTATCGTTTTGTTAAGATGAAATGTAATGAAATGTGTTGGTTGTTGTTGTTGGCAATTACGGTTGTCTTGATTTGGTTTATGGATAATGTTCTCTGTTTGAAAATATACTATTGTTAGTTGGATTAATACATTCTGAATATAAAAAGTTAAGTCGTACATTGATTGACAGTTGATGTCGTTGATTTCATACTCTTCTTAGATATTATTATTGGTCGTTGACTTTGTTCGGGTACTTATTATGGGGATGGTTATATTCCATTTTGGGAATTAATGGGTTCCGTGAACTGTTACAAGTTTAGTTGGGATTAGATTATGAAAGTAAGTAATAATTAAATGTTATTAAATTGTGAAGGTGCAAAGAAGAGAAGAAGAATGAAGGAGTGCTATTATGTGTTATCGCTTCGAGGTAAGGAAATTGGGTGAGTTTTGGCCATTTGGATGCCTTACCCACAAGGAGTGTGCGTGAGTTAAAGTTTATTCTTGGGTGATTTTACTGCCGTTAGCTTTCTTAATTCCTATAGTTTATTACTGCAATATTCTTAGTTCTGCTGTTAGTTTTATTAGTTCTCGTAGTTTATTTACTGCAATTATAGGAATGAAAATGTTTAGCGAATGTTTAGATAGTAAAGGCTGAATGAGAAATGAAGAACAATGTGATAGGCACAAATGAACTATTAATTTCTTTGATAATGCCTCTACCCTATAATTCATTTTCTTACTCGCTTGCCATATGCCCTTCGTTATTGTCCTACCATCATCTATTCGCTTTACTTCCATAATCTAGTATGCTTATTCGTCAACCAATCTAGTTAAATGTTAGTTAATGAATACTAATCCATCAAGTATGCTAACCATTCTAGTTAAATACTGATCATTGAGCATGTTAATTAATTAGAGTAATTAACATTGAGCACGTTAAGTAACTTAGCCAGAGTCAACTTAACTAGAGTTAACT
This sequence comes from Begonia loranthoides, assembly GCA_022433065.1. Taxonomy (NCBI): domain Eukaryota; kingdom Viridiplantae; phylum Streptophyta; class Magnoliopsida; order Cucurbitales; family Begoniaceae; genus Begonia; species Begonia loranthoides. The sequence continues at coordinate 16,446,354 of CM039470.1, read as the reverse complement.
AGAGTAAGTAACCAGACTCAAACATGTTAATTAGCAATTATTACTTAAGCATATCAATTAACCAAGTATGTTGATTAACCAGCATGTTAATTAACTAGGGAAAACTAATTAACTAGCATGTTTAATTCCTCAAGCATGTTAATTAACTTAGGTAAAAATGATAGATAATGTAATGATACATGCTTGATGCATGTAATCGATTAGGATAACTAATAATTGTAATTACTCATTAGCATGATAGTCAACTGAAGTAATTAACTAGAGTAATAATTGTAATTTATTCTTGAGCATGTTAATTAACTAACTAGTTGTGTATGTCAATCAATTTACTAGCTGATCATGTAGTTAACTAATCAAGCATGTAAACTAACTAGGATAACTAATTAGAACAATCACCTAGAGTAATAAGTGTAGGAAGCATGTAAAGGGACTAGGAAGTTAACTATGGTAATTCACCTGTCAATAAATAGTATGTTTCAATTTTCCTTTCATTATCATTGTTTGACTTCCTTATGTGCTTCGCAATTTACGATTCAATATTATGATTGTTCTCCGTCGCGTGCCTTCAATTACCGCTGTTTTGCGCTTTTAATTTCAATTGCTTTCAATTCCTGCTATTCAGTTACTTTCCTTTATATATGCGCACTTCAATTATTATGAATGTTATGTCATGTCATCATGCATCATGTTAGGATAAGAATGTATGAACATGCATCATGTTAATAAAGACTAATAGGGAGTGCCACAGCATGGTACGCAAGCATGCATAAGTGAGGAAAAAGTTAAGAAAAAGTAAAGAAGAAGAAAAGGGAATTGAGAGTGGATGGGTAGCGGATATAGTCTGTAAACTAGGCGTAGCCCCTCCCTCGTAGGGTACGGGAGTTCTAGTTTACTTAGAAGATAAGATAAAATGCTAGATCCGTTACGCCATTGCACGAGAAAAAACTCCCAATTTCAACTCGAAGAATGAGTATGGTAAAATGGAATAATAGAATAATAGATCCCAATGGATCAATAGAATGATGGATCCCAAGGGGTCAAAGTAAGAAGAAGTAAAATGATAAACGGATTAATGACCTAATGAAAGGATAGGTTTAGGTGACCCCCATTCCGAAAGGACTAAAGAGAGGCATTTCATTGTTGCATTTCCCTTTTTCCTTACTGAGCCATTAGGCTCACGTATTACTTGTGGTATAGGTACAAATGACGAACAGATAACAAGCAGAAAATAAACAGATAATGAAGCAGGAATGAGGGGTTTGCACGAGCGAGATTGTGGCTGGCAAGGCTAAGCGAGTAGACAAGAGAAAACGATTGTAATGAAGTGTATTAATTATGTAGTTCTTTCATTAAGTTCTTTCATTAAATTACTTACGTTTACGCAACATTTTTATATCAATAGTTTTCTTTACTTACGTTTTCGCATAGTTTCATATTAAAAAGGGATTTTATGACAAGTTTTACGAAAGGTTGGTAGCGATCCGGGCTTAGGGGTTCTCTGATTTGGTTTTAAAAGAAAATTTTAAAATTTCACGCATTTTAAAGGATTTACGAAAATCTAGGTCATCACACACATGATATATTTCATATCTTGCGTCCTATAGGGGAGTTCGTGATTGACAAGTGTCAACAGAAAGAATTCCATCTTCACGACGACGTCCCTCTGGAGGACCTTTTTGAACACTCCTCTCATGTTGAAATGAACCCTAACCTGAGGGTCAATATCATCAATCTCCATCTTAAACCTCGAAAAGTGTAATTGTACATGTGAGTTATTGTACATTTGTTCATTTGTGTTGTCATACATTTATTCAATTAAGTTATTGTACAGTTGAGTTATTGTACGTTTGTTTATCTATGTTATGGTATGCTAGTTGTTGTTGGTATTTTGGTTAGTGTTCTTGTTGTTGGTATTCTGATTGTTGTTTGTCTTTTGGTTGTTGTTGGTATTCTGGGTGAGGGACATGCGTTTTGTGTTAAGGGACATCTATTTTGAGCTAAGGGACATCCGTTTTGTCCTAGGGAAGTGCGTTTTGTCCTAGGGACATGCATTTTGGACTGAGGGATGTTCATTTTGGGCCAACGGATGTCCATCAACCCAAAACGGACTTCTCCTTCGCTATCTCTCCATTTAAGTTATGTGTTAACCTTGAAATGATGTATCTTTACATTTCTTCACTTAAATGATGTAATTTTAAAGTCAAACCACAACGCATGACTTACAAATTCAATTCACTACTCAAATGACTTACAGTTTCAATTCATCTGTTTATAGACATAATAACATTTGTTTACAATTAATTTACAAAGACATATCAACTAGAATATGTTTTTAGAGCACGATATTATATTGAAGGACAAGTTTATTTACATTCATTCATCAACAAAAAAGTTCATTTACATTCATCCCATTCATCATAAAATAATTTCATTTACATCTGTCCATCAACAAACAAATTCATTTACATCCATTATTTACATAATGCCCAATCATTTGTCTTAAGATCAGTTGAATCAAGACAGACCCAATTTGGCTGACTGGAAGTGTGGTGATTTATTCCCTTAACTTTATAAGTCCTCGCATGTTTGCTGTATGGACACCCAAGGAACTCCCTCGAACATCCCCGAGCAATCCTTTGAGGGCATTGTTGGATGTCTTTTAATGCTAAACGACATAGTTTATCAATAATCATATCCTACGGCTGACAGTGTCCTTAGACGCCCATCATCCCATCTTGAACGTCTATTCCCAGTGACAGACATCCCACATGCCATAGATGTCCCTTAATTATAAATGCGACTACGAGGTTTGCACAACTACAAGATTTGCATCGTTCTTTTTTCATAGTTCAGAGTTTTAGCTGTGCGCAAATTTTTTTCAAAATCTATCGTGTAACTAATCCCAAATTATAAAGTTTATTTTGTTCATTTTCCATTACAAGATGTCAACGTCCTTGTTAGTTGGCCCAAAAAAGAAGGAAAATTACACTCTTTGGATATTTTATGGATACTGTCTTCAAGCACATTTATTTCTACATTTGTTTTTGTAATATCCTAGATTTTAATCGTGATTAAAATTATATTGTTTATGAATTTTGGAATTTTGAAATGATTTTCTCATGGGATATTATACCATGATATTTCCATAATGGAATTAAGTGAAGAAAATTAAGAATTTGGGTGTAAATTTGTATAAAGGAATAATTGGAAATTTATAAAAATTATTAGAATTAGTCAAGTGAGATTTATTTGAAGATAATTGGGGATTTATTATGGTTTATTGAATTAATGAGAAAAATGGGAGAATTAAGGATTTTTGTGTTTCGGTCGATATTGCGGTCGAAGGATTCGATTGAGTAAGTCAACTGAAATCTACAGGCACTCTGGAAGCAACTCAAAACAGGCGCTCCGGTCGCCATCTCCAATCCGGTTGCATTGTAGCCGTCGACCGAACTCAAAAAGTTTTGAGAAAATCCGTCAGCTTCTACCTAATTTTTGTAACGTTGCCCAACTTCCATCTGTTTGCCACTGTTCTGCCTACTTTTACCTAATTTCTACCTAACTCCTTCACTGGCAGCAACGTGGCTGCCTCTCAAGCCTTCATTTCCTCTATAAATAGAGGCAATGGAAGGAAACAAATTACAAATGAAGAAATAACAAGAAGAGAAAGAGGAAGAAGAGAGAAGGTGTGGAGGTGAGGTTTGAGAGTGAGGGAAATTGTGAGAAATTTGAGAGAGAAATTGTGGGAGAGGAATTGCTCGGGTAAATCAGGAAAAGTTACGCTTTGGAAATTCTACCGTAAGGAAATTCTTCAAGAGAAAAGAAATAGGATGCGGTGGCCAATGGAGTCCCTGCATCACAAGATTATTTTACACTTTAGTTATTGTCAATTTAATTACGATTATTGTTAAAATTATCGTTGAATTTAGGGGTGGGAATCGGTTCGGTTTGAACCGGGTAACCGAACCGAACCAAACAATATTCATCGGTTCGGTTCGGTTTCATTAGAAGAAAAACTTTAAAATAAGACTGAACCGAACCGAACCGAGGTGTTCGGTCCGGTTCTCGGTTTTTGTTTTTAAGAACCGGGTAAACCAAACCGAACAGAAACTTAAATATAAAAATATAAAAACCTAAAAAATCCATAAACTTGTTAATTACTCGCCCTAATTCATGGTAAAAAAATTTTGACATAAATGATTATTTTTTCAAAACTTTATTGTCCTCTCCTCTACCCTATTCTTCTTAGTCTTATTCTCTTGAAAACCTCAATTACCCCACCCCGACCCAACGTTTCTATCCTACACATAAATTTATTTTCTTCTTGTATGTGTTTACAGATCGGGGACATATAGATAGAGTGAATTTGAGTTTTTCTTTTGTGGGTGTCTTATATTTTCTGTGACGATAAACTGTATCCAATATGTAATTATATTGTCTAGGGATGTTCTTGCTATGTATTTAAGATTATAGGATTGAAAACTTTTTCAATTGGTGGTAAAGAAAATGTTTGTATGGTGAGGTTGAGTGTTGCCTAAATGATTGAACTTTGAAATTTGTTCATAGATTGACCGGTTGGAGATCTATAAATACATATATTCTTTGCTTTTGTCTCTTAATTAAGAAATTGCAGTTTGTTTAATTATTGATTCACAGTTTAGAATTTGTTTTGAATATTAGAATTGTTAACTTTGTGGAAACTATAAATTTACTCATATCATGAAATTATGAGTTTGATGTGCTATTTAGTTGTTGTTATGTAATATTGCACTGTTGGATTTTTTTTGTGCCAAATCTAATTAAGTGGCATGAAATATATTAGGAAAGTTAGGAACTAAATTAAATAAAAAAAAACTAAAAGAATCAAACTGCCAAACCGATCTCAAAATCAAGTACAAAGCTGAAAAATTAAATAAAAAACATACAAATTGATGCCATAAAAAACCGAACCGATTAGAATCGAAAACGAACAGATTAGAACCGAAAACTGAACCGATTAGAACCGAACCAAGGAGAAACCAAACCAAGGAGAACCGAACTCTCTCGGTTCAATTTCGGTTTTCTAAAATGAAAAACCGAACCGAATCGGTTCGGCCCTAATTTGGAACCAAACCGAACCGTCCCACCCCTAGTTGAATTCACTATTAGCTTAATTGTTGAAATTACTGTTAAACTAATGAATTTACTTAAAAAATAATAATTCGTTATAATGCACGAAAATATTGAGAAAATGTTAAAAACAATAAAATGTTAAGCTGAGCATTAATAAAATAAATGTTTCAATATTTTTTTGTCATATTTAATGATGTTGTTTTAATTCCTTTTATATACTGCTATTATAAACTGGTAGACTGCTTTCATTTCATAGATATTTTGTGGACTATATAGTTGGAGAACTGTTATGAAATAGATATGAACTGACATTTATGCATCATGATAGGATTTATGAAATTACTGACATATGCATAGCATATTAATAAATAAACCAATAAACGTAAATAGGTATATGAGATTGAGATGAGTAGGTGACTGTTAATAGTGGTGACACCCCTAATGGATGTATCTCCTTGTCATAGTGATGGTTAAACCACAAGACTGTATGATGTATCCTATCTTCTTAGACTGATAAGTCTCATACATCTGGATTGTTAAGTGAAACTAAAATGAAAAGAAGAGGAGATCGGTTCTTCCCTAGACATACTGCATAAGTATAGCAAGTGCATTGCATACATTCTATTTTTTGCTGAACCTTAGACTCATGGTATTGCCCATGATGCAAGTAATAAACTTAATGCTATCGACGTGAAGAATGAGACATTGTCAGATGAACTCTTTAATTATTAGTTGAATTCCACCTGGAAGGTTATAGCTGAAAGAAAATAAACCAGTTATTTTAAATGACTAATTATAGATTTATTTCAATAAATGTTTTGGACTGTCATTTAAATGATTTAAAAATCTTGTTTTAAATTGATTCCGCTTAAACTCTGATTTACACTATTTGTTTTCAAATAAATAAATAAATAGAATTTTATAGCTAAAAATGAAATAAAAATAATAATTTTATAATGCGGGGTGTTATAGTTTTCTTCCGTCGCATTCTTCCTGTATAAAAAAAAATCCGGAAAGAAGAGTTTGTGGTCCGAAAAATATAGAACCAGGACACCTGGTGTTTTAGAAGAGGAGCAGAGAGAAAATACAAAGAATGTAACTAAAAATAAAAATATAGTAATATATTTTTGGACTCAAGTCCCCTCTGTATTTTTTTGATTTAGATTTTCAATTATAAATTATTGGTATATATTTTGTCTATTATTACTCTTACCTTTTTCCATTATATTTTAACCAAATGAGAGATCGTAGCTGATAATTTTTTTATGCCCATTTTCTGTCATTTTGTGCCTCCCACTATTTTTCCCACGAAGGGATTCTTTCTCCATTTTGTCAACCTTAGACAGAAGAAGTTGATCAACATTTGTCAAAGAGTTAACCGAATTCGATATTTTCACTTGGCTAAGGACGAATGCTAAGAAAATTCATCTACCTTATTTTACAAATTCTAGCATGCCCTCGACCTGACTTAGTGTCATGGACACGAGACATGAATTTTTTGAGCACCATAAAATTTGAATTTTAGAAGTTGGAGGATATTACCTATTCCTTCAACTTGACTCCCTCGTGCTTTAGCTAAAAGCCAAGTTTCCGACCTGTCAAGTGACTTATTCACCGTTAAAATAGCCTTTTGCTGTCATAAAATTTGATAAACGACAACTCAACTTACGTAAACCCTCTATTGGATGTTTCGACCCATGCCTCGACAGACGTCTTCCTCAAGAATGCACTAATTTACATCATAAAGCTGTAACAGTTAGTGCTGTAAGCGCATATCGACAAGCATTATAAGTTTGATTGAGGCATGTAAGCAAAGAGAATTTCAAAGATTGGTGAAAGACTGAATTCAGAATCGAGCTCATAGCTATGTTACCCATCTCTGAGGATGCACCGACCTTAATAGGAGGAATCAACCACAGTACAACCTGAATCTTCTCATGTGGAACCTCATCTTCCAGGATTGTCACTGTAAACTTAAGCAGAAGTAGATCTGATCTTTTTTTCTGAAAATTTATGGACTCCTGCATATAATTAAATTCCAGATGATAGTTACAAAAGGGAAAGATGTGAAATTATATTCTCGAGTACTTTGAAACACGTGGAGTCATTTTTGGTACACAATGTGGATGCCCATCGACAATTACAGCGCTGGAATTTGCATTCATTTGCTGGGAGTGAGGAGCACTCATAAGTTCACCCACATAACACATTGGCTTTTCTCTGTCTCTGTTCTCATCACTGTCGGGTGGGGCTAGACAGTGAATGTATCTGAGTTTATGCGGCTGCATTGATATAGTGGAATCACCATTGCCTGTCTGATTGGGTCGATACACTACTACTGGTCTTTGTACAAATGATTGTGAAGTCTTCAAATCCGTATTGGTTCTAAAACCATACAACTGCCTGCCACCAGAATGTCGACCCCTGTAATTACATAAATCTGTATCCAACACTGTCGAATCTTGATGAAGTCTTCGATGAAATAGATTGAAATCTTTGTTTGCAGATTGGCCAGAAGAATTCTTCAGATACATCGGGAACTCTAAGACGTTTTTAGTGGGGGAACGTGGTTTAGGCTGCTCCAATCTAGGAGAAGCACCTTCATTACTGTTCATCACCATCAAATTCTTCCCCATCAACCTCAGGACAGGGTTAGAAGAAGATGTAGTACTTTCAAAATTGCCACAATTCGGAAACTTCATTCCTGCCTTAGGGGAGCTTACAAAAGGAAAGATACCTTCTGGGGAATACCCGCTAGGAGCAGTGACATTTTCAAGCCTATTGCAACTGCATAAAGGAAGGATTTCAGGTCTCGGGTTGAACTTGTTGGGGCCTCCGTTTAGATTGTAACCCATTTTCTGTTTACAGCACGGTATGGCTACTGAAGGAAATGATCGATACTTTAACAGTTGTGGTTGTTGATAGCTTAAATTAACCCAAGGAGGAATTTTTTCCTTTTTTTGGCAACAGCAAAGCTTTTCACCATTTGTGAAGCTGAGATTCTTTTCCTCGTGAGAGATCTGGCCGACTACCAGACTCTCTCTGTCACAAGAAATATTTTTGATTTCAGAAGTTGTTGCTAATGCGAAATTGGCAGAATTCTCCACTGGTGGCTTCAAATTACAACCTGGGAGTACAGAACTTGACTTGGTTTCAAAGCCATTTGGATGTACAGTTGGAAAGTAATTCGAATCAGATTTAGCTGCTGCGAAAGTTGAGAAGGTTGACGAGGCAGAAATTGGCGAATCAGATGAAGCTCCATCAGTAAATTCTTGTTGATCTTGCGATGAGAGAATCTGGCTAGTGGTTAGAGATGAATTTCCTTGAAAATCTTCTGATTGCATTTCCCCAGGACTGGGCAAAAATGATCCTGGCGGTCCTGGAATAAGTATAGGATCAAAAGAATTAGCTGGACTTGTTTCAGAATGCATCTCCGCCGTTGGATCAATATTTAGCCTAATCATGGCCCTAGCCCCATCTTCCATACATATCGACTCTTGCTGGTCATCAAGTTTAAGCTTGGTTGGAAGATCCTGTCCTTCAACTCCATATACTGGCTGTTTGGAATTTATGCTAAACTTCAAGAAGCCTGATCCAGTCATGGAACTATTAAGCAGCTGATGAATATTTGGAGATGACTCAGTCAAACTCCTCATTTTTGAAGGTGACTCAAGGTTGGTGCTTTCCTCATGATTTTGAACCACTTCTCCGGCACATTCAACTCCCCTCTTCTCGTCAAAATACTTTAAACCTTCCTGAACGGAGGAGTCTAAGTTTTCGTCATCACAGTTATTACTACTAATTAGAGAACCAGATGATAAACTTGTCAAACCCATGGTTTCATTCCTTCGAGATACACTCATTTGTTCCTTATCGTTGAGTCGTACTTTACTTTTAGGAAACACATCAATAGTTTGCTCTTCTTTTGGCCAACTTTCAAAACTCTCATCAGGCATTCCAGATATTCGATATGTTTCAGAATCAAAGCTCCTGGTCATTTCATCTATTTTCTGCACAAAATCCATGCGACTCTTCTTACGTGCTGAATGTTTCTTCACTAGAGGAGACTTGGATCCCTTTATGGAAGATGGCTTACTAAACAAAAACATTTTCTCACCCAATGAGTTCAATTTAGTGGCTTTTAGAGCTGTACCATGACACTCTTTTGATAAGATATCACTGCTATCCCCATTAACAATATTAGATCTCTTTTTGCTTGATGAAGCCATATAATGTCCATTGCAATTTGGAGGTTTCACCAAGTACCTGTCACCAGCAAAAGTTGCGCCTTTTTTCTGTTCATAGCCGTTTTCCTTCACTGGTGGAAGAGCTTCAACATCTCTGAGAAATTCTACAAATAATGGACTCTCCAGCCTCTTACTCCCAGATGATCGTCCATTTTTTTCCAACATTTGATCATCATACAATGGACATTCCGTCTCCATTACATTAACGTCTTCAGGAGAGAACATTGCATTCTCAGATGAGCTAGTGCCTTTCATATCAGAAAATTTGTCTGTATTCACGTCAAATACCCGTGATTGATCAGTCTGAACAAGCAACTCTCCTGTCAAATTTCGATGGCATTTCTTACTTGGGACCTTTTTGGCAACGCCAGTTCGTTTGGAGCGAATCCATTGTCTTAAACATCCAGAATCATGAGATTTCCTGGGCTTCTGCTGATGTTTGTCCATCTTGCAATCTTCTTCCGCTCCATTATATTCGTCGTAACTCCCAGCAATCTGTTAAAAAAAATCACTTTTGAATGTTCATCAACCAAATTGACGTAAAATGTTTACTATGTAATTTTGAGTGTTATACACATAAAATTAAGTAAACACTAAGAAAGGAAGTGAAATTTAATGCCACGTTATAATTTTCTTAAAAAGCTATTGCACAACTGATCATATACGTAAAAAGCGACAAAAAAAAACATCAAGACACTATACAAGAAGTGTTTAGAAATGCTCGAACATTATTTAACATTTCGATAACAAAAAACAAAGAGTAAAAACAGGCAAAGAGATGAAAATGTAAGACATACAAGGAAATCAACACTCACTAAATCCTGAAAAGAATACACAGTGGTAATTGGGGGGGAAGCTATAAAACCGTCTATGGCGAAGAACAATCGTGTACCTGAGTAGAAAAGTCCTGCAAAGGAGAAATTGTTTTCCATCCAACAGCAAGTTTTCGAACTTTTTGATACTTAAGAGCATGGCATTTTTTTCGTTTGGGTGAATGGAGCTTTTTCCCTTCATCTTCCTTTGTATATCTTGTAGATCCAAGACTATCTCTTACTCTTGACAATGATACATCATTGAAGGCTGATAAAATTCGGAGTTTAGTCCCTTTAGAATCAATGTAAACCTCACCTTGATTAGCAGTCACTTTAGGGTGAGCTAATGATGCTCTCTCCCTTTTCCCTCCATAATGCGTCTCAGATTTTTCGATATCTGCAGTAGGCAAACGTGATCCTATGGCCCAGGTCGTGCCATTTCTTCTGTCGAGATCTTCTAACGTGCATGGTGAGGCAGTAGCATAAACATCCACCAACAACTTTGTCTTCTTTTGCTTAAACTTATGCTTAGTTGTTTTAGAATCCAACGACCACTTTGGGGTTGATTCTGATGAAAGGCATTGGTCAATATGGGCATTCAAGGTAGTGTTTGAAGGCGATGAGAAAGTTCTGCAAACAGGACAAGTTTTCGAAGCCATTGTCTCTGGTGTTGAAGTACAATTCGAAACAAAATCTTCACACGAGGCTTGATAACCCTGGGCTCCGTTCTTAATCGTGAATCGGGACTTCTTACCCGACAGTTTAGTTGTTCTCCCAGACTTTAGAGACACAAGAGGCTCTCCAGCCTCAGCTTCAACTGGGGCTGTGGATAGTGTACAGAATTCTACTGGGGAATTGGAAGAGCGAAATGTAGGAATTGAATCGATTTCAGATGGAGAAAGACTGGTTGTCGTGGACTGTAAGTCATTTCCTCCTTCATATCTACTTGAATTGGAGTCTATGCAGGTTTGTGAATGCTTCTCATTTGGTTTCGCAAGATTGGACGTGTTTAATCCTACATAATGATCCAACTGAGAAGACTCTCCATCAAAGTTGTTTATACTTGGCTTCTCCGGATTAGCATTTTCAATCGTACATCCACCAATGGACTGCGTTCTAACTTTGCAAGGAGGCTGAAATGTTGGCAAAAGATCCTTCACGCCATGTTTCAAACAGAGCTGTAACGTTTTTGGAGAAAATGGCCAATTTGCCTTGATGTCCTTGACTCGAGAACTTAGGACATAGTCTCTGCTCACATGCAATAATTTTTTCGAGTTATAATAAGATGCAGTAACTGAAGAAATGTAAAAGAGAAATCAAATGGCAAAAAAGTTGAAAAACTATGTAAACTGCTCTTGTAGCTAAACTGAAGAATTATAACTTAATCTTTTTAAATCACACGAGCAGAAATTCAGTAGAATGACAAATTCAAAGAGAATTGCAACAATAAATGAAGCAAAACGAACAAAAAAATGATCTTCTGCGGTATACGAGCTCAAAAAGTAATGGAAGAAGAATTTTTTGGGCAACTGAAATCGAGAGCTGCAGCAGATGTTTCAAATGCAGAAACAATTCATCTAATCGTAGTCATAAGTAAAAGCTGAGGATCAGACCAGGAATGACGAGTAAATCATTACCTTATGGAGAACTTAGGAAGAGAAGTCTCATTAACAATGGCGGGCTTTGACAGATCTGTCTCAGGCAAGCCACGCTTATGAGAAGCCCTCGCATTACAAGGTTTTAGCTGCGGACATGGAGGATCAGTTGGAGGGTTTTCAACGGAGAACATCTGATGAAAAGCTTCTGTCTTCTTGCGATGTAATTCCAGTAGACACCAGCTCCACTGTTATTCTACTGGACCATAGCTTCAGCATATATAACAATGCTTCCCTCTCCCTCTCTCACTCTCCCTCTTCTTCTCCAAACCCCACCACAAAGTTAACAGCTGAAAGCAATAACGCAGCGATGTTAGATCAGGTAACCCCACTGGAATCTTCGTCCATTAGCCTGCAACAAGAAAATAAAATAGTCACTCCTCAATGTTAAGAATCCCCACAAGAAAAAATGGCGAACTGTAAGACTTCGCAAGCCTCAAGAGCATTATCGAAGAAAGAGCGAGACAGCACCTTCAAAGCATCAAATCCGTAGTTCAATCCCAGATAACCCGATTGAACTAGCAAGGAACGAAACTGATCGACAATTAAACCCAAAACACAAAGAGGGTCTTGAGCTTGAAGAAACCAAGCGTCATTTCATGTGGATAAACCCAGAAAATTGTTACCAAAATAGGTGATTACGAAATCTTTAATCAGCCAGAATACCCTAATAGTTAATTAAATCTAGTAGAAACAGTACGACGGAAATGGATTCAGCACAGAAAAAGAATCGCCGTAGGGGTAAAATTTCAGAGACAATCGAGAAACCTGGGCGATGTAGTAGATGATGAAAAAACTAAGTTGGAAAACATAACCAGAGACGGAAAAGATAATCTAGAATGACTGCGAGATAGAAGATAAAAATGCAAAAAATATGAGGCATTTGGTCTGTTAATATGACCACTAGAACTTCCATAGTCGAGCAATAAAGCTAAATCCGCGACAAGATGTTGTCTATTAATCCGTAAACCCATCGATTTAGAAGTAGGATTGATCCAAACCACCGACAAAACCAAGCAAGAAACTCAGAAATTATTCAACCAAAGATTAGGAAAGCTGTGATGGAGCATCAAGCGAAACAAGAATACCCAGATCCTAGAAAAAAAAAATCTGTGAAGAAGAAGCAAATGAAAGTAAAAACACGAATCAAACACACAAACCTCGCAGCTCCGACGTCATTGCGGGGAAGACGTCACAGAAAAAGGGAAGAAATTTCGACCCTCGCAAGGGACTAGCAGACGCGAGAATAAAGAGAAAGAGGAGAGAGAAAGGAGAGGAAGAGAGGGTTCTGAGAGTCGAGAAGCACCACCACACACACATCACATGGGCATCAGGTTCTTGCCAAAAAGCAGTGAATACCCATTGAGACTCCACGATCCAACCCCCGAGCAGTGAATATACGAATGAAGACAAAATCTGACGAGGGAGAAAGATGAAAAAGAAGGGAGAGTGAGACGAAAGTGTTTGTTTTTCTTCCTAGTTGATTCTACAGAGACATTGAAATAGAAAGAAAGCTGTCCTATCCCTAGACCCTACCCTACAATCCTCCTCCATTTTTCTCCCAGTCTATTTTCCACCATTTTTATCGTGACTCTTTCTCTCTCCTGCTATAAAATCTTCTCCAACGTTTGCTGTAGATTGGCCAACAGGGTTGAAGCTTTTATTATCCGCTACAAGACAAAGCTTTTATCTTTACCGTGGAATTCCATAATCCCACCCAATCCTCTCATCTTTTTCTTTAAAAAAAAAAACACATAAAATAATTATTATTCCTAATTTAAGTACTGCTTCAATTTAATCCTCCCATTTTATTTATAAAAAGATTAAATTAAAAGAACAAAGCATATCTTATTCAACTATTAACATTAAAAATAAGCTCGTTTTATTTTAGAAAATTCATGTGTATGGGGATGGATTTTTGAAAGAGAAAAGAAATCTTTAAAGGTGAAGCATAGAAATACTCTAGCAGGGTGGATGAACTTGAAATTTTCAAATTGTACGTGAATGGAAACAGGGGTGGAATCTCCGGGGCTACATGAAGAATTTAACAATTTGACTCTCCAACATACATCACTTTGCTAATGTGCTAAAACCCGAAGATAAGTTACTCAAAAGAATTATTGGGGTATCAATTGTCAATAATAGTTTTGACAAGGCTTTAACTTCGCACATGAAAATTTTTCATCAACCATAATTTTTATTCATTTCCATTATTAGATATATTATTAATATCATCCTCATCTACATTACAAAGATTTAGAGATATTAAATAAGTCAGCCGAGCCAAGCTGAGCCGAGCCCGTGAAGACTCGACTCACCGAGTCTGGTGAGCCTAACAAGTCTGGCAAGCTTAACGAGCTGACCCTAAAAAATTTTTAACCCGAGCCAGCTCGTAAACCACGAGCCTAACGAGCCAAGCCGAGCCGGCCCAATGAGCCTAACGAGCAGAGTTTAACGAGCTCAGCATACATAAATAAAATTATTTTATATAAATATGTTATACATTTTTTTAATTTTAGTTATTAAAACTATAATAAATATTTATTATTGTAACATTATAATATGATAGAATCAGACAATAGTTAGTCGTATAAATAATAAAATTATTTAATTAATATAAAAATGACATATAATAAATAATAGTGTTAGCCTAAGTGTGTTATGGATATTTATATTTTGATGATAATTAATATTAATGAATTTAATAAGTTGTTTATTTGTTGAATTTATATTACGCAAACACTATCAATTATATTGGAAATACCCTTAATGAGGGTATTCTTATTGTCTAACAAGTTTGTCTAAATCCATGTAGTGAGTAGATATCCTTGTAGGACTTAGAGAATTTGAAATGTACAGATAAGAAGTGAAGTATTTCATTCTGGAAGTTTTCGGACGAGACGCGGTCATAGATTCAAGTTTAGTGTTTTAGACGAAGCGAGGAAATGCGTCCGAATATGTCAAGCTGTGCAAACCGTGGTTTTTCTATCGTGACGTGGTCGAAGCTATGGATGAGTAATTCGATCGAAAAAGCCCGAAGTTCTCTTCTGTAATATTTGGCAATTTGGTGGACTTGACACGGTTGAGATCGCAGTCGAAGACCTCATCCGAAAATGTGTAACACATGACTTTTTATATCATGGTATTACCAAGGATGTAGTCGGAGTGTTAAGCCAAGGAGTATTTCCGGTAATGTTTTTCCTGTTTATGCGATGTAATTAAATGATGGAGTGATTAGGACATTATGTTGCGTATTTATACGTGTCATTTTATGACATGTATTTATGGAGAAATGTTATGGAATAAATGTTAAGTAGAAAAAGGTGAGGAAATGTTGTCCAAGGCATTTTCGAACACCTGCAGATGAGTCATGTCGTTCGCAAACGTTTGGAGCGCCGTTCCGAGGATTGGGACGACTCAGGACGCGATTTCGAGTCTTGACTTCATTGTGCCGCAGACTTTCAGACGAGTCCGTACGAGTGTGGACATGGTGATGCCTCATCCGAATTGAATCTGTCCTAATCCTGGACAGTTCCAGACGAGTCCGGACGAATGCGAACGTGGGGAGACCTCATCCGATTTGAATCTGTCCAATTTGTGGACAGATTCAGACGTCTGCGGACGCTTCATGCAGATGCCAAAACACGTTTGAAAGTCGTCTGCAGACGGTATGGATGAGGATGGGGACACCATTTCTCGTCCGTGGCCACGATTTAACCTTAGGAATTTTACTCATGTGGACGAATGCGGACGAGACCAGTGCGTCCGCACTCGTTCGAAATAGCCCAGACCTACGCGAAATTAGGGCTTAAAATATTATATTTTCGTCCTTTTAGCCATGATTTCTCTAGGAGACACTAGGACGCCATAGCCCACGCAGAGCCGCTCTCCTCTCTGCCCCCTACATGTACGTTGTCTCCAGGAAAGGCTTCTGAAATAAGCCTTCTCCTCTTCCATTTGTTTCGGTCCAGCTCTCCCTTCCTGTGAGAATTCTCCCTATGAGGGTTCTCCCTACGTGTGTGTAACCGAGAGTGGATGTGAGCTCGTGAGTGTCCTGGTGAGCTAGTGATTCTCCTTCTGTGTTACGTGAGTGAAGTGAGGTAAAGGTTGAGTAGTGAGCTGCTGTAAGCTGTGGATGTGTTGTCCTTGAGTGTTAGTTCTTCAATTTAGGTAAAGAAATAGGGGTGTCTTGGCCAGTGGAGGCCCTACCCACAAATAGAGTGTGTGAGTTTTATGTTGGTTCCCTGAAATGCTTACTGCTAGTTGTTGTTAGTTGGTTTTTAGGTGATAATTCCTTGAATGAATTACTGTTGTTATTTCCTTAGTTGATTTCCTTGCTGTAGATATTTCCTATGTTGATGATAGTGTAGAATGCTAGTACTCTATAGATTATTGTTGATTCTGTGATCAATTGCTTCAAGTTATCAATGTTCTGTAATATTTCTTTGGTTGTTAACTCTGTCCCTTTTGTTGTCGTTAGCTCTGTGTTTGATACCTGTGACATTTCCTTTATGATTGTTAGCTTCATGAGTTCCCTTGTTTGTTAGTTTCCTGCAATTATATATATGTGGTTGTTAAATTCTTGCAAATGATTCCTGCAATTGATAGTGATGATTGTGATAAATGCGAAATGAGTGAATGATAAATGGTTATGTGAAGTTCAGAATGGGCTAAGAGTTTTATGTTGTTCTGCGATGTTTACTTGTTGTTTAGTTGAATACCTTTGTTGTTACTCGCTTATGCATACGTTACTCTACTGCCATTTATTCTACATGTTAATATCCTTATGTAAATGCTTACATCTAAGTTAAGTATGTTTGATTTACTAGTGACATGTAATTAACTAGAGTAATTAATTAGACTTAAGTGTATAAATCAACTTGAGCATGTTAAGTAACTTAAGTATATTAATTACTACTTAAGCATATCAAATGACTTAACTCGTCGTTCAATTAACAACTAATTCTTGAGCATGCCCATTAACTAATTACTTGAACATGTTAATTAACTAACTAGATGAACATGTTAATTAACTAGGAGAGCATGTTTAAGTAACTCAATCAATTCTTGATGCATGACAATCGATTAGAGTAGTTACCTAACTAGAATGATTAATTAGACAAGTATGTTAATTAACTAACTCATCGCTAATTCCTAGTTAACATGTTTATGATATTAGCAGCATGTTAATTAATTAAGGTGTTTGACAAATCAATTAAATAATGAATCAATCCATGCATGTTAGTTAACTATTATTTGTTCAATCTTCGAGCATGTTAATCAACTATTAATCTTGAGTATGTAATCACCTTGAGCATGTAATTAACTAGGATAATAAATTGGACTATTAATTATAGCTTGTTCAATTAATTAGAATAGAAGCATGCTTAATCAATTAGAATAAGAATTACCAATTTACAAGCATATTCTGCTATTCATTGTCTAAAGTATATTTCCATTTAAACTACTCATTGTGAGCATGTTTAGTCTAACTTAGTTTAACGAGCATGTTTAGTTAATCGTAATTCATCGCATGTTTCTTTATCGTCTCTTTACTGCTCATTTACTGTCTAAATTCAAATTATAATTGTTCTTTGTTATGCACTTTCAATTATATTTGTTCTCTGTTATGCATCATTTAATTATTGGTTGCTTTCCTTCCTATGCGCTTTCAATTCTAGCTATTTAATACCTTCCTTTATATGCGTAATTCAATTTCTGTTAATGTTACCTTGTAATGCATCATGCATCATGTTAGGTTTAGAATGTATGGTCATGCATCATGTTAATAGAAACCAATAAGGAGTGTCATCTTGGTGGTGGCACTCATACATGCATTAAGTGAGGTAAAATGTTAAGAAAATCAAAGAAATGGGGACTTGGAGGGCGGATGGGTAGCGGGTCTAGTCTGCAACTAGCCGAAGCCCCTCCCTCTTAGGGTACGAGAGTTCTAGTTGCAAGTAAAAGGTTAGATCCGACCCACTATTCCATCACAAAGGAAATCCTCCAATCTCCCGCTCGATGTACGAGTAATGAATGAATGAACTAATGTAAATTAATGAACGAATGAATGACTTAATGAAATGATTGACTTAGGTGGTCCCCATTCCAAAAAGGACTAAAGAGAGGCATATCACATTACATTAAACCATTTTCCTTACTAAGCATTTGAGCTTACAGTTACTTGTGGTGTAGGTGTAGATACGCCTACGTGAAAACAAATGCACAGACTTAGGAGTAAATGCAAAATATGGTAGTCAGATAATAAAGTAGGGATGAATGATTTGCACGCACGAGGGAGCCCGTGGCTGGCCAAGCTAAAAGAGTAAAATAAGGAACGATTGTAATTAAATTAAGTTTTACTAAATTGTATTCAATTTTTTAGTTCTTCATTAAATTATTTACACTTCCGCAATGTTTTAAATAAATGATTTCATAATGCTTTCACTATGTCTACAAATGATTTTTATATTTGTGACATTTCACAGTATGCCACGATTTGTGAAAGGTTGGTAGCGGTCTAGGCTTAGACGCACTCTAATATTTCCTTCAAAAGAGTTTTAAATACAAAAGGTTTTAGTGGCTTCATAGAAGTTTTAAATTTTACCGCGTTTTTAAGGATTACGAAAAACCGAGTTGTTACAGTTGGTATCAGAGACATGGTTTTAAAAATGATTTTTTGTAAACTGTTCTGATAATCGTTTTTAAAACTAATTCCGTAAGATGTGCCATACTTTGAATCTGTAATCTTTGGCGATTTTGCATATGAGACGCAATCCAAGTCCCGGTCGAATTTGGCGACCAAAAATGTACCACAAAACGAATCTGTAATATTTGGCATTTTTGTGTTTGAGACGTGGTCAAAGATTTATGTCAAGGAATGTGACTGAAAGAGTAAAACAGAGAGTTTAGAAGTTTTTTGGATGAGACACGGTCGAGTCTTCGATTGAGCCAGGCGACCGAAAATGTGCAGAAATGTGTAACAACTAGTTTTCATTTGGTCAGATGAGGTTGACCGAAAAGAGTGTACGAAACAAACATTCACATAAGCCTAGTGAGATTTATTGTTTGTAAAGTTGGTTGTAAAAACTTGAGAGCTTGATTTTGTGAGAGTTTTAGTTCGAAGAAATTGTAAGTAATTACAAAAATCTCTTAGGTTATTTACGATCTTTCAATAAGTAATTACAAAAAATTATTTGAGACAAATATATAAAAAAAAATATCATTCATTATCAATTTGACACTTATATCACTACAAATTAGATACATCTCAACTAGGTTGGCACTCATCTAATTGTGATAGATCCAAGTCTCCAATTTGATAGTCAATTAGAAAATGCACTCAGCCAATGTGCTAAACCTGAACACCAGATTTAAAACAACTAGAACTCAACTTGCATACAAGCTTTCTACCCTAAATTTACAAGGCAAGTAGTTAACAATCAGAATAAGGACACCTCCAAAAATCACCTTTAAAAGCGTCGCACACACGGAGTTGTGCATTGGGGATGAACCTGCATGAAAATGGAATTCTCGAAAAAAAAAAAACAAGTTTGTGCCACTCTTAGAAAAATGGGCATAACTTTAAAATCATGAATCCAATTCAAAAAGATTCTGCCCAACATTTCTCAAGAACGGAAATATCAATAATTTAAAAACAAAATACAGTAGTAACCTTCAGAAAAAACAGGAAGAAAACGTGCGCCAAGTTTGTCCGCGAACTCCCACTTGGCTGAGAGAGGCGATTGATTCAGGTCCTTCAAGAAAGTGCCACTCCACCATGGTTTTGCTTCGATCTTCTACCTCCTCACGCCAAGGACACCTCCTAATGAAGATGTTGGAAGAGATAGTGTCAATCTTCCTCTCCAAGATCGAACAAGAAACTATAGAGGAAGATGGTTTTGATGTTTGGTTTGTGTTGAGGCAATCCGTTCCACCTAGGGTTTGAGAGAGCAAGCTTCTCACGATTTTTGCAGCAACAAATTGGGGGTCAAAAACCGCATTAGGGTTTCATTAGAGGAGGATAAATACCTCTCAAATGAATATAAAAGAGAAATTACAAAAATGCCTTAGATTCACAAAAAATGGGCATGAAGGCTCGACTTACATACAAACCGGGCACCTCAAATCAAAACAATTCTAAACAACCTAAATTTAAGCAAAATATAATCTAACCAGCAATAACCAATCCCACAATGATAGAGTCCAAGACTCTAGATGTCCACAATCTGAAAATTGGCAATCGACTAGATGACAATTTCGACCACCAAAATTAGAACAGAGATAACTCCGCGTGCATACAGAATTAAGGTACCACATTTATAGGGTCAATAATCAGAATATCAAGGGATAACGTCTCCAAAAATTAGCTTCAAATTCGCTACAACAAAAGACTTATGCTGTTGACAAGAAGCTACCCCAAAAACAGAAATACATAACAGAATTCGGGAACTAGATTCGAAAACATTATATCCTTCCATTTTGAAAACCAATGATCACCAAAATTTCAGGAGTTCAATAAATAATCAAGAAATATCTCCAATCCAAAAATCACGTTGAAAAAGGTTGTATAAATGAAGTTATGCTTCAAGGAAGTTCAACCTCGGATTAGGGTTTCACGGAACAGATTTTGGGCAATAATATTAAAACGATAATAGCTTCACTTGCATACGCCCTTTAAGCCCCAAAATTATAGGTCAAGTAGTTAACAAATAAGGCAACAACACTCTCAAATCTTGGTTTCAGAGATCACGCACACATGGACTTATGTGTGATGCAATCCGAGGTGCAAATCTGGAATCACTAGAAACAGATTTGCAGGAATGCTTTCTTTCGCTTTTAAACTCCAATAACCAAATCCAATCCAAACAAAATCTTTACCAAATCCCCTTAGACAGAGAGATAGCTCCAAGGGATCAAGAATCAAGATTACCTTTCAAGAAAAAGAACCACTAACAAGAACAAGAAACCAGTTTGGTCCACGGAACCCTCCAACTCCAAGGGGGCGACTGATTCGGTCACTTCGATGAAGCAACACTCCAAACCGGAGTTTGATAGGTCTTCTATATCCACACCACAAACACAACTTCCCTAGGAGGCTGCTGGAAGAGATAGCTCCACTCCTTCTTCTCAAGACCAAGCAAGAACAAGAAGAAGGATTGAGTAAAGTGAAGGAAGCAGAGAGCTCGCCAACACCGTGAGGGTTTTTCCTCAAGAACCAAAGTTCAATTTTGATTTAGGGGTTTCTAATCTCATTTCCCTCTTCATTAGGGAGGGCTAAATACCTCCCTAATGAAATTTTAAAAGAAATTATAAAAATGCCCTTAGGTTCACAAAAATTGGGCATGAGGGCTTGGTTTACATGCAAACCGAGCACCTCTATTCCTACAACAACAAAATGATCTAAAAATTCTCAAAATAAATCCTAACCAGTCATCTAGCAATCCCAAACATTTAAAACCATAAGTTAAACGTGAAACTTCAATAAAATACTCTTTAACGACCTTGGTGTCTTCGTCCAATGTAAGCTCTTCCAAGTTGGGATATTATGACTCATGCCGATTAGGATCTACATGGCTCCATGTGAGGACGTGATGCGGAGCTTCCTTGTCTTCATGTGTTGGCTCCTCCATAAGCTCTATTAAACTATGATTCCCTACAAAATAAAAACTCGTTAGATAAGCGACGAGCCTCTTGGCTCGAGATCGAGTGTTCGGTCCTTGGGGCACATCACACATAGTCTAATTTAATAGGCCAAAGTGGAAATTAAACATAACTTCTTCTATTTGGCCTTCTTTGACTCGGCCACAAAGTGCATACCAAAATAGTGGGAGGTAAGCTCTAGCCATGTGGGAACTTCTTGCCTCCAAGTGAGCACTTGTCTAGGGTCCCTTTATCATTTTGCATTGTCAATCCATGTGAGCACATGTCTTGGTGCATTTCTCATCTTCATATTTAAGCTCCTCTTCCATATCATTTAGTGTAGTTTTCCTGCAAAATAACAACCAGTTAAATAGACAATGAGCCTCTTGGTTCGGGTTTGGGCAGTAGGGTCTTGGGGTGCATCATCCTCCCTGGGGGATTCAGGATTTGACCTCAATTCCATTGCTTAGCACACTTTTCCTTTTTTACTTCTTCAATAACCCCTTACACCCTTGTTTGGAAGCTTGAGCATGAATCAAATTCCATTTTGCAACTATGTTTTTGTTTCCTTCACCCAAACGAAACACCATGAAGCTCATAATCGCACAAGGCAGAAACTAAGACTTGGCAGCAGTTGGTGCAATTTCAACAGAAACAAAAATGGGCTAATTGGTTGAATTTTTGCTTGATTTTTGGACAGTCCACTACCATATAAGTTAAAAACAAACCTTCAAAATTTCACGACACACTCCAAAGGAATTAAATTTATGATAGACACAATGAAACCTGCTCAGATTGGCAAGGCTGATTTCTAGAAATGGCAGTTTTTAGAGTGAACTTGTAATATCCATATCTTGGACAATTCAACAAATTTTTCCACGAAATTTGGACAGCAAAGACATTTATGAGTGAAGAAACTCTCCGCCAAAATTCACAATGAAAATCGTTTCGATACAGAAGTTACGCTGAAGGGACCCCCCTACCCGAAATGTTGTAAGCAAAATTATAGTTTTTGATACTATCTTGAAAATGGTACACAATTACCAATCTGCATCTAATTAAGCTCCAATTTCATACACTCTGTATCAACCCAATAAACAACAAGATGACAAATTCCCAGAGCAGAATTCTCAATACAAATAATAGAAGATTGCAACAACATACCAGCGAGTTCACCCTTCCACAATACGAGAATAATTTTATGCATGTGCTTCCTAGGATCAACTCATTCATAGGTTCACCAACACATCGTCCACCCGAATCAAATGGGAAACATTTGTTGACATCATGAGTCAACGCATTCATATTAGAGTATCCGTAAAAAAGAACATTAAGAAAGTCTTCAATGATCATATCAAGATAGCCTATCCCAAAATCCAATTTAGCATATTTATCACAAAATCGTTCTTCATAGGTAAGGAAATCAACACCAACCAACTTGTTAATATTCCTCATCCCTTTGGGTTGAATAGACTCATCATTAGTAAAAATTTTGATCCATCCTATTTTTAAAAGCCAAGTAATCAAATTGTTTAGTGGTGCATACCTCGACCACCTAGTTTTGGCTAGTTTGCTTGTTTCTCTGCTATCATAGACTATCAAATAAAGACTCGATTGTGATAATGCACCTAAGCCCCAATCTTCATCCATATGTATGTAAGCAAAGTTGATAGATCTCCTTTCATTTGTGAATAATGAATTTTCTTTGTCCATGTTCCAACAACGGTCATAACCATTTTGAAGATCGGTGCCTATTACAGGGCAACGTTGCCCAAGGATACTTGCCCTGTTGGGCAAGGACAACAGTCTAAGACTATGAAGCCCCGCATCAATTTCTCTTTAAATTTTTCCTTTTTAATTACCATGTAAAATTTTTCTTTTTATTTATTTGAAACAAGCGAGAGTAAATACTTAAGGCGAGTGAGAAAATATGAAATGCATAAATTAAATCAGAATTAAAGCGGAAACATAATTAAATTCAAAATACAGTTTGAAAGTTATAGTGTAAGTTGATAGTTTTACAAAACATTGATAGTTTTCAAACTATTTCAAAATAGTGTTTTCTTCCTCTAGCATGCTATAACCCTCTCAGGTCGATTCAGTTGGATAACCCACAGGCTCAACGGGAAACGCTTCTTCCTCCACTTCTGGAACCAGTACATCTCTACAATCACCTACACCACAAGCAAACTGTGAGCCTAAGGCCCACCAAGAAATGGGGTATGCAATATGATATATGCATCTAACTCATTATATCAAAATGGGTCCCACCCAAACTGTTCATTTCTTTACGTTACATACATTACTGGTACGTCGAGCTAGGATATTGGAGGAATTTGTGGGGGAGAGAGTAGTCTCTTCTCGGCTTCTAACCACCTAGGGTAGACAGGCTCTCGCGACCTGATAAGGGAATGGCAAAATTCTTCGAGTCGACCTGGTTAGATCCAAACCACCCTTCCATCCTCCAACTCCCATTTTTCCATTCAATTTCTTTATCCATTTTCCTCACGTAAATGTATATGAATACCACTCATACATGGCATTCCTACTTGTTTCTATTATCATGATGCATGTCAATGCGAAATAATAACTATAACAACACATCAATATTACGGAAATGAAACGAATCCAACTAAGTTAAATCCAAGCAACACAATACAATACCAAGAATAATGAGCTAACATGAAGTACTAAAATGTTATAGCAATTAACATGGAATAAAAATACAACATTAGAATAAAATATATGATAAAACAATTAACATGGAGTCATATTTCATAGCTATCTAATACAACCTAATAATTCATCTTGTTATTGGCCAAGTGCTCAACATGGATTGCAAAGCATTTTTTTAACTACAACAGTTACTCAAAAGTGGAAAACATATTATTTAGTCGATGACATGAATTAAGAAATGACCACAGGTAATATGATCTCTAAAAGAGTAAAACATGGTTTGATAACAATATTTTCTAATCAAAATTAACCACCTATTCATATTTACAGAAATGAGACAGTTCAATAATAGGGTTAACTAATCATGCTTACATTAGGGAAAACAACAACATTTGGCAAGCAATAAGGGAATAGTGACAGGTTAAACAACAATATAGTAGATAGAATCCACCAGAGCAGTGACCAGGACAGTGTTCAGCACATTCAAAGGAAAACAGAAAAAATAATCAGCGAATAACAGAGAGTTAATGTTTACAACTACTAATAGAGATTTATTTATCCAGAAGTAACTAAGAGTTTAGCTGACAGTTTATTCGTACTTAACATGACATAGAGCATTTTATAGTTTGACAGTTTATATCATAGAGTTAATCGGCAAAGACTATAATCTTAATAGAAGACCTTATCAATTCCTTTACAAACCAGACAATGATTTACAGGAAAGAAATCACTATCAATTTCTCTACAAACTAGGCAAGGATTTACAGGAAAGAAATCACAGAACGTTAGCATTGAATAAAACAGACACCACTTGTGGGTAGGACCTCCACTAGCCAACGACTCTCCTCAAATTGCTTATCGTTGGAGAATTTCTATACTGGAAAGGAAATGCAGCAGCTAGTAGTCCAACCCAAATCGCGTTCTTCAGTTCACAAACCCTTTCTCCAAACGTACAATGTATCACTTCAATGAACACACACTTCTCACAGCTTAGCTCTTACAGAATGTTCACACACACAGAGATCACACCCACGCACGGAGAAAATGGAAAACGCAGGGAGTGTCACATCTGGGTAGTTAAATAGCGTGAAGACCTTATCTGGAGCCTGGAAGAATGGTGGTCGATCACCAACCGTGTGGCAACCCGCTCTGTGAAGGCCAGGAAAGGCCCAATGTGGGTCCGACCCATATGTAATACCCCAATTTTTGCAACAGAATTAATTAGAGATAATTGAGATTTATTTGATAAAAAAATTGATTAGGGGAATATTTGGATAATAATCAATGATTTATTTAATGAGAAATTAATTTAGGAAATAGAACTGAAAAATTTAAATTGGACCAGTTATAACGTTAATCAATATTTGGAATCAGTTGGGAATTAAAAATTAGGTCAATTAATATACGGTACGTATATTTGATAATTATAGATTTATTAAAGAAATTAAAACAAATAAAATGAAATTATGAATTAAAAGAAATGGGTATTGAAATTTAATGGGAGAAATGGACAAACTTAAGGGGGAAGGATGCTACTTGGTTCGGGTGGACCGCCGGTTCAGGGCTGGTCGGTCAAATGAAAAACAAAATGGGGGATTTATTTTGGCCTATGGCCCTTCGTGACAAACAAAGAGAAAACGATAGAAGGAGTGAGCAATCGGGAAGGCAACGGCGAGCGGGGGGTGACGGACGACGTCGAGGCTCAGGTGCGCGCTGTCCGGCGTGTTGGCTACTGGTGATGGCTGCGGGTAACGCTACGAATGGTGAGCTAGGGCTCAGCGTGCCGCGACTCTTTGAGTCAGAATTGGAGCTGCGATTCACCGGTGGAGGTAAGTCGATGATCTACGTTTAGTGTTCATCTCCTGACTTTTAGTTATGGGTGTTGGCAGCAACATTTTGACGTCGGCAGAGGCGATTTGGCGAGGAGATTGGCATGGGGGCAGGGCATTGGTTCAGGTCCTGGTGTGTTGGTCCATAATTGGACCGATTTGTTCCAATTTCCTTGGCTGTTAGGATAAGGATTTCCACGTGGCTTTTAGTGGTTGGACCACTCTCCTTGGTGTGGGTGATCTTTCCATCAGTTTGGCGTCACTGGTGCTCCTTTGCTGACTATAAATTATGGCAGGGAGCTGGCTGTGAAGAGAAGGAAAAGTGATAGTGCAAAGTGCTGAAGGTGGTGTGATGGCCTCGGTGGTGATGAAATGTGAAGGTGCTGCTCTCGAGTATTTATGGTGAGAATTTCTTGAATTTCATCCCTGTCTTTACGGTTGTGTAATCTATTTTGGAATGTTCGATGTTATGATTCTATGTGATTTCTGGATGAGTTTTGTTGATCTGGCTGTCTGATTGTGTTGGCTGTAAAATCATAATAATATGTTCAGATTTTCAATTCGGTACACTACTATTGACAATAGATTCCGTGGATTTGTCTCTGATGGGTACAGTTTCGGCTCACTACTTGTTAAAACTCCTGAGGGTACATGTTCTAGATTGGATGGTTTTCTTGTTTAGTTGTTGTGTTAGTTCATTGTGCACTGCCCTTAATGTTGGTTCTAATTGTCTATTGCCGTGAAAGTTTTGATCTGCTTGATGAGAGAATGCGGATAGTTTCGTTTGTTAAGGTTGGATTGGTCTTGAAGAATTATTGTTAGATATAAGTTGTTAAGTTGGACTTTAGCTTATGCTACTAAATTGGTTTCCTGGGAATGTTATGTTGTGATTACATTGAGCTATTAATTAATAAAAGGTTTGAGAGGTTTCGAATGGTTGAGAAAATGGTTGGATGGTTGGACTGTATGAATGCCAATTAATTGCTAGTTTTTAAGTCGTGATTTTGGAAAACAGTTGAGTGATTAGTTGGGTGCAAGAAGGCCTAAATGAGCACGGTGTGATTTTGGGTATTAAAGTTAAATAAATGTTGTGTTGCTTCAAATGGATTTTCATTAAAAGATAATAAATTGTATTGTGAAGTAAATCCTCTATTATCAGGTCACATTGATGGAATGAGCAACTATTGTTGGCTATCGTTATCCTGTTGCACACGTTAAGATATTAGAATTGTTATTGCGAGGTTGCTAAGTAATTAAGTTGACTAATGACGTTTCTGAAGTGTTAAGATTTATGAAAATTCAGTGATTTTTATTAATATCGGTTAAATTGGATAATTATGATTTAAGGGGAAAAAGTATAAATTAAGGTTATTCGTTTATTAACCACGAAATTAATGAAGATAAATTAATAAAAATTCGTTAAGCGATAATTAAATTATTAAATAATAAATGAGAAATAACGATATCAAAGTTAAGATTTATGATTGATAAAAATATTAATAAATAAACTATAATTATTTTGAAGGTATAAAAGGGAAGAAGGACAACGCTGATTACTGAACCGCACTAAGGACGTCAGGTAAGTGATACGCATGTGCTTTGGTCCTTAGGGCCCTACATCGCAAGAATAGGATATGCATGTTTCGGTGTTTACAGTTTTAAATAACATGTTTCGGTGTTTACTGTTTTTATAAGCATGTCTACAAATTATAAGCGTGATCTGTGAATTGTATGCTGATTGTTTTATTAAATTCCTCTAATAGAGAATGTATGCATTCACGAGCATCATCCATCATAGTTTTCAAAAGATACGAAAATGGTTTCCATGCATACTTTTGAAAAGGAAACAAAGAAGAAACAAAACGATTACAAAATGACAAGAAGGAAACAAAGAAGAAAAAAATGATTACAAAATGACAATAAGGAAACAAAGAAGAAACGAAGACGGTTGAAAAACGTAAAGAAATGAATGTAAATGGGTGTAACGAGATGTGAGGTTGGGTTAGCCGCCCCTCCTCGTCAAGTTTAGACATCTCTAACACTTTCAAGATAAGGATAAAGATAAACATAAATGGGGTCATCTAGGGATGTGAGGTTGAGTTAGTCTCTCCTCCACGTCAAGTTTAGACATCTCCAACGCCTTTCAAGATTAAGACAACAATAAACATAAACGGGGTCGTCTTGGGATGTGGGGTTGAGTTGACTGCTTCTCCTCGTCAAGTTTAGACATCTCCAACACCTTTCAAGATTAAGACACACAACAAACATAAATGGGGTCGTCTAGGGATGTGAGGTTGAGTTAACTGCTCCTCCTTGTCAAGTTTAGACATCTCCAATGCCTTTCAAGATTAAGACAACCATAAACAAAAACAGAGTCGTCTGGGGATGTGAGGTTGAGTTGGCTGCTCCTCCTCATTAAGTTTAGACATCTCTAACGCCTTTCAATATGAAATAAAGCAACGATCAAATAAAGAAAGGAATAGTAAAGTAAAGTCAAGATAAAGCAAAGTTAAGATCAAGAAAACAATAAAAGAAAATAAAAGAAAGAAAGAAGAGAAACAGAAATAGAAAACGAAAAGAGATTTAAAAGTTGCATGACATGTGCATCATGCCTTTTATTTTATATCACTTACTGAGCATTAGGCTCACTAGTTAAGTCTTGCGATGTAGGTACACACACAAGTGAACAGGCTAAGAGGCAGTCGATGAAGGATTTGCATGGGTGGATCTTGTGGCTGGCTGGGCTAAAGAATTAAATGAAAATTATTTGTAAAAAGAGTTTCTAAATTATTTAATATTCTTTAATGCTTATTTTCATTCCGCTGCATTTCAGAAAAGGATTTTATTACTTCTACTGAAATTGATAAATGTTTTAAGTAAAAAGTTTTAATGATCGGGTTTTATAAAAGACTCTGACGTTTTTATAAAAAGAAAAGTTTTAAATTTTACACGTTTTTAAAGTAAATAAAAACTAGGTCGTTACACCATATCAGTAGGGGTGCACAATCTCACATTGCTTGGGAGAGTAGAAAATGTATGGTTTATAAGTAGGGTTATCCTTCTTACCTAGTACAATGCGTTTTGGGCTAATCCCAAGAACTAAACCATGCGGGCTTTGGCCCAAAGCGAACAATATTGTACTGGGAGCACCAGGGGACGTTTATAAACCAGGATGGAGGAGGGTGCCCAGACATGGGGAGAGTCGTAGATTTGTCGAGGGAGTGGGATTTTAATGCGTAAATGACAAAACATCAGTGTATTTAAAATAGGTTTTCCACAGAATAGTGCGATTTCGGTCGAGGGAAGGCATCCGAGCCTCGACCACATGTCGATCAAATTCTACATTTTTCTTCAGAATTGCGTTTTCGGTCGAGACTTTGACTGAAACACAAGATCGCACGTAGACCACACGTCAACCAAAAGGTCGACGCAATTAGACAAATTCAAATCCTCTTAGACCGCACCTTAAGCACACTCGACCGCGGTTCGATCAAAAACCCATATTGTAGATAGAGGTGCATTTTTGGACGCGAACTGTAATACCCCGATAATATTTTCCTGTGTATATGATGCAATTAGTTATGGAATAATCAAATTATAAAGTTTTGTTAGAAAAATGTGTGTTTGAAGTTTTCGGACACATGTTGATGACATGCGGACTTGGGGTTGCGTTTGAAAATGCATTTCAAGTCATCCCCTGTGTTTTGGGACGAGGCAGGATGACATTTCACATCTGAATTCATCCTCTATCTGTAGCGTGAGTTTTTGAATGGGGTGGGATGACCTGCGGACGATGGCGGACAATGATAGTTTGAATTTGTCCATCTTTTTGGACGTTTCAGACGCATACGGACGAAGGCGTAGACGCCTTCCTTTGTCCGAAAATACAACTCTATCTGGGAAATAAGGAATTCAAATGAACGCGGACGAGGCGCAGACACCTTCCCTCGTCCAAAAATGCACAAATCTATGAGAAAATATGTTTTAAATATTAGAATGGTCTGTAGTTTAGGCATTTAAAACCCACTCAAATGACAGTGGGCATGCCTCCTCCCACGCCTGGACAACCTCCCCATCCCGGTTTGGTGAGCGACCGTCACAACCAGGTAAGGGTTCATGTTTTAAGTTAGCCTTCTCTGGTGTTCTCTGCAGCTTTCGTCTTCCAGTGCATGAGAGAAAATTCCCTGGAGTGTGTGAGTGTTCTACGAGTTCTGAGTTGAGAGAAGTGAGAGGTTAGTGAACTGAAGAGCAAGATTGGGTTAGACTTGTTGTTGTTTTCTTCCGGTATAGGATTTCTTCAACAAATAGCAAAATGAGATAAGGATTGGGTAGAGTCGTTGGTCAGTGGAGTCCCTACCCACAAATAGTGTCTGTTTGTTCTTTGTTAATATTCTATGTTTCCTTTGCTATGAATCGATGCGTTGTTTGGTAGAGAAAATGATAATGCTTTCTGGTAGGATTATAGTCTCTGACGTTTAGGCCTATAATACAAAATGATGAATTGAAGATTTTTCTATGTCATGTTACGTATGAATGAGCTATGAGTTACTTCATTGATCATAATGTTGTTTTGTTGGGTGTGTTGTACATTATCTTGCTTGCTGCTATGGTAGACCCGATCGATGATATTGCTATTTAATCTTTGTGCTAGATAGAAACTGCTATTTCCTTTGATATAACCATGCGTAATCAACCTCTAATATAACTTGTTTAATTTTCTGTAACTATACAATAGATTGTTAGCTCTAGTTAAGGATAATACTATTGAACTATGTTTTTCCATGTTCAAATATACCATGTCTCTGGCCATTTGGTTACGTTTATTTCATGTCATCGTACTGTTGTCAAGCATACCTAATTCGTTTGAATAGCTCGCTACAATTTACCATTTAATCTCAGTTTCATAGTATGTTAAATTCGTCGTCTTCTTTGCTGTTATGATCTATAAATTTGGAGCATGTTATTTTGCTGTGACATTTGTTGTTTTATTTCGCTATTATGTTCGTTCTTTTTACTTACTGTTATTCGATATTTGATAGTCGTAATTTTAGTACTGCATCAATATGGATCATGATAATAGAAATAAGTAGGAAGTGTCACCTCTGCGATGGTACTCATATGCATTTATGTGAGGAAAATGGATAAACGAAATGAATGAAAGGAAAGGAAAAAGGGAGTTGGGGAATGGAGGGGTAGTTCGGATCTAATCAGGTAGACTAGACAATTTATGCCCTTCCCTTGTCAGACACGAGAGTTTGACTATCCTAGGTGGTTAGAAGCCGATAAGAGACTATTCCCTCCGACACAGATTCCTCTAATCTCCTGCTCGGCGTACGAGTATTGAATGAAATAATGAAACGTAAAGAAAAGAACGGTTTGGGGTGGAACCTATTCTAAAATAATGAGTTAGAGGCATACATCATGCTACATACCCCATCCTTACTGGGCCTTTATGCTCACTGTTTACTTGTGGTGTAGGAAATTGTCAAGACGTAATAATTCCAGGAGTAGAAAATGATGCATTTTCCATTGAGCCTACAGGTTATCCAGCTGAATCGACCTGAGTAGGTTATGGCTCGCAAGAAAAAGGAAAGAAATCACTATTTTGAAATGGTTTGAAAAAGGATATTGTTTTGTAAAACAATTAACTCTTACCCTAACCTTCAAACCATATTTTGAACTTAGTTATGTTTCCGCTCTTAACTCTGAATTTTTTTTAATGCATCTCATGTTTTCGATTTTACTCTTATTTAATTATGCACTTTAGATTTCCTCACTTGCGTAAGTTTTACTCTCAGTCGTTTAAATAAATAAAAAGAAAAATTTTTACACGATAAGTAAAAAAGGAAAAAGTTAGGGAAGAATTTGACGCAGGGCATCACAATTGGTATCAAAGCCCTAACGAGGTCAAGTGCAATTCAGTAGACCACTTATAACCCAAGACTCATTGGGTAATACTCCTCTAACTGTAAGTTTACTTTTATGCTATTGAACTATTTTCTTCAACTTATTACTCTACAATGTGAAAACGTATAGGATTATAAATGGCTAGGCAAACAAGAAGAAATATTCTGGTTGATGAAGAGGGACATAGAGTGCCCGACCAACGAGAGGATAATAATGGTCGGGATGAGGCCCTCAAATGTATCGCTACAGTAGTGGAGTAGCGATCTCAAAGTATAGAGCGACAATCCCAATACATGGAGCAGTATTTTCGGTATATGGAAAGATTTATGGGCCAAGATAACGAGAAGGGGAACGAAAATCATCAGGTAGTGTCGATTCCAAGGAAAGCAAGATGGGAAAAGTTCCAATGGCTCAAGCCCCCTTGTTTCAATGGGAACATCTCAGATATTACGAGAGCCAAGGAGCGGATATGCTCCCTGGAGGATAAGTTCGTATATGCATATATCAGCGAAATTGAGAGGGTTAAATGTGCTGCCTACTTGCTGATACAAGATGTGCGTTTTCGATGGGACTTGGTTAAGTCCTCGTGGGATGTCAGAGCTCTCACATGGAATAACTTCAAGGAGCTATTCAATGCAACCACACCATCCGTACGTAGAAGTTAGTAGAATTTATACGCCTACACCAAACAGGGACCGTATCTAAATATGCTCAGAAGTTCCTGGCATTATCCCGTTTTGCCCCTCATTTGGTGGCTACCGAAGAGCACAAAGTTCACCATTTCATTCAGGGGCTCAAGCTTGAGATTTTGGAAGGAGTTATTGGGGCTGACACTGAAGGTGTCCCCTAATCAAAAATGGTGGCAAGGGCCTTGGCAGTGGAGGGAGTGAAGTTCATGGCTGCAAGACAAAGGGAGGCAAACTAGAGGATGTGGAAACCTAATTCAAGCCAGCAATCACGTAGTGGTCCATCAGTGGGCCAAGGATTCAAACGACCCTTTGATGGTGGGGCACAACAAAGACTAGATAAGCGATCGATGACAGAGACACTCAATGCCCCCCAACCCAATGTGTGTCCAAAGGGTAAGAAATCCCATCGCGGTGAATGCTTGGCCGGCTCAGAGAAATGTTATTTGTGTGGGAAGCCCGACCATATTGCCAGATACTACACAACCCGACCAAGTGGATAAGGAGGTTTGGCCCTGCTAGTTTTTGCCATGTACGAACTGGACCAGGATGAGGAGCAACCGACAGTTGTGGCGGGTACACCAAATTTTATACAATAATTCTCAATATGTGGTGTTAACTGCTCCCTAGTTGAATTAGTAGATCTTACCTTAGAATAAATAAGTTACCTAATTGTGATAGGTACAATTTATATTAATAAATGTTCTGTGTACGTCTTATTTGATTCGGGTGCTACGAACTCTTTTATTTCAACAGAGCTCCATGGAAGGGCAAATTGCTTCTCCAAATCGTGAATTGTACGCATCGCGTGTTGTTGCCTTTCGGTGACCATTTAATTGCTGACAGAATTCTTAAGGCCTATGCAGTGGAGATAAATAGTCATTTATTTCGTGCCGAATTGATCATTATGGACCTGAAGGGGTACGATATCATCATCGAAATAGATTGGTTATCTTCACACCATGCGATCATTAATTTCAAGAAGAGGGAAGTCTGCGTTTGTCCTCCGGGTGGTGAATTATACACTTTCCAAGGAATCAAGGAGAAGGGAAAGCTGGCTATCATCTCTACGCTCAAGGCAGATAAATTGTTGAGAAATGGATGTGACGGGTTCTTAATAAATGTAATCGACACTACCGTGAACCTTGAGGCTAAGTTGGAAGATGTTACGATAGTCCATGACTTCTTGGATGTTTTTCTCGATCATCTTTCAGGTCTACCCCTTGACCGCGAGATCAAATTTGTCATCAACTTACAGCCTAGCACTAAACCTATTTTTAAAAATCTGTATCGTATGGTGCCAGCTGAACTACGTGAATTAAAGGTTTAATTGGAGGAACTTGTCAGCAAGGGGTTTATTCGTCCGAGTTCTTCCCATTGGGGCGCACCTGTGCTGTTTGTCAAGAAGAAAGATGAGACATTGAGAATGTGTATTGATTACCGAGAATTAAACAAAGTAACAATCAAGAATAAGTACCCTCTACCAAGGATTTACGATCTATCCAATCAGTTATGTGGTGCCCGAGTATTTTTGAAGATTGACCTCCGCTCAGGTTATTATCAATTGAAGGTCAAACCAGACAATGTTCCTAAAACTGCATTCAGCACTAGGTACGAACATTATGAATTCCTAGTTATGTCGTTCAGACTGACCAACGCCCCTACAGCTTTCATAGATCTGATGAACCAGATTTTTAGGGATTATTTGGACAAATTTATTATCATCTTCATTGATGACATTCTAGTCTATTCCTAAATAGAGGAAGAGCATTGTGAACACCTTCGGATTGCTCTGTTAATTCTTAACCAGCACTAATTGTATGCCAAGTTTTCTAAGTGCGATTTTTGGCTAAGCAAAGTTAGCTTCCTTGGCCATGTGATTTCTAAGGAGCGTATCTCTGTGGGCCCTGCAAAGGTGCAGACGGTTATGGATTGGATGCAACCGAAGAATGTTGGTGTAATATCCCAACTTTTATATCGGAATTTAAAAATGATAAATTGGAAAGTAATTGGATTAGTCAAATAAATTATCGAGGTATTACTAAGGACGTAAGTGTTATATATAGACTGAACCGGTTTTGGTTCGGCTCGGTCCAAAATAATTATGTGACTCGGTTTTAATTAAAAATGAAGAAAATAAATAAAGTGAGATCAAAATGTAGGAGAGTAATAAATTAGACAGATTTAATGAATATTGAGATTAAGTGAAATAATTAAATTAAAGGATATGAATTACATTAAAAGGAAAAGAAGAAATTAAGTAAATAATTGGAGAATTGAAATAAAGAAGAAATGGGAGAATAGGAGAAGAAACCGGTTGAGGTTGGAGTTGAACCGGTTCGGTTTGATTTGGGTTAAATTGGCCTTCGGCCATTTGAAAAGAGAAAGAATGAGAGAGACAGAGGGGGATCGGGACCGAGAGAAGGTGAGAGCGAAGGCAAGGGTGACGCGAGAGGGGGAGGCGGCAAGGCTCGAGCTCGGGCTTGGTGCGCTGGCCGGCGGACGGACGTGCGTCGGGAGGCGTCGTGGTGCAGCAAGGACGGCGAACCACAGGGTGGCTAGGGCACGGTGTGTCGTGGCTTGCAAAGATGAAATGGGGGTGCTGTGAATTCGTTGTTGAGGTAAGTTAGTAGTTTTCCATTTTGATTTCCTCCTCTCCTTGGCATTTTGTTGCTCGGTAGTTTGGTGTGGCGATGACCGGGACAGATTGGCAATGACAGGGGAGGGTGAATCGTTGTTCACGCTAGACCGGACCGGACTCGAGTTGGTTCTTCTAGTTGCTCCTCCTCTGGCTAGCTTTCGACCTGGAGTTTGGTAAGTGGTCCACCTTCCTTTGAAGTGTGTAATCTTCTCTACTGTGACGCACCTTCTCTGCCTATATAGACATGGCAGTGGATTTTATTGCAGATGAGGACTTCTGCTACTTCTCTCGAGTGCTTTATGGTTGGTGCTCTCTAGAGGATTTTGTGAGTTGCTGGATGCGTGTGAAAAGCTAGCAGAGATGAAGGTGAGGATGTAGCTCCATTCTTTGGTCTTCTCGGATGCCTTGGTATTGTGATCTCCTTCTCGGGTGGTTGAATGTTGTGCACTGTTGTTAGTTAGTTCAACTCTGATTTATTGTTGCCTTGGATATGTCTAGTTCTGTTGTTGCCTTCTGTTAAAGGATAATTAACGTGAGATAAAAAATGGATAATACAGTGCACCAACGTTTGATATTAGTTTTGTACTTTTGAGCATTTTCCTTTTGTTAATATTTGTAAATATAGCTTTGCTGAGATAATGTACAAACTATAACTCTTATGAATATTGTGAGGGTGATGCTTTGTGGATTAGTTCTCTAAAAAAGAGTGTTTCTTTGATGAATGTTGTGAAGTCTTATGTTGTGTGTTGGATTAAAGCTTGGGTGTGTACTCTAATTTGGGCTTGGAGATGTTTTGGCATGTGGTTGATAATATGTGAATCTTGTTTGGACTTTATTGTTGGATTTTAATCAATGTGGATATGTCAGTTCGATGTTTCTAGTTATATTCTATCGAAGTTACATTCTAATTGGAAATGGTTTAAAGAGAATAGCTCCATGCATAATATAAAGGATAGATTGTTTACTAGGGAATATTGTTGTGAGTTGTGATTGGTGTTAAAGGACAATGTTGACGGAAACGGTTAAGTGTCTAAGTTGAACTTGGGTTAAGGATTCTAGTAAGTAGCAAATGAATATGTGTTGAGATTGATGGGTTGTGATCTTAATGATAAATGTTATGAAATTGTGAAGGTATAAAAAGGAGAAGGACAATGTTAATTTCCGAATTGCGTTATGGACGCCAGGTAAGTTGATACTTACTGTGCTTTGGCCTTCAGACCCTACATCGCAAGAATTAGGATTGTATGATGTGTGTTTACTAGATTTAGGTTCTTTTAATGATATGTTTACTAGACATTTATATCATCATATAGGATTATATGTATTCACGAACATATTACACGACATAATTAATGTATGTAAATAGGGGTGTGGGGGTTTGGGTGATTTGGTGACTTTCCATACAGTAGGATACTCCCATGTAGGGAGCAATGTGAAAAAAGAGTTAGCTACGTGGAATCTAGGGTTCACACTTCCCCCGTTCTAAAACCCTCAACGTCTTTAACGAAAGTGAGGATATCGGCATGTGGAACACCCCCGACGGATATATCTCCTCGTCGGAGTGAAATGGTTCAACCACATGGCCCTATGGAGTATTCCACCCTGACTTCCAGAAGAGATACGGTTCTCTTCTGTAATGCATTGTATGATCACGCATATCATCTGCATTGTATTTAACGAAAGTGAGGATATCGGCATGTGGAACACCCCCGACGGATATATCTCCTCGTCGGAGTGAAATGGTTCAACCACATGGCCCTATGGAGTATTCCACCCTGACTTCCAGAAGAGATACGGTTCTCTTCTGTAATGCATTGTATGATCACGCATATCATCTGAATTGTATTTCATCTATCACTTACTGAGCATTAGGCTCATTAGTTAAGTCTTGTGATGTAGGTACGTACGAGAAGCAGGTGAACAGGTCAATGACAGTTGATGAAGGATTTGCACGAGTGGATCTTGTGTCTGACTGGGCTAAAGAGTTTAAAAAGGAAATTATTTGTAAAAAGGGGTTTGTAAATTACTTAATATTCTTTAACGTTTTGTTTTAATTCCATTGCATTTCATAAAAGAATTTTATTATTTCTGCTGAAATTGACAAGTGTTTTGAGTAAAGAGTTTTAACGATCGAGTTTTATAAAGGAAGAATACTCTGATGTTTTACATAAAAAGAAAAATTTTAAATTTCACGTGATTTTAAAGTAAATAAAAACCAGGTCGTTACAGTTGGAGACATAAGGAGCTTTTGTAACGACCCGGGTTTTCGTAAGTCCTTTAAAATGCGTGAAAATTTGAAATTTCTTTTTAAAACTAAACGTATCAAAGCGCGACACTAAACTGGATCGCTACTGACCATTCGTAAAACTTGTTATAAAATCTCGTTTAGTAATGCTATGCGTAAGCGTTGAATTAAAACCATTAATGTAAAACGTTGCAGAAGCGTAATTAAATCATTTTAGAAGGAAATACTAAACAATTGAAATACTCCGTTAATCGAAAATTAAACACTCTTTAATTACAATTTAGAAAACTTAATTAAATCTCAACTGACTATCTTTTACCCTCTTTATGTCTGGCCAGCCATGAGCATCCCTCGCGTGAGCAAAGCCATCATCCGCTGTCTTTATTGTCTGATTATTGTCTTTCACTTTGATTTCTAGTTCCATGCATTTGTCCTAGCGTACTCATACCTACATTTACACTACAAGCAACTGTCAGCCCAAAGACTTAGTTAGTAAGGAAAAAGGGTTAATGCATTATGTTTATGACTCTCTTTAGTTCATTTGGAATGGGGGCCACCCAACCAATTCTTTTATTACATTTTGTTATTTCATTCATTCTTTACTCGTACTTCGAGCTAGATATTGGCGGACTTGTATGGAATGGTATAGCTGGTCGAACCTAGTCTCGTACTTACAATCTAGAACTCCCGTACCCGGTAAGGGAGGGCTTCGGCTAGATTGCAGACTAGACCCGTCTACCCATCCGCCCCCAACTCCTTTTTCTTTCCTTTCATCTTTTCCTTATTATTTTTCCTCACAATACATGTGAATACCACCCCGATAGGGTACTTCCTACTTTGTTTCTATTAGCATGATGCATGATACTTCACAATATAACATTCATAGGAATTAGAGTGCGCATAACATATAAGTAAAGTAGTAACTATAATTGAAAGCGAAAGCAAACTGAAATTGAAAGCGTACATAGAGAACAATTATAATATGGAATTGTAAACAGCGAAGTGCATAAGGAGAATTCAAAACATGCCAATTATCCTAATTAATTTCCTAGTCATTTTACATGCTTCCTACCTTTATTATTTTAAGCGATTATTCTATTTAGTTATTCTAGGCGATTTAAAGATGTTTTTATCTTAGTTACTTAACATGCTTCAATTTAAGTTTACTCAATTACTTTAGTTGATGGTTCTAATAAGTTAACATGCTCGGTTAATTACTTTTAGCGGGTTGCTTAGGGCTGATTAATTAACATGCTCAATTACTAAACATGTTTAATTCACATCATTAGTTAATTGCATGCTTAGATTACGGAATTAATTAAATTGCCCTAAACATGCTTGCTAGTTAGTTCATCAATAATTTAAACATGCTCATTAGTTTGCTAATTAATTACCCTAATTGATTTCATGCTAATTAAGTAACAACAAGTGGGAGGCTAAGCATACGTGCACCAATGACACTAGCCGCAGAATTAAACAATAATAACGTAGTTAAATAGTGGATAATTCTCGTTTCACGCTTTAATCTTCTCTCGCTCCTTTTCCATTTCTCATTACTTCTAACAATTACTACTAACAAGACATTTACATCACTTTGACAGATAATTAAACAGAGCACATTAACAAAAGGAGATATCACAGGACTTAACCGAAATTCACAGAACACACTTCACAATTCACAGGTTAGACAACAAGAGAACATTCACGAAAATTGTCAAGGAAATGCAGCATGAATCATTATAGTCTACCCAACAACTGCTCAACTACTACCAGTAAGCATTTATAACTAAGCATTGGAAGATAACCAACATACTTAACAACTAGCAGTAAACAATTGATTAGCAGTAAGCATTCAATTAACATTAACACTTAACTCACACATCCATACTTGTGGTGTAGGGTCTCAATGGCCAAAACACCCCTTAATCCTTACCAATTTGAAGACTTAAACACTGGGACAGCTCTCCACTCCACAGTTCCAGCAGCTCTAGCTTACTGACTCACTCCTCACTTCACTCATGTAGCTCACTTCTCTGAGCCCACTCTTTCACTCACAACTTTACTTATCAATACTCATAACACACTCAATTCTCCATTCATAGACAGAGAGGCTCTCGTGGGGGAGGAGAGCTTCTCGCAGAAGGAAAAGCTGAAACGTAGAAAAATGAAGAATGAAGGGGAGAGAAGGAGGGTATTACCTGGAGAGGAGGGAGACACAATGATGGCCTAGAGGGGCAAGGAGGTCGGCGACCTAGCTGGAGGATGGGGAGGCGTCGACTTCAGTCGGATTTTTGATGACTTTCAACAATTTTCCATCATTTTCTTCTTATTTTATTCGTAGGTCTGGGCTATTTTGGATGAGTACGAACGCATATGTCTCGTCCGCATGTCATCCGCAAGGCTAAATCACTCAAGCTATTTTGAGGCTTCGGACGGGAAGAGGCGTTCCCGTCCAATCCGAAACATAGTTTCAGACGCCACATCGCATCCGCACTAGTGTCTGTACTATCGTCCAAAAGTATCCTAAAATCGGATTGAGGCAAATCGGACGATATCTTGACTCGTCCGCAACCATACCAACCCATCTGAAACTGTCTTGGTTAGAACAGATTCGATGCGGATGCTACTCCACTCGTCCGCATCGTCTGAACCCTCGTCCGCGACTCCACTGTTCAGCAAAGTTAGGATGAGAAATCTTGTCCTAAGTGTCATCCCAAGCGAAGGGAGACTTCGCAATGCATTTGCGGACGACTTGACTTGTCTGCACCGTCCGGAGACATGTCTGCACCGTCCGGAGACCCGTCTGTAACTTCACAGCATAGTGAAGTTTGGATGATTCCTCGCGTCCCCAGACTCGTCCCAAATGTCGGGGACTTAATGCAATGCATTTGCGAACGACATAACGCGTCCGAAGTGTCATTTGCATGGCGTCCAAAAACGCCCTGGACAGCATT
The DNA here is from genome assembly GCA_022433065.1 of Begonia loranthoides. Taxonomy (NCBI): domain Eukaryota; kingdom Viridiplantae; phylum Streptophyta; class Magnoliopsida; order Cucurbitales; family Begoniaceae; genus Begonia; species Begonia loranthoides. Next base: position 16,405,948 of record CM039470.1, on the reverse strand, counting down.
TCTCACCTTTTTCCCACTTAACTCCTATCCCCTAACATTTCCCTCATAAATACATGTCATAAGATGACACGTATAATTACTCAACATAATATCTTAACCACTTCAATCCTAATTACATTGTGTAAACGAGGAAAACGTAACGAAAATACCTCTCGGGTTAACGCTGTAGGACGTCCTTGGTAATACCTCGATAGTTGACCAACTTAAAATATCGAGGTGTTACAGCTTCCTTGGATTGGCCGGATACTATAGGCGTTTCATTGAAGGACTATTAAAAATTGCTTTACCATTCACTAGTCTAACGAAGAAAAACGCACGATTTTGGTGCTCTAGTGATTGCGAGAAAAATTTCCAAGAATTGAAACACCGACTGACGTCTGCCCCCGTATTGACCTTGGCTATGGAGGAAGGTAACTTTTGTATTTATTGTGATGCATCTAAAAGAGGACTTGGTGCAAAGGGTTTTGCCCCCAACCCTTCATATATAAAGTTCGTCTAACAGAGAATCTCGCAAAAGAAAAATCTCATGAAAAATGCTTCATAACAATATTGTTTCCTTATCAATCCAAAAATCAAATCCTAGCAATATTGCATTCTGTCTTGGCAACTCTAGACGAGGAGGAGCTCCATTCATTATGTTAATCTAGTAGTGACGAAAACATGGACATGACCGAGAGTAGGCCTAGACACCCACCACAATGAGAATGCACGTTTGTTGGTATGGATCTTGGCAAGAAGTATAGTTCACTAAATAAAGTTAGAGAAGAAATTTTTGATCATGCGCTGAAGAAAGGATACGGGATAAAATTCACCCGCAGTGATGCCCATCGGTTGAGGGTTGCCTGCCAGGAAGGATGCACGTGGGGGATGCACGCCTAAAAAATTCAAGGTGAAATGACATTTCAAATAAAGTGTTATAACAACGTTTATATTTGCTCGAGAAAGATGGAAAGCTGCTATGCCTCTGCCAAATGGGAAGCAGCGCATTACTTGGACAAATTTAAAAGTCAGGCCGACTGAGACATTTCTTCCATAATTGAGACAATCAGGAAGGACTTTAACATCAACATCATACCCAACCTTGTTAGAAGGACAAGAAATGCAGCAAAAAAAATTAACGAAGCGGATGACAATGAGCAATACAAGTTCATATAGTCCTATGCCGAGGAGATTCTGAGTTCTAATCTTGGAAGCTCGCTGCATGTTCACCTAGAGATTAGTGCATTTAAAAGGATGTACATATGTTTGACTGCATGTAAGATGGGCCTGTTGAACTGTGGTAGACTGGTTATTTGTTTGGATGGTTGTCACATGAAGGGAGCAGCTCTAGGCTAGCTGCTCACTGCTGTAACCATCGACAGGAAAGATAGAATGTATCTAATTGCTGTAGCAATAGTTGAAATAGAAAATAGGGATTCTTGGAGCTAATTTCTGGAATTGTTGCTTGACGATCTAAACACCCCGTCCGGCAATAAGTGGACAATCATTTTTGACCAACAAAAGTGCGGTTGATTGCTTTTGCCATTTATGTTTATGATATGCGTTGTGCACCAATATTTGACTCATATTGTTATTTTTTGTAGGGGTTGGTGCCAACAATCATAGAGATCACTGGGCAAGTGGATCATCATTTTTGCATCCGACACCTATATGCAAATTATCAAAAACGATTTAAAGGGTGGTTGTTCAAGGATACAATGTGGGCCGCTTCTTGAGCCAAAACAGAGAGGCACTTTGTGAGAGAGATGACGATTACTTGACTCGGCAGCCCACAACTATCTGTGAAGAATAGATGCGAAATGTTAGGCCAAACATGCTTTTTGCTCAATCCTAAAGTGCGATATAAGCCTCAACAACCTGAGCGAGTCGTTCAACGCCTACATCCTACTAGCCTGAGACAAATTGATTCTTAGTATGCTCGAGATCATATGAAAGGACATCATGGGAAGGATCGTTAAAAAATATGAAAAGATGGCGTTCTCGACGGATCTTTTATGTCCGCAGTTCAAAAATTGGCTTGCCAGACTATAACTTGCAGGTCACAATTGGAGTCCCCAGTTATTAGTTACAGCCTAGTTTGAGGTCAACAACGATAACAAATAGTACCACTTCATTTGGACAGACATACTTGTAACTGTTACCGGTGGGAGTTGACTGACATCCCTTGTGTCCATGTAATCCCGTGTATGCGATTCATGAGGAGATCTCCTGAGGACTTTGTGCATGAGTGCTACCACAGAAAAATATACATCGTAATGTATTCTCACTTTGTCCATCCCATTAGCAGACAAATAATGTGGACTTCAATGACACATCTCGATCCAATTACGCCACCCCAATTTAAGAGACGTCTTGGAAGGCCACAAAAACGAAGAATACGGGATGTGGACGATACCCCAAGCCAAACAGTGCTGCACATGAGACATCTAAACATGACGTGTGGTGGGTGTGGGGCACAATTCTCACATGTGCGAAGGTGGAGGCTCAAAGTCCAGTGCATGTGGTGGCTGCAGGTCTAGAGGCAGAGGCAATAGAGAAAGATTGGAGGGCACATTTATGGGTTTCAGAGTCCCCGAGACAACCCCTAAGACAGTCCCCGAGATAGTCCCTAAGACAATCCCCAAGACAGTTCCCAACATAGTTCTCGAGACGCAGGTAAGCACATTATTGTGTTTACATTCATGTGTTACGTTTTAAACTATGTTAATTTTATTTGCAATGTGTTATACAAGAGTATGATGCACAAAGTCCACAAACAGAAACAAACATGAATTTGGACCTTAACCTTCCTTAATTAGAGAAGACAACGTACAATCAAAGTGATTATTAACTATGCGTCAAAACCAGATATCCATAATCTACAATAGTTTATTTGAGGTAACCTATTGTAGATGATGGATATCTAGTTTTGACGCATAGTTAATAGTCACTTTGATATGGTTGTAATTGAATTGTAATTAATGATGAAATTTTGAATTTGTATTCATTTTCAATATGTGAACAAAATTTTGAATCTGTACCCAGCCATTCAACAGCCTTCACTTTTTGATCGACCATGCTGACGCTCCATCGTGAAAAGTTTACTTTCCACCACGAGAAGTTGTCATTCCGCCGAAGAACATCATACATTCTGCAACGGACCGAGGTGTTTCTGTGGCAGAATATCAACTTTTCGCGGCAGACAGATAGAATTCCCCTGCCTTGTATATTTCAGTGTTATGCACAGGTTGCTTAAATTGTTGCAATGAATATGTTAGTTATTTGTTGATGATGTATGAAATAATTTGAGTCAATTTCTCACTCAAAAAATTAAAAGTTTTGCAAGAGTTTCTCTTGTTTTTAGTCTATCATCCATGTGACATTATCAAAAACCATATATTATCCAAGCTATATATTTTCCAAGTAAAAAAGCAAAACATAAACATCAACATAATTTTTTATTATGCACAACAAAATGAGTATCTCAATTTGTATCCTTACACATCTCAACTACCTTGACTTGCCTTTTTGCCAAGTTTCTTTTGCAAATCCGTGATCTGAAATTATCAATTCCATTACAACCATATCATGTACATGTGCATTACAAATGCAAACTAATTTATCAATTCAATTACAACTATATCGTGCATATGTGAATTACAGATGCAAACCAAATTATCAATTCTGTTACAAGCATATAATATACATGTGTACTAAGAATCAGTGTGATCTAACCACATCAAGCATTTGTATTGTTTACTAAGGAATATCTAACTGACTACCTCGAATAAATTATTGTAGATGTGGTATATCTGGTTTCGACGAATAGTTCATTTATTGATCTTTGCACGTTTGCTCACTCAATCCCATTATTTAATGTTCCTTGCATATAGGTGTCGGATGCAAACCGATGCTCTGTTTGCCACCCATTTTGCAGAGGTGTGGTAACTTTCCATCTTTCTCGAGCAAGTGTGAATATCGTTATAACACTTTATTTGAAACGTCATTTCACCTTGCATTTTTGAGGCGTGCATCAGCCACATGAATCCTTCCTGGTAGACAGCCCTCAACCGATGTAGCCGAGCATGTTCCTATGCTTGTGCCCTAGAATATAAGACTCGACGATGCGATCCAGCAAGTTGACCGCGAACCACGATATCCTCGGTGAAGCTTGGTACAATGTTGGATTAGAGCTCACGATGTTTTGAGGGTTAAGTACTACGATTTTCCTGTCGAGCAAGAAAAAAATTTTGATGTTCGTAAATGTGGAGGTGAAAGAGTTGGAGGCTAGGTTTTGGTCATTGTCGGTGTAGTTACAGAACGCTTTTGTCGTAGAAAGGAACTCTGAGCACTCGGAGTCCTGTAACCGTACCGACAATGACTGCAACCTAACCTCCAACTCTGTCACCTCTTTACAACTTTCAAATTTACAAATATCGACAACTTCATCTTGCTCGACAGGAAAATCGTAGTACTTAACTCTTAAAACATCGTTGTTGAGCTCTACTCTAACATTGTACCAAGTGTCGCCGAGGATTTATTGGTTCGTGATGAACTCGTTGAAGTGCATAGTCGAGTCTTATATACTAGGACACAGAAATGCAGAACAACGAACGACGATCTGCGGTAGATCATTATCAATCCGTGGTAGATCGTAGTCAATCCACAGCGGATCGTAGTCAATTCGCCGTGGATCGTGTCCTGATCCGCGGTGGGCCATCAATATTATAACGTTATTTTTAAAAATAACGATCTGCGGTGGAACAGTATATGATCTGCTGTGAAACGAAGTTAATACGTTTAACGGCAAACGTGAAAGCGATATTTGCAGGAATCTTTTTACATAGTTCAGTGGTTATTTTGTTAGCAAAAATAATTTAATTGTTGACTTGTCATTAATCATCAAGTACGATGGTTGATTTGTGATTTTTCCTAAATATTAATAAATCTTATTGAGCACTAAAAACATGCCATTTATTACATTTTCAAATATCATAATATTATAACACTGGATATAATTTGACAATTATATAATAGAATAATATATTTAATAATTATATATTAGCTACCATAAAATCAAATCTAATTAAATAAATATGAGCTTTAATTATTTAATTAAAGTACAAAATTTGATGGGTAAATATATGATAGTAGGTTTAGTTTGATGACAAGTCAAACTCAAACCAGATACAATTAATAAATAAAGGGTTATGATTTCTAAATCAAACGATAATTCATATTTTGTTTCTCAACCCCTCATCCATTCAAAAAAATATAGAGAGTGTGATTTATCTTTAAAAAAAAAAACTATTTTAATTTAGAAGATAACAACCACTGGTTTCAAAATTGAATACAGTTTTAGAATCAAACCTCACAATAATTTTTATAAACTATTTTCTAATATAATTTCATGGATCTAATCATGTTCCACGTTTGTTTCATCTGATGATAATTACAGTTTTGGTTTTTATAGAAAATAAAGTTTAGAGATTAACTCTAATCAGTGATATCAAAACACTTAATGGCTAGAAATAATATTAAAAATTTATTTAGTTTTTTCTAATCTTTAAATTTTTACATTTCAATTCTCTTGGAACTCTGAATATGGAAACATGAATTTTTAGGGTTAAAAATTTCAATTTTTTAAAAAGAAACCCAAATGTATAAAATTGAAATTGGTTTTGCATTTGATATATATTAAATATTGTGCTTTTAATCTATGGAGGAAACTATTTTTATTTGGATTCTGTATAATTTTATTTGAATTCTATTGTGGATTGTGATTTTAGTTTGAATTATGATTCTAGAATGTTATTTTATATTGGATTATGATCTTAGATTGGGTTTTAATTATAAATTTATATTGTGAATATCACAAACTACATGCTTATACAAAATTCCAAACTTTCATGATACATATGCATGTGCAAAATTAACTTGTGTTTGATATTTAAATTTGGTGGTTCTATATGATTGCTTAGGAAATTAAGATTTTATTGGAGTATTTAGTTTTTGGAATGTAAAATTCACAACTTTTATCATTTTCTTACGAAAAATTTCAGAGGAGTGTCACGATTTTGACACAATGCTGAGGCGTTAAGCACTTGGCCGCTCTGTATTCGTTTGAGTTGGCTCGATGATTCAGGAACGATCACCTAGGCGCTGCAAAATTTGTGCATAGCACCTCAGCAGTACAGTGTCGGCACCTTGGCGTTATAATCTAGATTTTAGTTGTTTTTTTTTTCAATTTTTTGGTATATTGAGTTTATTTGGTTATGTAATATTATGATTTAATTAATTGAAGTAGCATATTGTAAAAATAGTGTCTGTTAGGGAGATAAATTATACGGTGAAATATTTAGATGGTAATGGGTTAATATTTTATTAATTGATTAAGTGGTGATTGAGATATTAGTTCTGCATATTTAAAAACCGTAGAGAATTAATTTTAGAAAAAGAGGAATAGCATAAATGAGCCCTTGGACAGTAATTGTTTGGACGAGCTTGGTGTTGATAATAAGATTACTTGCGTTTGTGGAGAAGTGAGATGGCTTGTGCAAGTAATGTTTGCGAGCACAAGTGCGACACGGCGTCGCAGACTCTTCACTGGATCAACACCATTGTCGACTTCATAAGACCTTATTCCTGCTTATTCAACGCCCATGTCGTCAACTTCTTCCAGGTTTAGTTACTGTCCGATCCCTTATTTCAGTCGCTTAGGCACCGATTAACAAATACGGACTGTATATAACGATCTGTTCGTCCTTTTTCCGCTGCTAATTGGAGGTCCGAGATGAATGCAGCGAGAAAAAAATGAGTTTTTTTTTCTTTCTATTTCTCGAAGCCTGTTAATAATGGTTTATTAGGGAAAATGACAAATCAACCATCGTGGTTTGCGGTCAATGACAAGTCAACCACTGGGGTATGTTTTCTAACAAGTTAACCACCAACGTATGTGAAAATGACAAATAAACCATCGCTGTCCGTTAAAAAAAGTTGATGGCCCCACCATGTATGCCTGGACGCCGCGGCGTGCAGGCAATTTTGGCCTGCACGCCGCGGCGTGCAGGCAATTTTGGCCTGCACGCCGCGGCGTCCAGGCCATTTTGGCCTGCACGCCGCGGCGTCCAGGGCAAAATTATTTTGAAAAAAAAAAAAAAAAAAAATTTATACTTAAACCAATTTCGCCCAAATTGTCAAGCCCTAATCTGCAACTCTCGACAGACTTGCGACGAGGAAGTGCGACGAGGAAGTGCGACGAGGAAGTGCGACGAGGAGTGCGACGAGGAAGTGCGACGAGGAGTGCGACGAGGAGTGCGGCTGCGTGCGACTAAGAGACGATCTGCGTGCGACGAAGAGAGGAGAGGAGCTACGGCCGAGGACGATTTGAGGTAGATTTGTGTGTATTTGTTGATGATTAGGTAGATTTGTGTGTATTTGTTGATGATTTTCTCATAGTTGTCTGTCATGATGGAAATGGACTGTTGATTTGAGGTAGATTTGCTGCGTTTCTTCGCAGTCTGTATGAGGGTCTTCGGCGCCGGTCACACATTTTCGCGGCGTCCAGGCCAAACTTGCCTGCACGCCGCGGCGTGTCCAGGCCAAAAGTGCCTGCACGCCCAAAAAAAAAAAAAAAAAATATTTATTTAAAAAAAAATATTTCATTACATTTTTTATTATCCAAGCGACGCAATGAGGAAATACTGTTATGCTAACTTAGACATGTTGTGTGGGTTATTATATTGCAGGTTGGTGACTGACTCTCAACTATCAGAATGAAATCCAGGACTAAGAAATTGACCTCGAAGCGTGGGAAGGCAACGATGGAGGCAGTTGAACCCGTTCAAACTGCGGCGTTCGAAGCCGATGTAGTGGAAGAAACCACTGAGTTAGCCATTATGCCAACCGCTGAGCCTGAAGAAGGAGAAGCCGGATGCTCCAGCGACCCATTCCAACCCGTTCAAGTGGGTTCAAGGTCGAAACTATATTGGAACCGGAATTGCAAAGCACGGTACGTAGAAGATATACAACGCCGTACAATTATTGTGTCCAAGATAGTAGATTTGGACTCATTCGCAGTGATGGGCATTGATCGTATGCTTGAGGCTGCTGGGTTAGCCGGGTTGTGCCGGATGAGGGGCAGTTATTGCGAGCGAGTTATACGATTATTTTATGCGAATTTGAGAATTTCCACCCAACCATTAGAGGTGCACACTTATATTTTTGGACATGAGGTTAGGTTCACGGCCAATGATCTCAACATTATGCTTGGATGTGTGTTGGAGGAGCCAAGCGATGAATATTATCAGATGGCTCGGGCGCCACCATTCGTCAAACAAGGACGTGGGTTAGAGGTGCTTAGATTGTTGCATCAGGATCCCGAGGTTGCCGAGTACAGCAAGCCAAAGGGCAAGGAGTTGAATGCCTTAGCCCGATTGATCCACCTCATAATGACGTACACAATATTGCCTCGGCTTGGGCATCGAGAGCTTGTTACTAGCATGGATCTGTATATGCTAGAGAAGGTGTTCATGGGACAAAAGGTGGACATCGGATATATCATCATGAGCCACATGCAAGAGGTGGTCAACAACTCAGCGAAGGCACTGCCGTACAACTGGCTCATCCAGAGTATCGTTGAGCAGTTAGGGGTCCCCATCCCGGAGACGGAACCTCGAATTGAAGAGTCGGTCACTGACATTTACAACAATTCATTAGTGGACCGAATGGGGATCACCCAAACAGGAGGGCAATGGATGCGGCCGTCAAAGAAGGATGCAACACATCCACCCCAGTCAGCGCCTATGCATTCAGTTCCGTTTCATGAACAACCTCCTCCTCCTCCTCCTCAGGCATCCCATTTTAGTTCGATGCCTGATGAGACGGTCGCTTGGATGAGCAGGATGGAGGAGCTCCATCAGATGTCCATGACCCAAATGCAGCGAATGCAAGAGCAGCTGCAAATGCAACAAAGCCAAATACAAGAAGTGGCCAAGGTCGCCGACGATAGGTGGGCCATAGCACAACAATGGCACAACCAATATGGCGAGTGGCATCGTGAGATGGTGGCAGCCCGGAACCCAGGTGAGAGGCGAGCACCCCATTACGCATCCGCGCCATCCTCCTCTGACGCACCTGATACGACATTCCGATTGTAAGTTCATTCCGTTGAACGCTAATTCCACGTTTGTACTTTATTTTGTTTCATGTAATGACATGTTTTTAATTGGCAGCAACCCTGTTGGAAGCAGCCAACCTATTCCTCCAGCCGTGCCTCTGGAACCGCCGCCCCTTAAAACTGTGCGCGTGGTATGTCTTTCATTTCGGTATATATGTGTGTTCATTAATGTTTACGCTCACCCTTTTTTGACATTTTGGTTGCAGGCTCATGATTTGATGAGTAGGTTCAAGGATTATTGTCATGGTAATATTCGAAAGAACATAGAGACATGCGCAATTCTTGCGGGAAAGTTGATCGACAATGAGTACGTCGTCAGCGAGATCATCTTCCCGGATCAGAAGGGCACGTCAGATACTGTGAGAGGCCTTCGTTGTGTGCTAGTTTATAAGCTTTTATCTAAGTACTCATCCAAACTTATATGCAGTGCTATGCGGTGGACGGCGCGGACGTAGCTGTTTTCAGACATCAACAGGAAAACGGTCTACTCACCGTAGGTTGGATTCACGTAAGTATTTATCTCGCGTCTCCAGTTTGTTGTTAATGTTTTTTGATATCATATAATGCGTTGTTTACATTGCAGACACACCCGAAACACGACTGTTTTATGTCGTCCGTTGACCTGCACCAGCAATACGGTTACCAGAAATTACTGCCGGAATCAATATCCATTATCGTAGCTCCCACCGACAAAAAGCGGTAAGAAGTTTCCCTTGTTTACGTTCTTATTATTGCTTTCCACGTAATTGACCGCCAATTGTTCCCTTTGCATTACAGGCCGTTCGGCGTCTTGCGGTGTACCCCTGCGGGGATGGAGGTGATAGGAAAATGCAAAATTAAGGAACAATTCCACCTGCACGAACCTCCAGACTTTCAGTATGAGGGACCGTTGTTCGACCGAGCAGATAGAGTATTTCTGGACCCGCACTTGTCGTTCCTGATCACGGATTTGCGCTCGAAACCGACCAGGAAGAAGAAGGCGTAGTGTAGTTGAATGATATGTTGTTTGGATGTTATGTATAGTTTACATTTAGTGGATGATTTGAATGATACTGGACCTGTTTGGGATTCTTTGTTGTGCAGGATGTACAATAGTACTTTTGGGGGAGTAACGAAACAAGTCACATTATGTCAAAATTTATAAAAAATTATGAAGTCAGGTCAATTGATTAGTTGTAACGCCACTGGAATTGAAATGAAAACATTACCTTACTAACACAAAGCTTTGAATTTGCAAAACTTCTTTTTATATCATAAAAACACAACTTTACTAAAGTTTCATTTCACTGTCATTTACATTTGTCGAAAGAAAAAACAATTGTATCATGGCAGGTTAAGGTCCACATATGTGTACGTTTGTGTGGGAGAACCTTCAGACTCCTGCAGATCACATTGAAAAGGAAATGAGCATATGTGAAATAACAATTGAAAGCATAACGTGATAATGCACGGACCTGCGTCTCATGAACTCTATCAGGCACTGTCTCGGGAGCTGTCTCGGGGACTCTAAACCCCATAAAGGTGTCCTCCGACCTTCCTCTGCCGCCTCTGCCTCTCCCTCTGTTGCCTCTGCCAGCCCCTGCACTGGACTGGCCTCCACCTTCGCACGTGCGGGCATTGTGCCCCACACTACCACACCGGCCACAAGTGACGGGCAAATGTCTTCTGCTTAGCACTGTCCGGCTGGGGGCCTCGTCCACATCCCGTATTCTACGGACGCGCGGCCTTCCTGGAAGCCTTTTAAAAGGCGGTGGGATAATTGGATCAAGATTCGTCACAGGAAGCCACTCGCTTGGTCCATTAAGGGGGAGGAGAAAGTGGGAGTACATCACCATGTATGTTTCCCGGTGATAGCACCAATGCACAAAATCCTCAGGAGATCTCCTCATGAAGTGAATGCACCGGATTGCATGCACACACGGGATGCCGGTCAACTCCCAACGGTAACATGTACAAGTACACCTTTCCAAATCAACAGCGTACATGTCGGTACCGTTGCTGACCTCAAACTGGGCAGCTCCTGCAAACTGAGGGCTCCAATTTCTACTGGCATGTTGTACTTTGGCGAGGCGGTTGCTGATCATTGGACACAACCGTTCGGTCGACTGAGCCATCTTTTCATATTTTTTTACGATCCTACCCATGATGCCCTTTCGAATGATCTCGAACATACTTAGAATTGGTTTGTCCCGGGCGGGTAGGATGCAGGCATTGAAGGACTCGCTGAGGTTGTTGAGGCTTATGTCGCACTTTGGGATCGAAGAGAAGGCATGTTTGGCCCAGCATGTCGCCTCTATTCCACATAAATATTCATGGGCCGCCAGGTCAAGAACACGTAACTTGGCCATCTCTTTCTCAAATTGCCTCACTGTTGTGGCTCTTGATGCAGCCCACATTGCATCTTTCAACAACTTGCCTTTAAATTGTTTTTGAAAATTGGCATACAGGTGTCGGATGCAAAACCTCTGGTCTGCTTGCCATGCCACCTCTCTCACAGCTGGCACTAGTCCCTGCAAAGATGCATAATATGAGACAGACATTGGTAATATATGACAAACATAAACACATAATGCAAAAGCAGTGAATAACACCTTACCTTTTGTCGATCAGAAATGATCGTCCACCCATTGCCAGATGGGCTGTTTAGATCGTCCAGCAACAATTCTAGAAACCAGCTCCATGAAGCCCTATTTTCTGCTTCAACGACTGCGACAGCAATCGGGTACATACCATCGTTCCCGTCGATGGTGACAGCAGTAAGCAGTTGCCCCGGAGTCGCTCCCTTCAAGTGGCAGCCATCTAAACAAATAACAGGTCTACCACCATTCAGCACTGCCCTTTTGCATGCATCCAAGCACATGTACATCCTTTTAGATACACTCATATCGAGGTCAACACGCAGTGAACTTCCGGGATTCGACCTCCGAATCTCCCCAGCATAGGACCATATGAGCTTGTATTGCTCATTGGCATCCCCTTCGTTAATTTTTTTTGCCGCATTTCTTGCCCTTCTAGCAAGGCTGGATGTAATGTTGACGTTGAAGTCCTTCATGACAGTCTCAATTATGGAAGATATGGGCCAGTCGGCCTGACTTTTAAATCTGTCCAAGTAATGCGTTGCCACCCATTTGGCTGTGGCATGGCGGCTTTCCATTTCTCTGGAGCATGTGTGAACGTCGTTGTACATCTTTATTTGAAACGTCATTTCATTTTTTATTTGTGAGGCGTGAAGCCGCCACATGCACCCTTCTTGACAAGCAGCTCTCAATCGACGCACATCACTGTGGGTGAATTTTATCCCATACCCATTATTCATTGCATAATCAACAATTTCTTCTCTAATTTTATTCAAGGAACTATATTTTTTGCCTAGCCCCATACCAACAAATGTGCACTCTGCTTCTGGTTGGCGTCTCAGTCTACTCTCTGCCATGTCCATATCTTCATCACTAGTGGATTGGCATGCTGATCGGAGTTCCTCATCGTCCTCTTCATTTAAATTTGCTGAGACAGAATGCAAAATAATAGCAACTTCGTTTCCAAAGCCACGTACCTCCTCATTGGACAATAATGTCTCTGAGGGGCCCACTTGAGCTTCACGGTTAATACCACCTTCTGTAACACTCCAAGATGCCATTTTTTCCAACAAATTCTTCAACTTTTCCAAAATCCCTTTCTCTACTCGCTGAAGCGCAGCTCAGACTTCTCTAGGGTTAGGAAAACGATAGAATACATGCGAATTGCAGATTAGGGCTTGAAATTTGGGCGAAATTGGTTTAATTTGGGCGAAATTGGTTTAAGTATATATATATATATATATTTTTTTTCATAATAATTTTGGCCTGGACGCCGCGGCGTGCAGGGCAAAATTGCCTGCACGCCGCGGCGTGCAGGACAAAATGGCCTGGACGCCGCGGCGTGCAGGCCAAAATTGCCTGGACGCCGCGGCGTGCAGGCCAAAATTGCCTGGACGCCGCGGCGTCCAGGCATACATGGTGGGGCCATCAACTTTTTTTAACGGACAGCGATGGTTTATTTGTCATTTTCACATACGTTGGTGGTTAACTTGTTAGAAAACATACCCCAGTGGTTGACTTGTCATTGACCGCAAACCACGATGGTTGATTTGTCATTTTCCCGGTTTATTATGATATATCTGCTAGTACTGTTTTTCAGGATAGGCTATGGGAAGCTGTGGATAAAGAATGGATGGACTGCTTGCGGAAGGAACAAGTGGAAAATCTTCTCCAAATTCCCTCTGGTCTCGTTCAGGTACCAGTATATATATATTTTTTTTTGTGCATTTCAACAAATTTTTATAAGATTTGTAGCTGCTATTCACCCTAGATCACGTGTTAAGTTGGCCTATTTTTACTGTCTTAATGATCTCTCTAATTTAGTCTATTAGAAATTCTCTATTTAAAATAATAAGAAATGGGTTAAAATATGGGCATTTGTTTTGTTCACATAGGAACTATAAAATTCTTTTAAGAGTAGTTTATAAGTATTCAAATGGGAAGAATATTATGTTTGAAAAGCACAAATGCAGCATTTGGGCTTTGGGACGTTAGAGGAGCACTTTGCTTTTGCAAATAACTGTATGGATAGAACGATGTTGTGGCTTGGCCGTGTCTTCTGAGTATGGGGTTGGTTTTGATGAAGCACATTTCAATCAATAAAGCTTCACTGAATCTTGAGGCATCTCTAGGGAAGCATCGTTGTAATGTGCCTTGTATTTTTTGTTTTGTGCATACTTGTTTTAATTGTAGGGGCAACTTATTATCAATATTTACGTCTTCTTCTTAGCAAACCTTTCAGTTTGTGCTTCCTGAGATTCTTGGTGTAAATGCAAGGATGTATGCAGATTAAATATTGACTCAAATATCTGATAAAGCAAATGATTTATATTATTGTTAGATTTTCTTTTGCAATTCTACTCCAATGCATGCAAACTATCTTTTCTGCTATCACATTCTGCCAACATGATTGTAGGATTATTGGCCAGAATCACTAAAGAATTATATCATTACATCAAGATCTCTAGTGTTTCCAAGAAAACAAGCAGACTTGCAGAGGGTATAGAATTCCTCAATGTAGTAATTATTTTTGATTTTTATTCTATTGTTAGTCTGCCTAACTATACTGCTGGTTTCTTTTATGTAATGTTTTTTAAATGATAAAAAATTGCCTATTGTAACAAGCTTCACTCTTATTGTTTTTCGTTTCTTTTAGTTCATTTTGACATGAAATGTAGATAGAAAAAGTGGCATGGATTATCAATGTAATAGTCACATGAATGTCTGACTACTACTTATAATAAATCATGTAAATTGCAAGATACCTCATTTATATTCTTTTACTTAATTTTTTATGGTTGTAGGTCTTACCGGATTTTCACGTGGCCACACTTAATAATGTTCTTGTTCAAGGCATGAATAAGAAGAAAAAACATGAAGTAAGTCATTGACGTAATCATTTCTGTATGTTTTTTTTGCAAGATGACAAATGACTATTTCTAATATTCAAATGAAAAAAAAAACCCCTACCATTTTATGGGAAAGACGTGAACTAATTATTATTTTTGCAGCATAGAAATCTTGCTTTCTTCATCTCATTAAAGGACCCCACTCTTATAAGTTCAGATTGGGGAAAAATGGGTTTCCTCTTGAGTTCCATTTTTCTTTCCGTTTATAGTTGCCCCATAATCAAACATTGACATAAAAGTTGTTTTGCTTCCTTTACACAACATTTAGGCGCATGTAGTCTTCACTTAGAGCCAACCAAACACAAAATGAGGGGTTCAATCTTTATCTTATTGACCATTTATATCAAGAGCTAACATTGTTCTAGTGTGGCTATATGTCACTGACCTTAACATAAAATACCATGACTTTGAATTAGAAATAAATTTAAAGTAAAATAAAATCATTTGAAGTATTGTGAAGCAGATGTTAAAGCATTGAGAAGAGCAATTATTTGAGACAACATTCTCTTACTAGAAAACGGAAAATAAAATAGTTAACTTCATAGAGGTGGTTGATGTTCCTCCCTCTATGTAAGCCTTTTTTCATTGTATGAATGTTATAACCAGATTTCATTTTCCCAGTTGAGGGCATATATCACTGTTGCATATGGTGGTAAGGAAATGGAAACTTATGGGTTGACAAGAGGTAAAGAAGTGGTTTGATGAAATAGACAGTTGTAGATTTAAGGGGTGGGGGTGGAGATTAATTGGCAGATTAAAAGAGAGTAAATTGAGGGAAACGCTTGGACAATTAAAGAGAGGGTATAGAAGGCCGAAGTCATGTTTTTATGATTAGGTATATATTTTGCTTGAAAATAAAATGGTAGCTTCCGAGTATGAACTCGTGGTGTGTTTCAAGTCTGGATGTTGCCGAACTTGTGGTGTTTGCTTTCTTTGTGTTTTCTTTTGTTGAATTGTAATAGTGTGTAAGGTGATTATGTGGTTGTTGCTCTAACTTTAAGAAGAAATTGTGTTTACACACCTATTTTCTACCATTTGGCATCAAAACCAATGATAGAACCCGTTACATGTGGTGATTGTCTGGTTTAAATGGAGAAGGATTTGGATGGATTGAAGATAGACATGGAGAGGGTCATCGAACAACTGAAAAAGTCTTTCCAGTTGCTATCGGGATTGATGGCAGAAGTTCAATGCTTACGGGGCCCTGAAATCGAGATATGGCAAGATTGTGTTTCCATTAACAGAACAACTTAAGAAAGACAATTTCCATTGGAATCTTGCAGTTGAAGCAACTTTTCAACAATTAAAGCAAGCCATGATGACTATTCTAGTCTTAGCTTTATTTGATTTTACCAACACTTTTATTATTGAGGCTATTGCATTTGGAAATGGCATAGGAGCACTTTTCATGCAAGAAGGTGGGCCATTGTGTATTTCAACGAACTCCTTCCAAAAGGGCATGTTTAGGATCTATTTATGAAAAAGAACTTAAAACTATTGTTTTTGCCATAATAAAATTGAGGCCATATTTGTTGGGATGCCATTTTATTGTCCAAACCGATCAATGTAGCCTCAAATTTTTATTGGAGCAATGCCTTGTGAGTATTGAGTATCACAAATGGTTGTCAAAATTAATGAGATATGATTTTGAAATTCAATATCACCCCAGGACGTCCAATAAAGCAGCAGATACCTTATCAAGAAAACTAGAGGTGGTTACATTGTGTATTATGACACACACATCGGTGTTACCTTGGGACAAATTACAGGATGCGATACAAGGAATCAAATTTACACCTTTGCATTGGTTTCGACCAACATGAGGGTTATTCTTTACATCAAGGGCAATTATTGTATAAAGGGAGAGTGGTGGAATCCCCAACTTCGACTTTGATTCCTCTCTTAATTGCGGAGTACCAAGGCAACCCAATTGTGGAGCATTCAAGTGTTTTTAAAACTTATCACAAATGGATGTTAAAATTAATGAGATATGATTTTGAAATTCAATATCACCCTATGACGTCCAATAAAGCAGTAGATATCTTATCAAGAAAACAAGAGGTGGTCACATTGTGTATTATGACATACACATCGGTGTTACCTTCGGACAAATTACAGGATGCTATACAAGGAATCAAATTTACAAAGACGTTTGCATTGGTATCAACCAACATAAGGGTATTCTTTACATCAAGGGCAATTATTGTATAAAGGGAGAGTGGTGGAATCCCCAATTTCAATTTTGATTCCTCTCTTAATTGCGGAGTACCATGGCAACCCAATTGGGGAGCATTCAGGTGTTTTTAAAACTTATCAACATCTTGCTTTAAAGAATTTTTTGGCGAGGTCAGAAAAAGACATTCAAAACTATGTAACTACATATGAGGTTTGCCATACAAATAAATATCAAACATTGTTTCCCGAGGGGTCTATTGCAACTGTTTCCCATTCCAGATGAAGTCTAGGATAATATCTTTTTAGATTTCATTGAGAGTTTACTACGTTCAGATGGAATGAACTCAATATTGGTGGTGGTTGATAGATTTAGCAAATATGCCTATTTTTTAGCTTTGAACAGACTCAATATTGGTGGTGGTTGACTACCATGGCAAATATGCCTATTTTTTGGCTTTGAAACATCCATTTACAGCTCAGATGGTTGCCACTATTTTCATTAAGTTGTACGACTTCATGGATTTCATCGCTCAATAGTGTCAGATTGTGAAAAGGTGTTTTTTAGCACATTTTGGAAGAAACTATTTAAGATACAAAAACACTCAATTGAAGTGTAATTTTGCGTATTATCTCCAAACAGATGGACAAGAAGAGGTAGTCAATAGATATGGCGAAACGTATCTATGGTAGTATCTGGTTCAGTGGATTCGATGCTTCAAGATCGTGATGCTACTTTAGAGGCACTCAAGCAATGCTTATCAATCGCTGAGTCAAGGATGAAAGTTTTAGTTGATACCAAATGATGAAATGTTCACTCAGAGGTTAGTGATCTAGTTTTTCTGAAATTAAAGCCCTATCGGCAAAAGTCATTGGCTCACCGTCGTAATAAAAAGTTGCCCCGCTATTTTGATCGCCTGTAAGGTGATTGCTAAAAGTGGATCCTATAGTTTATAAGTTAGAGCTACTCGCGGGTTCCTCCATTCATCCAATTTTCTGTGTCCCAATTGAGAAAAGTTATTGGTTTCATACCAACTTCGAGCCATATTCTATTGCCTTATACGGATGACAGTGCACATTTGGTAGAACGCATAGGCTTGCCTTGGAGTTTGACCAATCACAAAGTCTAATCACGAGACGGGGAGGTTTTGATTAAATGGCAAGGCTTATTTGACGATGAAGCTACTTGGGAACCCTTTCACACAATTGTGCATCAATTTGCTCAATTCCACCATGAGGACAAGCTGGAAGTTTGGGTGGGGGTATTTATAAATATCTTTCTATTCGCTTCACTTGTGTTAGGCAAAATAATGATAGTAAGAAGTAGTTCTCGCTGTAATATTTTGTCATGGTTGTGTTGTATTTTTAGTATCTGTGTAAGGGTAGTTGTACAAGGGTGTTTTGGAGTACATTAATTTTAGTGGGTTATTGTGTGTTGAAGGAGGGAGTTACTGATATATGGAGAGAACAGTATTTAGGAGAAGAAGGTTGTGTTTTTTGCTTTTGTTCTGTGGGAGAGATTCAGACCTTTAGAATTGTTTGAAAATTTGTGTGCGAGTGTGTTTTTGAATTTTAATCTGCTGCTGTTGTTGTATTCCTACATACCGAAGGGTGCCTAACACTTGGGTCAAGAAAACCGACTGTTTTTTTTTGTGTTAAACATGTTCCAATCGATCATAGGGTTTATACAGCTTCTCACTATTTCACTGGAAAGGCATGAAATTTTTTGAATGGCTCATTGAAGACAACCCTAGATTGTGGGAGGACTTGGAATTCACTATGGGTCAATGCTTTGGACCACAAGAATTTAAATTGCTTCAGGAATAATTAATGAGCTTACGACAAGTCAGTAGTGTTAAGGAATGTCGTGCTCAATTTCAGGAATTAGCTGCTCGTATTCGTGGAATTGATCGGGAAGAAATTTTGGTAGCCTTTTTAAATGGGTTATCCAATGACTTTCAAGATGATATTTGGATTATGCAAACAAGAAATATATACGGGGCTTTGATGTTTGACCTTAAAGTATGAAAATAAGATGAGGCCTAGCTCATGAAAAGAGAGGGAAGGTGAATTTCGGACCCAATATCACCAACAAACACTTGGGTTCGATTGAATTTGCATCATTTGACTCCTTATACTAACCTATTACAAGGACCTAACCAAACTAGTTCACACGAAAATAAATTGGGATATGGGCAGATGTGGGGAAAAGTGGGAGGCTGAAGATTGTTGCAAGGGTGGACTCCAATTGTTAGCTATAGATGAATCACCGGAGATGGCAAAAACAGAAATAGAAATTGAGCTAGAAAACAAAGGAGAGGCTGATCCCTGATGAAGGGCTGATGTTGATAGAACCATCTCTATCTTTAGTGGGGATTAGTGGTAACCAATCTCTTAAGCTGTTTGGCGCAATTAGGGAAAAGAAAGCTGTAGTTTTCGTTTATTTAGGCGCCAACTCTTTTTTCATAAGTTGGAAGGTTGTGGAAGAAATGGGTTTGGCTGCCCAAAGTATGTCGGAATTCAAGGTGAAGGTGGGAGATGGTTTTTGGGTTCAGTATTAGCAAGGTGCAAGGGAATTAATGTGACTCCAAGGTATTATATTTACTATTAATGCTTTATCTTTTGACAAGCGGTGGATTTAGTACTTGGAATTGAATGGTTAAAAATATTGGGAACAATACAAGTGAAATTTAATTAGCTTTTGATTCAATTTTTTGCAAGGATAGTGTAGAGCACTTGCTAAGAGTGAGACCACCTTGTCTTTACCTTTTGACATTCTGAGGGTGGATTTAGTACTCGAAATTGAATGATTAAAAACATTGGGAACAATACAAGCAAAATTTAACCAGCTTTTGATTCAATTTCACAAGGATAGTGTAGAACACTTGCTCAAAGGTGAGACCACCTTGTCCTTACAAAGAGTGTCTTTAAAAACTGTTACTATGTTTGGTTTTACACGGAGAGCAATTTTGTTAGTTGAATTCTCTATTGATAATGCTCACATTCAGGGGGATTTGAATGAAGAAATCTCAGTTTGTATAAGGGAATTTAAAAGAGACCATGCCACTAATTTATTTATTTATTTATTTTTAATTTCAGACGTTACTTGCTAGTCGATTATGTGATCATGTAATTCAGATTAAACCAAGGGTTCATCCGCATATTTACCTCTGTTGTTCTCGTATGTGCAAAAAAAAAAATTGAAAAATTGGTTATGATAGCTTTGATAATTCTTCGACCAAGCCAGCAGGTACTCGTAGTTAAATATGGAGGGTAAAGTTCAAATTAAACCCTAAAATTTAGAGATCTATTTAATTTAAAATTTGAATTTTTTTTGAACAAAATAAATATCTAATTATGAGATTTGTTCAACTTAAATCTTGAATTTTTTTTGAACAAAATAAACCTTGAACTTTGCACTTTGAAAAAAATGAAATTCAAATCGGTTTTTTTCAATTTTGCTCAGTTTGGTTCTAAATTGATTTTAGTTTTAGAATTTTTTTGGTTTGGACTTGATTTGAGTTGGTTTGGAATAAATTTTAAGTCAGTTTTAGTTGGTTTAGACTCGGTTTGAGCCGATTTTGGTCGGTTTGAGCCGATTTTGGTTTGGTTATGATTGGAGCAAAACCGAGCATGATCTTTTTGTTTATGGTACAAAGTTCAAAGTTCATCTTATTTAAAAAAAAGTTTAAGGTTTAAGTTGATCAAGTCTCAAAGTTTGAGGTTCATTTTGTTCAAAAAAAAGTTTAGGGTTTAAGTTGAACGAACCTCTAAAGTTTAGGATTTAATTTGTACTTTACCAAAAAAAAAAGATGGAGGTGGGAGGTTTTGTGTTATAATTGATAGCTTTATAAAATCATTGTTAAGAAATATATAAATTATTAAATTATTATTCAATTTACAAGTAATTTATCATGGTATTAGAAATAGTGGTTTTAAGTTCAAATCTCGAAAAAGTAAAAAAAAAATACCCATTAAAAAAAATTTATATGTAAGGACCAATAAAAAAAAGAAATTGGCCTACATATGAAGGTGAATGTTAAATAATGTATAAATTATTAAATTATTCATTAACCCATAAGGTTAAATTTTTGGGATTGTTGATAATTTATCACTCATAATTTTGAATAAGTTTCCCATTCCAATAATTGAAGAGTTGCTTGATAAGTTTTATGGTGCCATGTGTTTCCTTGACTGTTCATTTACATTGTGGATGCGTTTTGATCTGCATGCGCATATGTTGACTTAGAAGTGAAAGTATGTTTATTTTGATTTTGAATGAGATTAATGAATGTGATTAATTGATAATATAATTATAAATTATTATATTGAAAATATCCTTGAAAATTAGTATTTAAATGTACTAATATGTTTATAAAGTCCATGAAGTAAAGGATAAAACTATAAGCTCAAAGTTAAGGAAATTCATTTTTGAGAAGTTAGAAGCAAAAATGTATGCGAAGTGGTCGTCTAGTCCATAGGGACATTTTCACATGCGGATGTTCGGCTAGTACTTCAGAAGCGAAAATGTATACGAAGCGGTTGTCTAGTCCAGAGGGACATTTTCACATGCGGGCGTTCGACCAGTACTTTAGAAGGAAAAATGTATATGAAGTGATCGTCCAGTCCAGAGGGACATTTTAATGTGCGGATGTCCAGTCTTTGAAGAATGAATAAATTTTCATTTATGCGGTCGACTGCACGAAGGTGGACGATCGTCTTAACAGCACACGTATTGATTGCGGACCTCCACCTCTCGTTTTTGTTGTGTCTAATGGATTTCCAACGGATATGTTGCGAACGCCCGAAACATTGACTGCCGACGCTAGCAACTCGAGAGTTTAAGAAAACTATAAATAGTGGTACTTTCAAATTTGTTAGTTAAGAAGAGAGAAAATACACTAAAGTGCTGTCAACCTCATTTTCGACATTTCTCTTCAATTCCTGAGTGATTAGCCTTTTTCTCTTGTTTTTTAACTTGAGATTAACCACCTTTGGGAGTTTAGCTATTAGTTTGTATTTCTTCGTTCTCAAATTCTACGTGTGTATTTAAGAGATATTTGAAGGGTGATGCCCTATGATAGTCATTGTAAAATTTGATTGACGCCCGAACGTTCAATCGGCTATAAGCGGGGAGGTTATAGAAGGAAGAAATCTTCAAGGGGGAGCTTTAAGGTGCAAACGCAGGCAAGGTTGACCGAAACGCGTTACCAAAATTGTTTGCAATCTCTTCCCTCACTTTTTACTTTTATGCCTGTTTTAATTGCATATTTATTAATAGCATATTTAGCAAATAAAAT
This sequence comes from Begonia loranthoides, assembly GCA_022433065.1. Classification (NCBI taxonomy): domain Eukaryota; kingdom Viridiplantae; phylum Streptophyta; class Magnoliopsida; order Cucurbitales; family Begoniaceae; genus Begonia; species Begonia loranthoides. The sequence continues at coordinate 16,383,834 of CM039470.1, read as the reverse complement.
TTACTAATTATATGAAAAAATTAGTTAGCCTAATTCACCCCCTCTTAGGTCTTATATCGATTCTACAGCCTATACTCCCGCAGTTTCCATGTTTAATACTTGCCTTTTCTGTTTAAAACGACCTTGTTTCCTTAGCTCCTTATATCACAGGCACTTTTTGATCCGCAGACTTCTTTGCTCCCGCAGTTTCACTGTGCAACTTACGCTATTTATTCCAAACAGTGTTGTTTACTCTTAATAAAACGTTGATGCGGCTACGTTTGCTACCATGGATACGTTCGTTTATCTTAAAACAACGTCATTCTTCCTTAACCTTGGCTACTTTCTCTCTGCAAGGAATCTTTCCCGTCCACGAAATAATCTTTTCCTTGATTTAACGACTCTTGTTTAATCTCATAATTCAATTTGGTTATTCTTTCTCCCACATAGCATCTTTGGAACTTTCTCTTCCACGAAAACATTTTTTTCCTCCTCCATTTAATCCAATAATGTTAGTTTCGTCTACACCTTAGATCTAATGATCCACTTTTTATTCGCTGCTTCTACAATTCGAATGAAGCTGTTTCCTATTGCGAATATTTTACAATAACAATTTCTATATTTATTGGGGACCCACATTCTTCCATACATTGTTCAATTCGGATTTCCTCAATTGCGACGTTGTTTCACTGGCTGTCATGGACTTATTCTTCGTGTCAAAATTTTAAATTCTTATTTTTCATAAAATTTCAACTAATAGAAATTACTTATAATATGGCAAAGTTTTCAGATATTACATTGGTTCTATTATATAAAAAAAATAGAATTATCTAAATTATGTCTAAATAATGAATATAAATTACAAATTATTTACAATTATAATATAATAATTAGACATTAATGCATAATTTAGCTATCAATTTTGCTATCATTAACTGTCATATTGGAGACAATCGGTTTTTGTCTGTCTATGAAAATATAATTGACCTTCTTAACAAGTTACTTTCTGAACTTCATTGCTTTTTTTTTTTTTGCTTGAATAATGGGATTACTGAGCAGAGTAGTGCATATTTTTTTTTTGTTGACAGGTAGAAATTCTTTCTTCTGTCGTGAGTTTGATTTCTACTGATTTGGGGGCTCATACCATTGTTGATGTTGGTGCTGGCCAGGTTCGCTCTTTTATTCTTTATTATATTAATATAAGGTATTTAGTCTGAGACTACTATCGGTTCTGAACGAAATATTCCCATTTGGTTGGATTTAGCCTGGCCCCAAAGGAGAGATTTAAAAGAAAGTTTGGTAAAACATACTTTTCACTTATGCACTTTAAGGGTGTGACACTTTCTCACTCTAAACTACTTTTCATGACGAAGATGATTATAAACTATTATTGTTGTTCACTTTTCACCTTCCGTTAGATTTCTTTAGTTTTTTCAAAGAAAACAACTTGCGACAAGCATGTTGTTCCTTTTGTGACAAAAATATTTTAGCTATTAGTTTTGGTTGCTTTTCATCATAAAATGTTAGATTATTCCCTCTTCACGTTAAAATAAATATATGCTTTTTATTGTATTATATTGGATAGAAAATTTTGAGAATTGTCGTTTGTATTCCAAACCTTAAAAATCACCATCACCATGTAATAGCACGTCGTAACATTTCTCCCCTCAATAGTTATGTGTAGTTTCCGCTGAATATTTAATTGTATTTGGAGAGCCTCGACAATCTTCAAGCTTTTTTTTTAGAAGATTAAACCCAAATTTTGAAGTACGATTTAAATTCACTAATGAGGATAGTTGAATCTACTTCATAGTTGCTGCTATGATTATGAGACCCATTAATGAAATCTTCCGTCAAAATGTGATTATTGCTCCTATGAATTTTGTAGTAATTGGCATAAGAGAAGAAAACATAAACCACTGTTAAAAAGATGATATAATAACCAATAATGATTTTCCGATTCTCACATCAAAGATGCGATAAATCACGTTGCTATTTAGGATAAAACTGTACAAAATTAATAGTTTAAGATGATCTGGGTAATGAAATTTGACCATGTGCTTATTCCTTTTTTTAAAGAAAAAAACTAATAAATGCTAAAAAAAAAAGTTAAAAAAGTGGACAAAAATAATAGTTTGGGGTGGTTTGCCATGAAAATAGTTTCGATGAAAGGTGATATACCCTAATGTGGATGAGAAGTGTCTCTAAAAGTTATAACATTTGTTTGCAGACAAGCCATCATTTTTTGTTGCATCACCTGGATAGTCGAATTAAGTAGTTGTCTACTGTTAGGATTATGGGTCTAGAGTGTCTCTGGAGTGTTATTGATTTTTCGTGCACTTAATTTCTCAGACATTATGTCATTTATTTTGATTAGTCTAACAATGACAATGATGAAGGGTTGTATATGTACTTTGGAATACTTTTACATTCTATTGGATGTTCCAGACGTGCGAGATTTTTTTATTTTTTATTTTTATCTTTTCTGTGGATTGTATAATTTATTGTTTCTGACCAAAAAAGGATATGTGAAGATGCTGTTGTTAGAAGTTGAATCAAAAGGATTATGTAGAAATTAGTTGTCTGAATTTGCATATTTATTTTTCATTGATAAAAAAGATTTCTCTTGATGAGGCCACTTTTATCCAAATCAAAGAATGAAAAATATAAGTTTTTAAGAACTGTCACATCCACCATGTTGTTAAAAATAATCTCATCACTAGTATTCTAAATGCACCAAAAAAAGATGATCAGTATTAGGCATCGAGCGCAAATCTTTATTCTTTGTGTAGATTTTGAGAGAGAACTCTAGTTTCTCTTATGTATCTTGATCATAGAAAGATAACATATATAGGAAAATAAATCAATCAACTAGAGAACTAATTCCCTTAAAATAAGGATATAAGATAACTTATTCTATCTAGTTTTGGGGGAAAAAAACTAAATTGAATTGGATAGAATATATCAGATATCAATTTTATTCCTTATTGAATTAGAACAAGATTAGATATCAATCCAATCCTAAACAATTTATAAAAACATGTGGGGATAAATTTGGAATTCTACACTCTCACTAAGTTGAACGGCAGATAATCATTCCCAACTTGGAATATACATTCTCGAACCTCGTTTTAGTAAGGACCTTTGTAAGGATGTCTTGTTATAGCCAGGGTGAGATAATCATTTTTTTTTTTTTCGTTTTTAATAGACAAACATCATCCAGATTGATACCATTGAATAAAATTGTGACTATTTAGTTTTTGACCAGTGATGGGCAGAATGAAACTTTCAGATCCTCTATAATTACTAGTATTGACAATTTCCAATGAGAAGGAATATTAGATCATGAATTTTGTTGATTGGGAATCATTCTGTATTTAGTCATTAGAATTGAAGATAATTTTGAGAGTTAGGCTATGCTAATATAGATTATTCAATCATTAAAGTACATTTATAGAAAATAAATAAACCAACACTGGCAATCTAATTTCGTAAAAATAAGGACATCTACTATCCTATCTAGAATTTAAAAAGAACTATAATATATCATATATCAATCTAATCTTTATTGATTAAAAACAGATAAGATATCATTTCCAATCCTAACAAATTTTTAAGTAATGTGCACAAATTTGGGATTCTACACTTTGAATGATCTCTTTCCCACTCTCTAATAAAGTTAATCATGCTTTTGATATAGCCAAAAAAATCTCAAGTTAGCCGCACACCCATGCCCAAGTAAAAGAAGGACCATGAAGGAGATGATTAGTAGTTTCCTCATATTTTATGCACATCATAGAATGATGCAAAATGAGATTATTCTATTATTTATCAAGCCTTAAAGAATATCATGAAGATCAAGCATAGGTGGAAGTCAAGAGCAATGAAAGAGAAATGAAAAGACTTTCTAAAAAACTGTCTTCTTTTTGACCTCTGAGGCGTATATGATTATTTTGGAAATCAAGACGATGTCTGTTCAAGAAGCGTTCTTCATGAAGATTGTAACCAACTTCCTAAGCTTTTTAACGCATGTTAGATCGTTTAATTCGGAGGCCATTTGCTATGGTAAAATCCCAAAGAACAGAGAGTAAAAGTTTAAAGAAAGTCTGAGTTTTCAAACTTTGAGATCAAGAAACTCAAGATATGGAAGTCATCCAAGTGGACGATTTTAACATGAAAAGAAGCCCAAGAGCAAGCCCATGAAGACAAGCTTGGAGGACAAGAGAAAGAAAGATATTATCTCTAAAAAGATATACTTATATAGGATATCTAGATTCACTTATCTAGGATATCTAGATCTATATATCTAGGTTATCTTTTATTTAGTTTTCTAATTTATGTTTTCAATCGGCTATATAAAGCCATCACCGTTTATGTTTTAGGAGAGTTGGAGAATTGAATACAAATTAAAGCTTTGCTTTGATTCAGAAATTGGAGTCATCATTTTTCTTTCTTTGGTGAGTTATATCCAAAGGCCTTTGGTGAGTCATATCCAAAAATTCTTTTGTGTGAGTTATATCACGAGAGAACCTTGTATCCGTATCCTTATTCAAGGAGGTGAGAAGTGGTACATTCATCCACAGTTCATTCATCGGCAGCTTAAAGTTGCCAACTTTCATATTCCAAGATTCCATTTTGGGATTTGAGATGATAAAGGACATCCGTTGCTTCACAAATAAAGGTGCGGCCTTTATTCTGAGGATGATCGCGCCTATATTCCTCGCCCACTTTACAGGTAAATTTTTACCTTTCCCGTGTCCGCATCATAGAACGATATGGAATCACGCAACCCATTTCAAGTTATCTATCTACAAAAAATCTTTTGTACAAGCTATCAAAGTGTTAGGAGTTTCTTTTTGAGGAGCTTGTATCTATCAAACTAACTTTTTGCGGGAACAAACTTGACCTCCTACTTATTGATGAGCTATCAAAATCTATAAGTTTTCAATTGCCCTGTATTAAAACTAGATGATATGCAACAAAGGGCGCAACGAATTAAAATCCTCCAAACGAAAAACAACACATAAAGCATTGGATAACTTAAATTTAAAAATGGCAACTTCGAATATGGCTTAATTCCCGTTGGTGAGGGATCTAATATGAAGCAGATGAAAAGATGAAGTGAAAGTGATCACTGAAACAAAAACAGAAGGACACAGAAGAAAAAGGGATGAGAAAATGGAATTGTGAAGCGGGGAAACACTGGTCGAAGTAGTTGAAAAATGGAAGGAAGACGAAAAAACAAGGAAGAACGAGTGAATAGTCGAATGAAGAACAAATGTAATCTAGACTATTGGATGGAAGGGTAGATAAAGGATGGCCGTGAGATGAGGCTATTTTGTGTCTGCAGCGGGTAGGAACTGGTTTGCAGCGGGAGGGATTGGTGTTTGCGGAGAAAGGAAAACTTCCGCTGAAAGGATGGATGGAGGAAATAGCATTCGCGGGAAGACGCAGGACACGTGGACGGTGGATAAAGAAGGAGGGGTAACAGGTGTTCGTGGAAAGATGATGAAGGCTTTTGAGGAAAGGATCGAAGGGCAGAAATAGTGTCCATGGAAAGGAGAAGGACACGTGGATGGGCGACGGCGATAGTGAGGAACAATAGGTATCTACAGAAAGACGGGGCTTCTGTGGAAAGGATTTAAGGGTTGAAAATAGTGTCTGCGAAAAAGGAAAGGGACACGTGGACGAGTGGCGTTGAATGATGAGGGAGATGGGTATTTGCGAAAAGGAAAAAGACTTTCGCAAAAGAACGACATCACTTGCATGGCATGCGTGGCTTGTAATGAAAGCGGGAAGGCCGTTGGTTGGATGAGCGGAATGAAGATTGACCGTTGGATGATAATATTTAGTGTCTGTAGAAAGAAAAGATTCCTAGCGGATAAGAGGGTGGCCGTGGAATGACGCAGTTATGTGCAAGGCACACACAACTTTAAAGAAGACGGGAAGGCCGTTCGATGGAGGAAACAAACGAAGACTAATCGTTGAATGGTATATGCGGTAGGAGGAAATAGTGCCACAGAAGGGAATGGTTTAAAACATGGGATAGTGGATATTCGGAGCATTCACGAATATCCACAATGGGCAACAAAAGAAGCTTCTCGGACAAGCTTCACTGTCACTTGAAACCGATGGAAATGGAGCAGTAACACATTCAAAGTTCTAACATTTTCACGCCGATGAAGTGATTGCAGGAAGAATTGGAACCAGAGGAACAAGTTGGTGTGAGAAATTGCCTAATATAACCCTGGATGGCCACAACTGCTTTCACGAAAAAGGAGCACTCCAACTTGCACGAATTGTCAGATTGTGCAACCTTGCACTAAGTTCAATTCTTCAAATGGAATTGAGAAGGATGCAATAAAAAGACAAACAGAGTGAACTCTCACGAACACTTAACTCCCAATCTGAGTGAACTGAGTTTTTGCACTAAAGCAAAAAAGCCGAAGACTATAAATTTCAATTCATCAAAAGTTTATTTTACAAAGTCCCTAAGCAAGATATTAATACCCCACAAATTAGGATTTAGTCCTAATTACAAAATACATATAACAACACTTAAACAAACTCACCAGCGCGGCTAGAACAAAATCTAGTTGAAAACACTCCCAACATAATATTTAAAATTAATACAAGTTAAAATAAAATAACTAAACAAAAATGCCAAACAAAAATGAGGTCTCTAGCTGCAGCAAAGACTTGAGTTCAATTATGAAGATCCTCTTTTGAATAGTGACAGTTTTCTCCCGATTATAGAGTGCCTCCTCAATTCAACCATTGGTCAAATTCATTGGCCTCCATAAATGAACATGCTTGGCCAAATCTAAATTATATATGTGGGGACGATCTTCTAAAATATCTTCAAAGAAATACTTGCAAGATAAAGACACAGTTATACATTCGCTAGTCTCCATGCTAGTTGACATGTGGATGGGGTCCGTTGCACATCACCTATCTGTTCCTTATAGAATACCTTCACGGAAAAGTTTCTTTCCTTGTTTGGCTGACCAGCTTTCTGAACTTCAAGCGTGATAAATTCCATATTTATGCAGGTTTGTTTGTGAGGTGGATCCTCATGTACGTGTAAATAGTGTTGCTAAGCATGGTCAACTTTCATCAGACAAATTAACTTTATTCGTGTTTCTTCTATGTATTTTTCTCTCTTTGTATATTTGGCGTTCTTGTGGGAGGTGTCTCCCATATGAAAGTGACTTAAATAGTAATTTCAACTAACATTTCTTGTGATTATAATGCATTTGCGCATCTTAAAACTACAAACCCCTTGAGCTACCTCTTATGTTGTCGTATTTTATATTTTAATTAGTTGAGGAAGGATTTTTCTCGTCTCTTGCAAAATGAGGGCCATGAATTTTTTAATCATTTATGAACTATTTGCCTTAATGAAAATAATTATGTTCTTTACTTGATATAAGCTTCTTTTTCCTGTTATTTTCCAGTCTGTTGGTAGCTGGCTTTTTGGATCAGTGATTAATTTTTTTTTTAGGGTTATCTTGCACAAGTACTTTCCTTCCACTATAATCATTTTGTTCTTGCAATTGATGCTTCATCTCATCATGGAAGGGTGACTGATTCACGTGCTGGACGAATAAAGAAGCATTACTTATCTCAGATGCGTAAATCTAGGTAAGTAGTTATATGCATTGTTTATAGATTTATAATAAAGAAGCATTATTTATTTCAGATGCGTAAATCTAGGTAAGTAGTTATATGCATTGTTTATAGATTTATATCTAAACATGTGTACAACCATTGAGTTTGGGGCCAAAACGCATATTTATCCGAGACTGTTGGAAAATTGAAAGAGCCAGAATATTATGAGGAGGAAAACTGAACTTTGATCATTTAGATCTCTGAAGAATGGCAGACAGATTGACACAATTTGATCTTCCAAGCTTCTTGACTTAGATGTATTATGTCCTTGTCTTTTTGTTTTTAATTGTAGAATAAATATGGATTGGGAAAGGGAACCGTACACGATAGAGAAGAAAGTCTCTAAAAAGAGATTCAATGATGTCATAAATCCGCACAAACTAGAGAAAACCTAAAAGAATTGATTAAATTATTATTATTTTTTCATATAATGAATATGTGCTTTCTACTACATCCACAAATTTTTAGTTGAATTACTGGTTATTTGCTTTATTACTCGTTTTTATCTTTGAATACCAGTGTTCTCATATCTTGAATCTATTATTAAAAATTGCCTTCGTGGTTAGTTGAATTACTCAAAACTTTTGTTGATTTGAGTTGATGGCCAATGTTTTAAGTAGGTATATTATAGAGGTTTATGCTTGTGCTGGAAGATAGACAAATGAATGGTGTGCATGGTTTCCAAAATATTAGTTTTTTGGGTAAATGACAAATCAACTATCGTGGTTTGAGATCAATGACAAGTCAACCACTATGGTATTTTTTTTAACAAGTTAATCACTCATGTATGTTAAAATAACAAATCCAACATCACGTAGACGTTTAACGTTAAAATGCCAACGTCCGAACGCTGGAACGACCCGCTCCGGCGTTTTGAAGAATTCAGAACGATTTCGCGGCGTCTCATCTTCGCGGTCTGTCCATTTATGTTTTCAGACACAGCGAATTTTGCGGTCTCTTATGGCTAGAGACTGTGAGAAATCGCAGTCCCTAGAGCAAGGGACCGCGAAATTCGCGGTCCCTGGAGCAACTAGGGACCTCGAATTTCGCGGTCCCTGAAGCAACGAGGGACCGCGAATTTTGCGGTCCCCAGAGAGAGAGAGAGGCCGCACAATCTCTCTCTCACTTTTGAGAGGCCGCACAACTCTCTCGGGACCGCAAATTTTGCAGTCCCTCGTTGCTCTAGGGACTGCGAATTTTGCGGTCCCTGTAGCTCTCTCTCTCTCTCTCTTTCCAGGGTCTGCGAATTTTGTGGTCTCTCGTTGCTCTAGGGACCGCGATCGCGAATTTCGCGGTTCCTTGCTCCAGGGACTGCGATTTCTCGCAGTCTCTAGCCATAAGAGACGGCGAAATTCCCTTTGTCTGAAAACATAAATGGACAGATCGCGAAGATGAGACGCCGCGAAATCGTTCTGAATTCTTCAGAAATTCAGAACGCCCCGCGTTGGGCGTTCTGAATTCTTCAAAATGCCGGAGCGGGTCGTTCGAACGTTGGCATTTTAACGTTAAACGTCTACGTGATGTTGGATTTGTTATTTTAACATACGTGAGTGGTTAACTTGTTAAAAAAAATACCATAGTGGTTGACTTGTCATTAAACTCAAACCACGATGGTTGATTTGTCATTTACCCTAGTTTTTTTGAACAGTTGGGTTGAATGATTGTGTTTCTTGTGTTACAACCCTAAACAATTATTGTAGATCAGAAGACTGCAGTTTAAATTTGCCCAAGGCAATTACATGCCGCGTAATGTCTGTAGAAGTTTTGAATAATTTGGGTGACATCTCACTATGCAAAGAAGGGGTAGAAAACATCTGCTCGATTGGAGAGAATCAAGTTGCAGTTGACAAGAGACATTTGGTGGCTTCAAGTGATGACGAAAATTCAATGGTTCTTGCTGGCCTTCATGCTTGTGGGGATTTATCAGTAATAATGCTCAGGTTAGAACAATTAATTGGAGTCTTTATGTCATTATTGTTAATTTTCAAATTTTCTTCTTAAAAAGTTATAATGACAAGCTGTAACATGGTTTCTTTTTGTAATTTAAAATGTTGTAGTAATTCAAAATTAAATAAAAAGGGAGATGACTGGAGAAAAAGGCTCATGCAATTCCCTTTTTTTTTTCGAAGTGTACTGAAATATAACCTATAGTTTAATATGACTGGTTTTATCTTCCTCTTTGTTACACATTTTATACCCATTAATTGAAGAAATTTCACCTTTTAAGAGTAGTGAAAGACAAAACATGTTTTCCTACATGCTATTCACGTACATGAAAGTCTTGAGTGGATGCACCTTTGGCACCCTTATGTCAAGAATATTCCTTTATTCTCATTGTTAGCAACACACTGTCGTTGTCAAGGTAAGCAGGCTAGGAAGTGCTTAAGTTCTCCAAATGCACTCCTACATAATCAAAATTGTGTCTCTTTCTAAGTTCCCTAGGTAAGATTTGACTAAAATATTATAACATCCCGTAACATTTTCTGTGTAAAATTTTTCTTTTCTTTAAAACCATTGCGTTATAGTAAAACCAGAGTAACATACAGCAGAAGTCTCAATCGTATAAAATACAGAGTAAACATACAACGGAAGTATTTTACAATTTAATATCTTAAACCAACAGTTTTAAAAACTATTTCAACAAATATTGTTAAAACATTTATTTAAATTTCATTTAAAGCTAATAGCACTTAAAACACTTAAAACAATGTTAAACATATTTATTCTATTTCCGTGAGCTATAACCCAAAGTCAATATCGCCAACAGCATAAGCGCCCAACTTGTGATACTCCATCAGCTACGTCCTTTTACAACTTTATCCATTCATCGGCTCTTTACCTATATCAACGAAATCTAACTATGAGCCTAAAGATCAGTACATGGTATAAATGTAAAACACATACAATTTCTATAACATCGTATACTTTTTTCTGTTTTACTTATCTGTTACTGTTTTTGTCTTTTATTATCATTTATTCTGTTTATGTGCCGGGCGTATTCAATCGGACTACACAAACATCCGTTTACTTATCTTGATTTTTGTGTCGGGTGTAACCAATTGGACCACAGTTATTTACTTATTTTTGTTTTTGTGCCAGACTTAACCAACCGGTTCACAGCTGTTTACTTATCTTTGATTTCTGTGTCAGGCGTAACCAACTGGTCTATAGTTGTTTACGTATATTCCATTTTCGTGTATTTTAGGATTCCAAGTCTTAACGTTGTCATGCACATACAATCCTAACTAACGTATTCCTTAATCGTATCCTTAAAACGTGATCCGTTAACTAAGGAATTGAACTTAAATCTAATAAACATATAATTCATAACAACCAATTAAACAAACAGTAAACACCTCCTAATTTCTGTGATGTAGGCTCTTTCGGACAAACCACATGCAATATCACGTACCTGAAGTCTTTAGCTTTAATGATTTAACACTTTAAGATTCTTCACAAAAACCCTAGTTATTAACAACATGAGATAATCAATAAAGATTTCCCAGTAAACAACCCTAACTACTAGTAGTTCATTGTCTAATATATCTCCTTAATTCAACTTAACAACTTACTCCATTAAGGTATAGTTTTAACAATATATCCAACAATGACAATCTTTACTCCAATAATTACCTTCTCGAAAATCCCATATAATAACACTCCTAAACAGTCAAACCAATATCTAGACAACTTCCTTTAGCAATAATCCAACAATTAATTCATGTATATAGTGCAATAATCTAAACTGACAAACAATATGTGGTATATATTCGTCTATTCTGAACGTCATGACCAGAACCATTAACCAACAAATTATTATTAACCTCATGCAGTAATCATTCCAGTATATTTTTCCCAAAAACTAATCTAGCAGGATACCCACTAAGTATAGGGTAGTAACCAACTCAACACTTCACAACTTCAATACATACATATCCAATCACAGTAACATATTACAAACTTCCAATTTCATGATCATAGTAAAACCAAAATTATCAACCAACATGATTTCATTAGCCACGGTCAGTAATTTTTAAACTATAGAACCTAACTACCCACAAATTCCATTTGTTCAAGTTTCACAGAGAATAACTTAACTAATAAAACCTCCTATCAATATATTCACATCAGGGAAGAATCAATAAAACATATAGAATCCCCTTAACGACATACCCAATCGAAACAGTCATCCAACAGAGAACATAATAGGGAGAAAACAATACCTGAACAACTTCCCTTCTTCCCTCACAATTCTCCCATCTCCAGAGGCTTTCTTTCTCAAAACCTCCTAGCTTTCATTCACGGTCACTCACTGAACACTCATCACAGTTTCTCTTCTATGTAAAACCTTCACAAAATGCAACCCATAACAAACCGTCACTCTCTTACACTCAATCTCTTCTCTCAGACTTCAAAACTTACAACAAATCCTTCAGTGCTTCACACACAACTCTCTGCACTCACAGTTTCCTCGCAATATTTCGGCAGAGTAATCCCACAGTTCTCCTTCTCTCAAAGCTCTCGACCATATATCTCTATTTACAGGCTATGAACATCGACCCTTCATCATCCTATTGAAGACAGAAGGCCACCGGACACACACTTAATCATCTAGACGTTCAGACAGTGAATCGTTTCATTTCCAGACGTTGGTTATCATCGACAAACAGCCTTCATAAATGGCGGATGATCACGTCGGTCGTTCTCCTCCATGGCGACCAACCGCCATCAATCCTTCAGAAAACTCAAAGTTTCACGCCCGATCGACTGCCGTTTCCTAATTAATTGTTGTCGATTAATTCTCCAGATTACTTCCTTAGCGTGACACCTATCTATATATATACCCCATATATATATATATATATATAATTACCTTTAATCAACCATAATTTACTTTTCCAAATATCCAAACCTCAATTTTTATCATATGTTTCACTATTTCTCCTTCACATTATTCTTCACTAAATCAAATATGTCCTGACATAGTACAAATATACCTTCAAATTTATTAATTAGCTCTCAATCCTTACAATATCTATAAAATATTCAAATACGTCAAAATATGTTTTCTCTTACTATTTACATTGATTATCAATCCTATATGATATCGTCCAATCTAACTCCAAATATTATCAAATAATTCTCCAGTTGACTTTAATTCTTCCCATAAGCTAATTATGAATATAACGGGGTATCACATTTCACTTATTCCAATTACGTTTCTTTTGACCAATATCTTTATTTGTCCAACTCAGTTCTTATCATCTCCAAAATTATCACTTAAACTATGCCTTCAGCTCAACGAAAATTTGGGATATTACAAGCATTTTTGACTGGAAACCAAGAAACAAAATTGTGCCTCTTTAAATGTACTGTCAAGCCCATTCCAATCAAATACCGTATGATCATATGTGATAATGCTCATCACCTTAATCAAAACATCAGGAGCAAATAGATGTTAGGCTATACACCTTTGGGTCCTCTTATAAATACTTGTCAAACTATCCCTGCAACATCCATTGATGTCAAAAAGTCACCGGAGTTCATTCCATGAATACAACCTGAAAGCTTCATGCAAAGCAGAACTTGTTAACCACTTCACCTTATCACCAAGGCAATTGCCTAGAGTAATTTCAAGTTGAATTTAATATTATTTTTTAGTTTATTTTCATTTCTTAACCAGCTTTCTTAACCTTATGTGATATACATCTTTGTTATTTCCTATGTCTGCTAGTTGATTCTAAGAAATGTTATTTTTATTTTTATATATTTTTTAGAAATAAATTACATGAAATATTATTTGAATCAGATCTTTTTTGGAGTGTGAAAAAGTGAAAGCAGTCATCAGTATTGGGTGCTGCTATAATTTGTTATCTGAAAATGAATCTTCCGATGAAGGTCCAAAGCACAGTTTTCCATTGAGCTCTGCTGTTAAATCTGCAGGCTTATACATTGGAAAAATTGCCAGAGATCTTGCTTGCCAGGTGCAATTTCAGTGGCTTAGTTTTATTCAGTTGAAAATTTTCTAATTTCAACGAACCACAAGAGGATATTAACACGTATGATTATTTCAAAGAAGAAATGAATTATTTATTTTTGATATTAAACTCTTTGTAGGGAAAAGAATAAGAATATGACACGTTCTAGATTGTGAATTCAGGAAACTAATTATTTCCAAAGCTGTCCATGACGTTTTGTGTTTAGTCCTTGTGAAAGCAATGGATATTCAGTGACTTGGTGGACTTTCTTTGTGTGATGGCTTGGATAGAGAGAAATTTGTTGATGAATTCCCTAGTGAATGGAGTAAAAAACTTTTGGTGGTCGTTAGCTAACACCATTTAGCATTGTAGGCTATCGCCAGTTCTATCAAATTCGGTGATAATGTTGTAGTGATACCTTTGTACGTCAACTCATTTAGGAATATGTTCCTAACAATTGTAATCCTATCAATGGATTTTTGTTTCTTACAAAATTATCATGATGAATATGGGACATTTAGTTTAAGTGATAGGCATCCAACACAAAATTAAACAACAAAAACTACAAACTTGGCCAAAAATTTTTACTTAACTTATCTTTTTGTTTTTTTTCTTCTGCTAGAGGCTTTGCTCGATGCGGATTACACTTACTCTTTCATTTGTTATTGTTCTCCTCACTCTCTCCTTCTATGTGCACTTAGTTTAGTTGCTTATCGATGCCCTCAGTTGCATAAACACCTTGTCTTCAAGATGCAAAACACAAAATTGTTCTTTGATATTCTTTTCTTCCAATTCATCGGATTTCAAAGCATAGCATCTTTTTCTTCTTCTACAATTATAACCTTCAACTCTTTATGATATGAACGATGAATAGAATATTTCTCGTCACATTAAAAACATAATAGTGACTACTAGTTCAAGAGACCAATAGAATTAGGCTCTTTAGCATAGTTGGAGTACCAAATTCTGTTACGGAAAAGGCAATGCCGGGCGATGTTAGGGGTGTGGTTTGGGTCATCAACAGGTAGGCCCAGTCTTGGGGGGACTAAGGTCCCACCCGCTCTAACCAGAACAAAGAGGCTCAGGTTGAGCTCGACCATCTTTGCTCGACCCACTCCCAAAAGGGTGGCCCATAGGAATCTAGTAGACTTTTAGCATATTGATAAGTACCCATTATTACAATTCACATATGGAAGATAGAAGAAGGGAGAAAATAAACCTTTGAAGATATGTTAAACAATTTTTGTGTTTTTATTTAGTTATCACTTTGTTTATGTTTAACGTGGTGGGGAGAGTTAAGTGACGCACGTGCCGCGCACACGTGACAACGGGAATTGAGTCTCCGCAAGACTTACATATCCGTTGGAGCGCGAAATCGTCGAAGCCTAAAATATAATCAATGTCAAAATCCCAACTAACACACTAGGGATAAAGATATGTTCTAAATCAAGACTAAAAATTCAAATTGATATGAAACGACAATGACCACGAATCTAGGAAGGTCATACGTGCATCGTCTGAAAACTTGAAAGTTTAAATCGAGTATATTCAATTTATGAAATTCTCGAATTAATATAATTCAAAAATTTATCTAAGCAATAACTGTTATTGACCAAATATGAAGATTTTCTCATTTCAGTCTCCAAAGTAAAGTTTTTTACATCACCTCAAAATACGTGTTAAATGATCAGGATGACATTTCAACAAACGGAGACCACTAGCGCATTCAGAACGTTGAAACGACTTAGAAAATGGGATTTGCTTAATTTTCCGACGTAGTTAGACAGTCCAAAATTATAGTCAAATTGTTATAATAAAAGTCAAAGTCAATGCAAAAGTCAAAGTCAAAGTCAATGTAAAAGTCAATAATCAAAGTCAACTTCCACGTCACTTGCCACGTTATCAGTAAATGCCTAGCTAGCAGTCAATGATGATATCAACATTTTGGCAATCGACGACAACATCTTTTCCAACAATAGGCAAACAACAGTAGACTGCAACAAAAGGACCGAGTTTCAAAGATCTTGAGCTCCTGAATCCAATGATAGTGTTGGTTCTACGAGACAACGCCAGAACGCTCGGGATGTACGATTAAGGTGGCAGTCATAACTTTTTCGGTGAAGCTCCGACGACCACATTCGGCCATGCTTCCGAATGTTCTTTGGGTCTAAATGATTCTCCTCGCCAAGAGCTTTCCAATGGTAGGTCGAATGTCGTGATCGGACGTCGGGAGCTTTGACTCTATTGACTTTAGTTTTGGAACCAAATATTCATAACAACCTACGCAGAAGTTCATATTAACGCTGGAACGCACAAGAACAAAATCTATTTAGAGATTTAACCAATAGTCTCCAAATTAAGTGAGTAATATTACATGTAATCGATTTGAGTTCCACGAACGTAAAGTCCTAACTTGGACTATCAAGTTAAAAAAAAAAAACAATATAAGTTCGAGATTTCAGAAAAGGTCAGGGACTTGGATCGCAATTTTTGGATTTTCTATTTTATGCATAAATTTTTTGTTTTAATTGAGGTCAAATTGTTTTGCATTGACCAAATCCTTGCCACATGTCGGGAGTCTTTGGCCATGGTGAGGGTTTGTCAAATAATCAAATAAGTAGATTTGTGTATCAATGTGCAGTTTGCACTGTGGAATTATATTTGGTAAATTTAAGTTAAGTTGTGGAGGCGTTGGGATAACGTGAATTCTTCTGTGGAATCAGCAATTATTTAATGCATATCGTATATTTTATAATTATTAAAAATGTTAAAATTAATTAAAATTTTATTATTATTATTATTTCTCTCTTCTTATTTTTTTTAGTTTTACCTCCCTTGCGACACTTTCTCTGTGTCAAACTCCCTCTTTCTCTCTCTCTCACATTTCCCTATCCCTTTTTCATTACTCCAGTAGCAACTTTCAAAATTTGTTGTAGTCGCGTTGGGTATAGGTATTTGACACCTTCACCATAAATCGCTAGTTCACGTTGCGAGCTTCGATTCAGCATGTTATTCGTTAAAAATGGCAATGCCGTTTGGGAGAACGGAACTGTCGAAATTGTCGCGAGAAAAGTTTCGGCAGAAACTTTAAACCTTCGCTGGCAACGATCCTGACGTTTGATCACGATGTTCGACCTACTATTGGAAAGCTCTCACCGAATAGAATCATTTAGATTCCAAGATTGTTCAAAACCGTGGTTGGATGTGGTCACCGAAGCTTCGCCAGAAAAATCGTGGTTGGATGTGGTCACCTGACGTTCTGGGTGTCGTCTCAGAAGGCCGATGCCACCATTTGATTCAGGAGCTCGAGATTTCTGAAACTTGGCACTTTTGGTATGCTGTCGTTTGTTGTTTGTCAGAAAAGACCTAGTCGTCGGTTGCCAAAGTGTTGATGTCATCGCTAAGTGCTGGCTGAACGTTTACTAATGGTGTGGTAGGTAACGTGGACCTAGATTTTGATCGTTGACTTCAATAGTTGACATTTATGTTGACTTTGACTTTTGTGTTGACAGTTTGACCATAATTTTGTACGGTCTAATTACGTCGGAAAATTGAACAGACCCTATTTTCTAACTCCTTTGGACGTTACTAATGCATTGATGGCCTCTGTTTGATGAAATGTCATTCCTGATCATTTAACACGTATTTTGATATGAGGTTAAAAACTTTATTTTTGGATGTTGAAGTAGAGAATCTGCATATTGGATTAATATAAATTATTTCTTAGATAAATTTTATAATTCTATTAATTCGAGTGTTTCTGAAGTTGAACGTATACGATTTTAAACTTTCAAGTTTTGTTGCCGATGCACGTATGACTTGCTTAGGTTCGTGGGCATTTGTCGTTTCATATCAATTTAGATTCCTAGTCTCTATTTAATACCTATCTTTATCTCTAGTGTGTTAATTGGGATTTTGACGTCGATAATGTTTTAGGTTTAAACAATTTTACGGATTTTGGTGCCTGTTTCTAACGACGTGTGTAGCTGGTCCGCTAGGCTTCTATCATCATCCAGGTATGAATTTTATACTTAATCTCTTTGCATTGTATCATAGTTTTCTAAAGTTATTTGTGGGTTGCAACATATGAAAATCAGATAGGAATTACTCAATAACGCATTAGTTTTTATGCTATATTTATACACGTTGGTTTTACACATTTCTTTTACGTGCATGGTATTTTCATGGTTTGTACTGTTACTTATACGAGATGATGAATCCTCTTGATACTTTGGATGATCACGGTGTCAAAGTATCACCAAAGTATTATGAAGCTATCCGAATACCTCTTTTACTGTGTGAAGATTTTTTGTTTGTGTGCTATGTGAAAATAGGTAATAAGATGTGATGATGCGTTTCTTGTGCTTTAAATTTCTAAACTTGATTAGGATGTATATGTATTCGATTGTGTCGTCGCTGATTGGTTTGCTGGCAACCCCTGTGAGGGAGCTTGATCTTTGGATCACACTTACAATAGTTCCTCCAGGTTCATGAGGTATTGTTATGTTCAGAGTGTCGCCTTTTTGTGTGATTCTATCAAAGGGGTTATTGACTGACCTTCTTTTTTCATAGATCCTTATTTATAATTTGTGAAAGTTAGTTATAGATGGCTAGGTATCTAACAATATTTTGACGATTGCCTTATCGGTGGTTTGTGGAGCCTATTTTGACCGTAAAGAATGTTTTCGAAATGATTTGAAATTCATGCACGTCATTGTCTTTGATCATGGTTTGATCAGAAAGGAAAAACCAAATTTATATATGCATTGCATTTAGTATAAGTTTCCTATTGAGTTAGTCACTCATTGCAACGACCCCTCAATCCCAGGTTTAGATCATGATAGTCAGGTGTAGTGTTCGAGGTGTGATTACTTTGGATTTGGTTTTGTTCTTAGTATTTTCAGACTTGATCATGGTTTGATCTGAAAGGAAAAACCAATTTTACATATGCATTGCTTTTAGTAAAAATTTCCTACTGAGTTAGTCACTCACTCCAACGACCTCTCAATCCCTAGTTCAGATCGTGGTAATCAGGTGTGGTGTTTGATGTGTGGTTAATCTTGATTTGGTTTTATTCTTAGTATTTCCTTATTGTTAGTGGTGAGAATTTATTTCTATTAATTTGTTAAGTTTATATATGGTGTTGAATGATTTCATTTCCTGCACAATATTTTTCTCTTGGTTTATTATTACTCTATCTTTAATTATTGTTGATTACTCTGTGGATCTTGACTTATTTGTTTTGAGTTTTGAGCTTAAATTTTTGTTAAGGTTTCCGCTGACATTCTAACTTTGCACTTAGTGATCGAGTCCTCTTTGAGGATTAGGTCGTTTGACTTGGCGTTTCTGTTAGGTCTATCTCTGAGTCGTGACAAAACCGGTGCCTAAAATTACTGCTTTTTTGACCGCTGCAGAGAGAGAATGTAATATCCGAGAATTTTTTCATATTATAAGTGATATTTAGCTTATTATTTAGTTGGAAAAAAATTTGGAATTTTAGCGAAAATAAAAAATTCTAAAGATTTAAAATTGTTTGCAGACTTATTGGTGGTGAATATGTCTTTGGTAGCTAAGGAAATGATGTTGCATTTGGAAAATGGATGTATGTTGCGGAAAAGGGATGTCCATTGTGAAAAGAAATGACCTCGTTTTGGGACGAATGTGAGGTAGTGTAGATATCCAAAGTAAACAGTGTTCGGAAACATGTGTCTGCAATGAACAGGAGAATTGTTGAAAGGAAAGAAAATGTTGTGGTAGGAAAAATATTAGGAGGAATGATGTGAATCAGTTGGATGAAAAAGCGGACAAAAGGGGAGCCGTTGGATCTAAGGAAAGATTCCTCCACTGTAACAATTGTGTCTGCGGCGTCGTTATTCAAATTAAAATTGTGAAGAGAAAAAAGGAGTGGACAAAGCGTGATCTCTTGGATTAAGAAAGATGTTTCCGCGAAAAAGAAAGATTCTGTGTGGAAAAGAAGAGTGCCGCATGGCAAGAGTTAAATGCTGTTGTTTTGGATAAAGAACATGCGTTGAACAGTGGAACTACGGGAGTGTAAGCTTTCGTGGATTAAAACGCGCCTACGGTAAACACGAAAAGAGAAGGAAATGTAGTCATTTTGGATAAGGGGCATACGTTTAACATTGGAACTGAGGGAGTATAGGCGTCTGCAGATTGAAACGTGTCTGCAACATGAAAGAACGTCGACGTTTTGACAGAAATAAAGCAAAATTTCGTAAACGTGGCTTTTCGCGGCAAGATTGGCATCAACGGATACATGCATGACCGCAATGGATATCTGATGATTAACTGTGTATTTTGAATTTTCGGTTCGATCGACTTTCATTAGATTCATTGAATCCATTGTAAACCGAAGTAATGATTAAGGCTAAAACTCGATTAATAGACAGGTTGTGGTGTACTAATAGAAAACTAAACACAATAAGGATGTTGATAACTATGTATGAGATTTTGACCCCTCGCTATTCTTTCTCCTTTGCGCACGACTATATAAGGGGGAGGTTTGCTGAGTATTTTGGTGAGTAACTAAATGAGTGAAGAATTACATAGGACCACCTTTCTCTCTCTATAATCAGAAAGACAGGTTGAACTCATTTATTGGAATATTTGTAAATTCATCAAGTAAGTAACGATTGTATCTGTTTTTGGCTTAACAACCTACGTCACATGGTATTAAGAATCAAGTGATTTAAACTGTTCATTGAAGAACTATATTCATTTTGATTATATGTTGTTATGGTTGGAATAATATGAAATTAACACTGAATATGCATTATGGCGTCTGGTCTTGCATATAAGAAAGATTAAGAAAGAAGAATAAATATGTAAGAAATCGTGGTGGCTAACATTGAATTTGGATCTTGTAAATATGAGATAGAAGTATAGAAATAGGAGATTTCCACTCTTTAATGGCTGAAATTTTGCAGGGGCCGCTACGACTCCATTATTTGAAATGACATAACCAAGATATTCCAATTCGTGCTTTGTAAGTAAATATTTTTTCGAATTGACATGTAACTTGTTATCTAACAAAAATTATAAACTTGTTATTGATCCTTAATTGTATATTTGTTAAAGGTCCTATAATTCACACAAAATCTCCAATTATTATTATTTTTCTTGACAAGAATAATAAGACAGCAAAATGGATTTGAACTGAGTTGAATGATTCCAGCGTCTAGCATTTTTTTTAGGGGTGGAATTGGTTCGGTTCAGTTCGGTTTTGTAGTGAATTGAAACCGAACCTACTTGTTTTGGTTTTGAAAATATAAAACCAAAACTGAACCGAAGCTATTAAAAAACCGACCAAAAATCAAACCTCGGTTTTCGGTTTTTCTCGGTTCGGTTTTCGATTTTTTCAAAAAATTTGGATTTTCTTAGCTTTTCGGTTTTCAAATAGTGTCGACAATATTTGGTATGACGTTTATGTGTCATTCATTAGTTAATTCGTATAATTTATTATTTTAAATATTTATATTCCATCATGATAAATTAAAATAATATAAATAATTAGATTATAATTTTATTATTTATGAAAAATTTGTAAAAAAAATTGTAAAGTGTAGTAGTAAATATTTGATTATTGGAATTAGGTTAAATGGGTTAGTTTAAGTTTATTTCGGTTTGATTCGGTTTTATTTGATTTTTCTTCATTAAAACTGAGAACCGAACCAAAGATTTCGGTTATATTTGGTTCGGTTTTAAATTTAGTTTTTTTGCCTTTTAGAACAGAACCGAACATAGTAAAATCTTTCGGTTCGGTCGGTTTGGTTACCCGGTTGGAACTGAACCAATTTCCACCCCTAATTTTTTTAACAAGGTTTTTTATTTCATCTTTTTGAATCACTGAGTATTCGTAAGACCTTACATTAATTGGAGTTCCTTCCTTCAAGATTATAACATGATCTTGCTCTCTAAATAGAGGTAACCCTTTGGGCATATTCAAAACCTTAGCAATCCTTCAATCTCTTCATAGCGATTATAGTAAGATGCATCTTACTTTCCATGTTTTCAAGTTCTACTAAGAGCTTTTGTTTTTCTCTCTTAATAGTCTTCATCATAGCCTTCATAAAAATTTTAGATGTCCCTAAACTCAAATCTCTCTTTATATGTACTATTTTATTGCTCAAATTACACTTTATAGATAATAGTTTCTGGTTGGCATTCATATCTCTTATAGATTCCAATAATTGCATTCCCAACATGACATCTAAATTGCATAAATCGATTGGCAAAAATTCCTTTAAAGTTTCCCTTTCTAGTGAAACAAATAATACTTTTTTATATGACTTCTTCCTTGATTCTCCATTTATGAGCTGAATTCCATAATTTGTTGTTGGTGTTATTGGCTTTTGCACTTCCTTTGCTAACTGAGTGGTAATAAAATTTTGGGTGGTTTCACAATCTATCAAGACAATGACTCGTCGTCCTTTAACACTTTTCTACAAACGCATTGTATGTGGAGTAGTCAATCCAATAACTGAATTTAAAGGTAGCTCTATCGACTCATTCAGTTCTTCAATTGTTTCAATTGCTTCCGATCGAAGATTTCTCATCACACTTGAAACATAATCCTTTTACCCTTCTTACTCTCATCTTGGCTTCTATTAACCTCTTGCGATTTATTTTGTTGTTTTTGGTCACCGGTGTTTCTTGTTGAAAATCTCATGAGAAACTTTTGATGGCCGAAATTGTTTCCCAATTCTTTCTTCCAGCAACCCTAGTCATTCCAAACTTTTCAGGTCAAAGCATAACATTTCTCTCTTCCACCACTTGAGTTGACTCCATCAAATCACGAATTCCTACCCGCCTCATCAAGCCATTAAAAAATGCATTGAAAAACACCTCTTATGGAATACCCATTTAGAGATTATCGCCTCGAACTATACGTGATATTCCTCTCCAGTTCCTTCTTGCTTTAGAGACAGTAAGCGATCACAGCCCGTTCCACCTTTCAGATACGCAAATCTCTTCAAAATTCTTCGTTTCAATACCATCCAAGTACAGTAGAGTTGAGATTCATTTTTCCATTGATACCAAGCCAGTGCCAGTCCTTCAAAATAGACCATTGCTGCTTCCAACTTCTCACGCTCTGTCAGCTAATTGATGTTGAAGTATCTCCTGGCTCAAAAAATCCATCACTTGGAGTCGATTCCACTGAACACCGAAAGTTCCAACTTACGCTGAAGATAATCCCGTTTCAGAAGCATCAACACATCATCAAACCTTGGGTTCCCTTACCACTTCCTAATTTCCCCGTAATTCCTTCATCTCTGACGACGATTGGGGTTCCTCCGATTTTGCCACCAATTTTGCAATTTGCTCCTAGATAAGCATGATGTTTCGTTCTATGGAAGCAATCTTATCTTTTTTTAATTCCTCCATTTCCCACTCACTCTGCCATACTTTCTTTTTGTAACTTTGATCGTGTAATCATCTCTTTTTGCACCCAGATGTTTTCCTTCGGGTCTGATACTAAACTTGGTAGACAAAAGCTTTTTTAAAAATATTTAGTCCATAAAATAGATAATTCTTCTTAATCCAACAATTGAATTTTATCACACCATATACTAATGCAGTATAAATTTTCAACACTCCACATTGACACTAAAAGAGAATTCGAGAGCCCTATCTCTCTTAGTGAAAAACCCCACACACCTCTTTATTTCTTTCCACTTAATATTTTATATTTCTTTTCTAATACTGTCCATTTACACTTATTGCACAAACATACTTTCCTAGTATTTAGCACCATAACTGCATTACACCCTCTTAGGTCTTTTAACATAAGTAAATCTCAATAAAAGATTATTAGAATGCTAATGTCACACTTCAACATTCATAATGTCTATCAAACAATGCATGTTATGAATCACCCATAAATACTCAAGTATATCAAATATATTCAAACAACCATGTAATACTCGTTAATCAATTATTACCGAGTTTTTCTAGTTGAACCACATTATGACTATACTTATAGTTTACGTGATCCTCGTTGTGGTAATTGTGGTGTTCTCATTACTTTTAACATTTTTCTCGCTTATGACA
This sequence comes from Begonia loranthoides, assembly GCA_022433065.1. Classification (NCBI taxonomy): domain Eukaryota; kingdom Viridiplantae; phylum Streptophyta; class Magnoliopsida; order Cucurbitales; family Begoniaceae; genus Begonia; species Begonia loranthoides. The sequence continues at coordinate 16,360,138 of CM039470.1, read as the reverse complement.
AATAGTGCTCTCGGCTTTATGAGCTCCTTACTATGGGACTGTGATACCCCAACTTGCTTCTTCTAGAAGTTTAGTGATTTACACCCAAGAGAAGCGCATGATCTCGTCTTTTTGCTCAACATCATTTTTGTTATAGTTATCACGGACATATAGTTCATTCCTCTAACTGGCATTTGTTTTCTCATTCTTCTATAGGTATAATGTAGTGCAATGCAACCATGTATGAAAAATTAAGGCATAAAACCATCCCTCAAATTATTTGGCTTCCAAACCCTCTAAGTGCAAAAGTTACACGGGCACCATAACCACCAAATCCAATGTCTTAGTTGTGCATACTCATTCAAGGCTTAAATTTCATTTTATCCTGATTTTTTTAATTGGTCTTTTGATATTGCTTACAAAACTTGCATCTCTCATTTGATGGATTAGGACAAGTATCATCGTTTTGTGGTATACATCATTGAAGTTGGTTAGAAGTTATCTAGGTTGATTATTCTCTTCTTCAAATTCCATAGCTGATCTACTATTAGATTCAAGCATGTATTTTTGTTGTTTTACTTTTAGACATTTATTGTCTTTCATGTGATAAAAATCAACCGATTGCGTTCCTTTATACCACGACTCAATCACACAATAGGGCTTTGGTGTTGACCTTTCGTAGAGAGTTGACCCGCATGGTGCTATGCAATTTGTTCAATTGCCAAACGGGTATCAATTCTTTGTCCCCCATGAGAAAATGTTTTTGATTCTAGTATATGGACTTTGGAGCCCTCTGCAAATTTCTCATCTCAATCTTTTTTTTTCAGCTTATTTCAGTTTCATCTTTCAACTTCCCATTTTATAATTTCATATGGAAGGAAAAAGTCTCCTTCAAGATACAAGTGTTTGCTTGGATTTTGGTATAAGGAAAATTTATACAAGCGATAAAATTCAAGAAACCAATCCTTTTAGAGCCTTATCTTCACATTGTTGTCTAGCCTACATTGTTGTCTCTTCTGTAAGGCTGAGAGAAAAACTAGTAATCATATTGTGATTCAATATGAATCTGCGAAGAGATCATGGGTGTGGTTTTTTTCCTCCAATAGATCATCAGAAGTTCATTTTGATATTGAGAGTTTCATAGGTGATGCATTAAATGGAAAGAAGACATAACAAGATGAATTTAATTTCTCAATGTTCAAGTTATCTATTGAGCTATTTGGATTTGACACAATGAGATTATATTTAAGGATAAATCTTTGAAGATTAATTTTAGAATTGTTAATTTTCTTATCATTAAATAGATTTATAGCTTTTAAGTATTTTAAGAGTTATTTTTTATTATAATTATCTCTAATTAGAAGAAAATTATTTTTCATTAATTTTTTAAGATTCGTCAATATCTGTGTAGGGAGGGTTTCTTCCCCTGTAATTTTGTATATTTATTTCTTAATATATTTTGTTTCTTGTATCATCGATTCCTTTTGACGAGAGTAAATTCAGCTTATGGCTACATGCCGTGGAAGAATGTATATGGTAGGCAACAAGTGCAACTTCATATCCACTTTCGTCTTGGTTCGGATATCCATTGAATTCTTGAATTAATACCTTACTTTTAAGCCTTAATTGGGCTAGTTTTTAATTAAGTAGAGCTGCAACATAATTTTTTCCTCCTATTATCTTCACTTTGATAGTTTTTTAATCGCTACCATATATGTGTTTTATTGATCTAATTTTGGGCGTACGTCTTTTTTTATTTTGTTGTAGTTAGATATTGTCGTTTTGCCTTTTTCTGAAGTTTTCAGTTAAAGTTTATACTTATGGCTTGTGATTCTGCCATGAGTATATTGTCAACTTTTTAGAGATTTTTTTATAAGAAACGCAATGTATATTGATGTAAAATACGCAAAAAAACAGAAGGGGCATATGAAATTATCCATTTGCAAAAGAAAGTGCAAATTGCAATTTCACTGTCATTCTAATTGGAAAACACCAAAGCAAAATGAAACGAATTATTTGGAGAAATATTTCATGATGCAGTTAGCTGGAAACTAGTTCAAATCAATTCATTTGGTGTGATCTATAGAGTAAATATCTTAAAAAGTTTTTTATTTGATAAGAAAGTAGTTATATTGTATCCAATTAAATGATGAATATAAAAAAGTTGCAATGTTTGTATTTTTTTATTGCTCGGCAACATTTGCTTCAATGTCCTCATGAGTAGGAAAATCAAAAAATGAAGAGGTCAGTTGTAGACAAAGTTTGTTAAGGGAAAGTTGGAAGGAAAAGTTCTGGAAGAAAAAAATGATTTGATATTCCGATGAGGCTAGATTTTAATACGTTTATTTTTATGAGATGCTAGAAAAACTTAAAAGAATGGGAAGATTATACTATTTCATTATAGACTATATTTATTATTAACAATTTATAGTTTGCATAAGACAAATTCTTGATTATTATATTCTACTTCCTATACACGATAGCTACTTTTCTAGAGCTATTTAATAGTAATATAATTTGTAGTAACTCACTTCATGTTCTACCATGTATAATGCTCGGTTTCCTTAGTATTTATGTAGTGAAGGATAATTTTTTGCTTGTATTTGTTGTCAGAGTGCAGAGAGATGGAGGACTCTGGAAAAAGATTCTGGGGTTCATAACTTTGAGTTACATGGTCTCCGTGCTGCTTTTCAGATGGTATGAAAACTATAATTACGTCTTTAGTTTTATGAAATCTTGACTTTCTCATAACGGAGTCTTTGAGTAGAAATCTATTGAAAGGGTTAATTGAAATGATGATAAAAAGTGATTTATTCATTGATATGCATCCATTACTATGCCCTTAAATGTGGACCAGCATGGATGCAAGGGTTGTTGTGAATATTTTCATTCCAATGATCAACTTTTAAGCAATTTTTTGATGTCTACTCATTTTTATATTCTTTTTGTGGTGCCTACAATGAAAGTAAAGTTAAATTTTACTTAACATCTATATAAGGGTTGAAATATGCTAAGAAATCAATCAAATGATTAAATAAACACCTTAAGCTTTAGGGATGATGAAAATTTGACATGTCACTAAAGCAGAAAATCTTAATGTATTGAAGAAAGCGAAACGAATTCTTATTCAAATTCATAACAGTCATCGCTCTTATAGAAGAAACAAATCAAATCCTAAGTTAATGAATATTTTCTGATTTACAGTGTTAACAATTTAAATCATGGAATCAATTTAAATCAACAACTTATGTTTTAAAACTTTAGTATGATATGTTAGAATCTTTAACCAAGTAATTTACTATGTTATCAGTTACACCCTTTTTTGCTACATTTCTTCCTTTGTTCTATATATTTAATTTTGAAAGTATACTATCATGATTTCGGTTAAAACTTTCTTCATCTTCATTAAAATGTGTATTTTCACTTAGGTTCTATCTAAATATTATCCAGAGATTGTGAAAACATGCCCTTCAATTGGGCGCCAAGGGAAGGCTTTGCGACGTAAACAACAAAGGAGGATGATAGCTAGGTCTGGTTTGCATGGAATTGATAAACCTGAGACAACAAAAACAGGTAGATGTTGGAACTAGAATACCTTAGATTCCAAGTGTTTCCATAAAAAGACCTGTCCTTGTAATGTGATCTCTAGATTAGCCTTGCCTTCCATCTAGTCACTATGTTTTCTTCCTGTTTTGGATCACCTGGTCATTGGTGTGGAGTCTTTCGGCAATCATTTTGCTATTCACTTTTTTTTTTTGTTGGAAAGGCTACAATAACTCTTCCACGTGTATATTTTTGGGGTTGAGCATTTTGTATCTCTCTCCATTTGTATAGTTTTTCTTTTAATTTACATTTTTTAGCGATAAAAGAATAGAAGTCCCCATTGGAACTCTAGTTGAAAGCCAGGTGCCATTACATTGTTATAGTAAAAAATGAGTAAGATTATAAATATAATGAACTAAAGGGCTAAAGACTTTTCTCATCAGTTGTCTGTTGAGACCTGGAGAAGCTTTTGTATTGCATGTATTCAAGAGTATAAACTTGAGACCAGAGCATCACTTGGACATAAGGGTAGGTTCCACTCGAGGGTAGGTTCCACTCGAGGAATCACCCACACCGTAGTTGTGCCACCAACTTCATTGACTACTGAAACTGACTAGAAAAGAAAATTATTAGAGGAAAGTAAGAATTATGGTAGTTCTCAAACTTCAACAGATGGATTTGCTTCTTTGATTTAGAATATTTACTGGGTTATTAGTGCAACTTAGTTTTGTACGTTGCAGATAAAAGTATTTATGGATGTCTTGAGGTTTCTTAATCATTCTTGAAAGCATTCTGCAGTTTCAAAGTCAGACTTAGCTTTGGACAGCGAGGCTTCATCACATGCGATTTCTGCACGTAATAGGAATTTCCAAGGGACTAAAAGCGATGAAAGACATTCACTTCTTGAAAATTTCACCCAATCTGGGTTAAGTCGACTTGGGATCAAACCCGCACCAGATATGGATCTCCATAGCACATGGAATGAAGTGGAGCCTTTTTTGGTGAGTTAGCTTGCTATCTAGCATTTGTTATTGACCTCAAAGTTTTGTGGATAATACATGGTGAGTATATTTGCTAGTTGTAATGAATATAAACAGCATGCTCTTGTTTGAAATATTTGATGATGCTTACATGTTCTTCAAGGCTATATAATTAATGGTAGCGATGACAGGACCTCATAGGGCCTTATTGGTCTCTTCGTGCTGTTTTGGGGCCTCTTTTGGAAACGTTGCTTCTGCTGGACAGATTATTGTTCCTCCAGGAGCAGGATGCTACCCTGGAAACATTTATGATACCCATTTTCGATCCGGAGTTGTCTCCAAGAAATGTGGCCATAATTGCCAAGAAATGCAATGCTAAAGCTTAGAAATCCTAGAGGCAATGTTAGTTCTCTCGCGCGCTCTCTCTCTCTCTCTCTCTCTAGAAGTATTCTTATATCCTGTTCAGATAAGGGGTGTGCTATGGTTATATCATGGGAATTGAACCCGTATAGTTTGGCGTGCAGTGTAGTGTCCCTAGAAATAATTGGCTACAAAAACTAGGTTTATATATTTAAATTTATGAGGTTCAAAAAAGATGTTAGTGGCATTTATGGAGCAAATGCTTTTAGTTTTTTGATGTGCAAAAGATGTTGATGTTAAAGAAGTTTGTCACCATCTGTGAACCTAGTTCATGGTTGGGAAGACTGATTGGTAGGTCCAAAAGATTATTAGAATGTTTTTCACTCTGGTGAACATAACATACTCAAATGAGTGGCATTGCATCCTGGACCCATTTTCGCTTGTTGCTTGTCTGCAACAGATGATCATTTCACAATAAGATCCTTTAGTTGCTCGATTCAAATCTTCTCTAATGGCTGACCAAAAATGTAATTTACTTAAAAACCATGACAAGTAACAATGATGACCACAGTTCAGATATGGTACCTGCGAAGAACAATTTATGAAAGTTGTTATAAAATTAATAAAAATCTCTACTTTAGAGTAACCAAATAGTTGATGAGTTTGGTTGTTGAGAATAACACTAGGTAGCAAGTGATATAAATCTATGAGAAAAAAGAATTGAGAATCAATTTTCTGCTCTTTGTGATTTTCCGTTTATGTGTCACAAGAAGAGTGATATAACTTTTCCAAATTTTTTGGGCATATCAATGTTTTCTTTTCTACAAAAAATAATAATTAATTATTAAAATCGTCGTTACTAAGTTTTTAAGGAATGCAAACAAAACAATTAAGATTTTTCTTCGTAAACATTTAATTTCCACTCTATTTCTTCCAAGGTCATTGATTTTTTCTTTATAGCTCAACTCACCAAAATTTTCATCAAAGTAAAACATTCATAAAAAATTAGATCTAGTACTAAAAATTCGTATTTCAAGTCATTTTCATATTCGTGTGTCAGCAAACTACACTCAGATTGCTCTAGTATTCTGAAACAGAATAAAAAGATCAAGTTTTAAAATGAAAGTTCAATGAAGCACTTTTATAAACTTTTCTCAATCGTTACAAATCAATCAAACAAACAAAATTAGAGAGACAATTATAAAAAAAAAAAAAAAAACTTTTTGAAACCAAGGGGGTACTTCTTCTATCGTTTTTTGTATCATCTTTATTGATGTTGTCTTTTTCCGTCACAATACCTTTTGACACGAGTGTCAACATAGGTAAGTAGATCTCCGGTTACTCAATAGAGTCACAGTTAAGGAATCTAGTGTTTTTAACTATGCAACGGAGTTCCTCTCTTTGTCCCTCTATTTATGTGCAAATTCCACCAATTTAGTATTCAAAACTTCACTCAAGTAGGAAGTAGATGGAGAGAATCACATATTTTTTTATTCTTCCAAAACTATCATTTTTTTGATACATTTCTTTTTCTAACATCGCGCCCATAATTCTATAAAAGATTTAGCCTATTTGCTTCAACAAAGAGAAACTTATAAAAAAATTATCAACAAATTCTAATCTTAAAAGTTAAAACCAACTTTTTAAACTTTTTAAGTCTTTTCATGGCAAGCTTGTTGTTAGGGTTCGATTCTCGCACCTCATGTCGGGCAATCGAATCCTGACTCAGGGATTTCTAAACTAGGAAGAACATGTGTGTCAATATTCATGAAACATGTTGTTACGCATTATTATTGAATCATATTAACTCAGAATGTCCAAGTAAAATTTGATATTAACACGACCTATACTAATACGTAACTTGCATGTTACATGCAAATTTTTTGGTATTTATTTATTCATCACTAATAGTATTCAAACTTGATTGTTTAGTCATTAACAGTTTATCATACATACACCTGCAACCTAGCACATACATCTACATATGCCTACATCACATCCATATGTACTATGTTTTAAGTTTTTATGTTACAAATATTTACAAAATATTACCACAGAAACTTTAAACTCCAAATTTCACATAGGTCCACAACTACCCTGATTCTATCTGCTTCTTGCCATTGATCACTTTGCTTTTGATTTTCCCTTTTGATGGTTGTGCCAATATTCTTAAAACATATATCATTATACATTATTATTGAATGCTATTAATCCGGAATCTCCAAGTGATATTTAGTGCTAACACGACCAAATGGTAATACATAACTTGCATATTAGGTGTAATTTATTTATTTATTTATCAGGAATACTATTTAAACTGGTTTGTTTAGTTATTAATGATTTATCATGCATGTAACCTAATACATACATCTACATGTGCCTATATCACATCTATATGTACTTTGTTTTAATTTTTTAGGATACAGATATTTTCAAAATACAATAGACTCGTAAAAGAGAGTCATTATGTGTAACGCCCTTTCTTTACTTTAAATTTTTAGATTTGAAACACTGTTTCTTTGTAAAACGTGCAGCGAAAGATTTTTTCGTATTAAATCATTTGGAATAGTGAATATAGAAGCATGTGAAAATAACTATAAATAAAATTTCCTCTCTAAATCCTTACACTTTACAAAACATTTCAAAAATTAAAAATAATTTACAATTCCTTTTCCCTTTCTCATTTAAACCAGCCATCACAATATCCACAACGTGTAAATCTTCCATCAATTGTTCTTTTCTTTCTTTTTCTACCATGCTTACTTACATCACAGGACATAAACTATAAGCCTAATGTTTTCTAAGGAATGAGATGCATTATGAACATGAGATACAATATATCAAACATGTCCATTTAAATCTTCTTATGTGTTTTCTTAACATTCTTTTACTTAAGGAAGAGTTGTTAGGGCTAAGATTCACCATTATGGTCAAAGTTCACTATTGATCGAAGTTCATCACTCTTCCTTAATGGTACTTTATGGTACCATTTAAAATTTACTCACATTTCATATATAAAACATGTGTATAAAAACCTTTTCATAGTTTTTCTTGAAAATCATGGTGCATGAACATATATACATACAATTTAACATATCTTCAACATATCCTCAAGCATCAATGCGATCAATTAACTTAACAGCTATCAAACACAACATCAAATATCAAACCCTTGAATAACAACATGATCAACTATATCTAATATCTATCAAGCACAACCATCAAACATTGTCACGACACGGAGGGGAGCCGGACAAAAACGCCAGGCCAAACGACCCGATCGCCCAGCCCAAAGCTAGTTAAATTGTTGCAAAAGACTTGTATAAATACCCAGCTGCGACCCACTTGTGATAGGCCACGGTTCATATTGTGATTGCGAGAATAATAAATAATGCGGAAACAATAAACCCTAAAGTCCAAATAAATACTGTGCATCTAATTCAGAAAACCCAACAACCAAGATAAGTGTCTTTACAGTCATCCAAACTAAACAATTTGTTGGCTAATGTTACGCTTACCGAAAATTAAAAATTCAACTAAATGAACCGAGTGAAATGGAACAAGGTCTTCAACTAATCCGTGCAAGCTTGGTTACTCTTTCCTTTACCTGGAGTGGTGGGAGTCGTGGGGTGAGTGACTAACTCAGTATGAAATTTATACTAAATACTATGCATGTGTAAAACTTATTTTACCTTTTCTTGAAAACCATGAGTTTCGAGAAATCATGCTCATTTTGATAAAACATTTAAATCCTTTTTGTCTCAAGGAATTAGGCCCAAGACCTCCGACGAGGTTTAAAATAAAACATGGTTGTATACATAGACAACTATAGGTTTAAATACTCTCGTCGTGTTTTATACCGGAAATCGTAGTCCGTGAAATAGGAGGGTCACTCATGGAATCCTCCGAACAAACGCATAGAAAGGCGGCCTTTAATGTAAGCAACACCTCATGAGGCAGGAGGAAGAAAAATGACGGTGGTCCGTAGACCGGGTCCGTCATCCGGGTGGCCTGCGAGCACGCTCTGCGAAATTATACCCGTAAAAAAAAACACCCTGATCAGGTTTAGGGATTTGCAACCCACGGAAGCAATCAGCACCTTCCCAATGTCTCCTATTTTCACACAGCGCGCAAACAAAACATCTCCACGCAGCAGGAGATGTATAGAGGGTGTCCCCTTGATACTTTGACGACGAGACCGTACAAAGTGCCGAGAGGGTGCAGCCCAAACAGGTTATAATCATCATATAAAAACATGAAACCCAACGTACGAAAGTAAACGTGTAAAACTTTCGTACATATATAGTATAAAAAGCTGACGTGCTGTCGAACAGTCCCCGTCAGGTTTTTCATGTGTGGTATTCCACAAAATAGAGTTTTATTTTGAAAACTATGCAATGCGATGCAAGCAACTAAGTATAAAGCCCCTACCTCGATGGCGGTCCTTCCTCGTACGCAAAGGAACAGTTATCTCAGGTGTCGGCTCGATGTCCTCAAACTCGTCCGAGCCTACAGGTTAAATACAAGATTTCACAAATAAATCTTGAGGATCAAGCAAAACATCTTATATTGGGTTGAAGCCCTAATGTTCACTCTATGCTGCTTTATACACTATAATTCGACATGCCCAAAGACCCATAGTTGCCCACATAAGTATCATCACTTCTCTATTTCATAGAAGAAATTTACCATACTTAGATCCAACTTAAGAGCTCACTAACAATTCCAAACAACAACCTAATGTGGCAACCTAAGTCATTTAGAAACAAGCAATAACAAGGACAAGTGTCATCTATTATCCCTTAACAAATAAGCAATGAACATAACACAACTACAACCTACAACACATAAATCCACCCTTCTATCAAGTCAGCGACAAAAACATACAGGAGTCTACCATTCAACAGAACTAATCCAAATGGGTTAACAGTTTTCCTTAATGCCCATCCAAAAGACTAATTTAAACTATAACTATTCGTCCAAATCCAATAGAAACACAGCATCGGACTTATCAGTGCAGAAACCCAAAACAATACCCTAAAATCCTTACCACAATTTTATCAATAGAACAAACAAATTAGAGGGTATGTTATCAGCATTTTCTTCTCCCAAAACAGAACAAATAACCAAAGATAAAACATCACTCTTGACAAATCAGAATCGGGCATTAACATTCTCACCACAAATCGGAAAATGGCAAAACAGGGTCTGACTCAACCCTCGGTCCTTCGAATCGTCGCTGAATGACCCTCGGCCGGAATCGGAGTTGTCCTATCGCCGGCGTCGCGCGCGTTGTGGTTCGCAGCCGGAAAGATCGCCGGAAACCGAGCTCCCTATCTCGGCTACCTTCGCTCGCAGCCTCCTCGGACGAAATCGTCCCTGTCGTCGTCGTCTAGAGCCGATCGTTTCTGCACGGAGCTCGCCGGTCCTCGCTCGTTCGTTCAGCCCGTCGCCGGCTCCCGCTCGGACAGAACCCGTCGCCACCGCCTCCGCACGAAGCTCGCTCGGACGTCGTCGCTTGGTCGGACGTCGTCTCCCGCGCAGCCTCCCGTCGCGTTTTCCCGTCGTCGGAAGCCCTAGGTCGCTCTCCCTCCCCCTTTTCGTGTTCCGCAGGACGAAAATGAAGGTGGAAGTTCTGCTTCCCCTTCATTTTATTTTTTTTTAATTTTTATTTATTTATTTATATATATATATATATACATCTTCTCGTTTAAAACCTCATTTTATTCTATCCTTTTTCTCTTAATCCATTCCATGTCGTTTATCGATCCAACAAATTCTCCAATTCTAATTTCTCAAATAGATTTTTCGTTTCCGGATTTCCAATTCAACTGATTTAATTTAACTGGCCAAAATTTTATTCGTGCCATTACGCAATAATTCGGGTCAACTGCTCAACGTCATGCCCGATTTAAATGCGAAAAATTTACACGTGGAATTTTATCCTCTTAAAATTTCTCGGGTTTTACATATTAACCTCCTTAAAAGAAATTTCGTCCCGAAATTTAAAATTGAACCCATCATACATCAGAAGAGATAAAGATACTTCCTCAGCATGTCAGCTTCAATCTCCCATGTGGCTTCCCTCTCAGTGTGATTCCTCCATAACACAAGAACGAAGGGAATCTCTCGGCGATGAAGAACTCTAACATCTCTGTCTAAGATTCGCTCTGGTTCTTCTTCATATGATATATTTTCTTGGCTGGGAACATTAGTCCAGGGAATAACGTGAGACGGATCTGGAGTATACTTTCTCAGCTGGGATACATGGAAAACTTTATGGATGTACCCGAGCTGGGGAGGTAGGTCAAGCCTGTATGCTACATTCCCAATCCTCTCAAGGATCTGAAATGGGCCAACATATCTTGGAGCTAATTTCCCTTTCACCCCGAACCGACTAATACCTCGTCTTGGTCGAACTTTCAGAAAAACAAAATCTCCCTCGTCAAACTCAACTTCACGCCTCTTTAAATCTGCATAGCTCTTTTGTCTACTTTGCACAGTCTTAAGCCTTTCTCGAATTTCCCGAATCTTATCAGTCGTCTCTTGAATTATTTCTGGTTTGAGAAAGATTCTTTTCTGTCCAGTTGGGATGCTCTTCTCCTCTGCCTCGGGCCAACACAATGGAGAACGACAAGGCCTTCCGTACAATGCCTCATACGGAGACACGCCAATACTGGTTTGGTAACTATTGTTGTAAACAAATTCGACTAATGACAGGTGATTGCCCCAGCTATCACCAAAATCCAAGATACGAGCTCGCAACATATCTTCCAAGATCTGAATGGTCCTCTCTGATTGTCCATCAGTCTGCGGGTGGTGTGCTGTGCTAAGATCCAGTCCTGAACCCAATTTCTTTTGCAAAGACCTCCGAAGCCTAAATGTGAATCTAGGATCACGATCAGAAACGATACTCATGGGAACACCGTGAAGGCGGACGATGTTGTCAATATATAGCTTGCTCAACTTCGACAGTGGATAATCCATTCGAACAGGAATGAAGTGGGCAGACTTGGTCAAACGATCTACAATGACACACATTGCGTCGTGCTTCTTTGGAGTTCTAGGTAAGCCAGTGACAAAATCTATTGTAACTCTGTCCCATTTCCACTTTGGAATAGGCAAAGGCTGTAACAGTCCCGCTGGCTTCTGATGCTCAGCCTTCACTCGTTGACAAGTTAGGCATTTAGCCACAAAATCTGCAACCTCACGCTTCATACATCTCCACCAATATTGTCGCTTCAAATCAAGATACATCTTTGTACTCCCGGGGTGGATAGCGAATCTAGACTTGTGAGCTTCCGTAAGAATAGACTGCCTCAAATCATAAATATCAGGAACTGCTACCCTGCCCTGGTAAAGAATAGTCCCCTCAGCGTTAACTTGCCATCCATTAAGTTGCTCACCGTTATTCAGTTGCTCAACTATACCCTTGAGTTCACTATCTTGCACTGTAATTGCTTAGTCGTCTGAAGCAACGTTGGAGTGGCTACGATATTGTACGCACAAGCAGTACCCTCTGACTCACAGTACTGAAAGTCGAAATCTCCAATGACCACAGATTGCTTCCACTCCTCGAGGACAAGACAAGACATGGATCCTTGAGGATATCGGCTCAAGGCGTCTGCCACCCTATTAGCTTTGCCAGGGTGATATTCCAAACTAAAATCATAGTCTTCCAAATACTCCATCCATCTGCGCTGTCTCAAGTTCAAGTCTCGCTGAGTGAAGAGATACTTTAGGCTTTTATGATCAGAATACACCTGGAAATTTACACCGTACAAGTAGCTCCTCCAAATCTTCAGAGCAAAAATTATAGCTGCCAACTCCAAGTCATGAGTTGGATAATTTTGCTCATGGGGTTTCAACTGTCGCGATGCATAGACAACCACCTTTTCTTGCTGCATGAGCACGCATCCAAGACCAACCCTTAAGGCATCGGTGTACACGGCATAAGGGTGTCTGTTGTCAGGCACGGTCAGAATCGATGCACTTGTCAATCTGCTTTTTAATTCTTCAAAGGCATTCTGACACTTAGCACTCCACTCAAATCGCACCCCTTTTCTAGTCAACTGAGTCAATGGTGCTGCTAATAAAGAAAACCCCTCCACAAATTGCCGATAGTAACCCGCAAGTCCAAGAAAACTGTGGATCTCAGTTACATTCTTCGGAGGCTGCCACTTCACCACTACCTCAATCTTTGCGGGATCAACCGAAATTCCTTCACATGAAACTATATATCCCAAAAATTTGGCCTCTGACATCTAGAAGTCACACTTGCTCCTCTTACCGTACAACTGATGATCTCTAAGAGTCTGTAACACGACTCTAAGGTGCTTCTTGTGCTCACTCCGAGACTTTGAATACACCAAAATGTCATCAATAAAAACCACAACAAACTGATCTAAATACGGCCTGAAGACTCGATTCATTAGGTCCATAAATGTTGCTGGAGCATTGGTCAAGCCGAAAGGTAGGACCAAAAACTCAAAATGTCCATACCTTGTTCGAAAAGTTGTTTTCGGGATATCTTCTTCACGAATTCTCATCTGATGGTATCCAGACCTCAAGTCGATCTTTGAGAAATATTGTGAACCGCCAAGTTGATCAAACAAATCGTCAATTCTAGGCAAAGGATATTTGTTCTTCACGGTAACCCGATTTAATCTCCGATAATCTATGCAAAGTCTCAACGTTCCATCGGCTTTCTTCGCAAATAGAACAGGAGCACCCCAAGGGGACACACTCTCCCGAATAAATCCATTTTCTTGCTGTTCTCTCAACTGCTTCCTCAATTCATTTAACTCTGTCGGAGCCATCCTGTATGCAGGAATAGAAACTGGAGTAGCACCCAGAACTAAGTCGATGCGGAACTCAACCTCTCGAACCGGTGGTAACCCTGGCAATTCCTCAGGAAATACATCTGGAAACTCTTTCACTACTAAGACATCTATGTCCAGCTCAGAGGTTTTGTCATCACCGTCAATAGACCAGAGGTTCCCATACTGCTCTAATCCACTGCGCCCACCCAAAGAAGCTCGTAAGGTAGGGTTAGTTATCTCCGTGTTAGGGCCAGCACGGTAGACAACAACCCGTCCATCCTTGGCAGTGACAGTGACCCTTTTCAAGTGACACTCTACAGTCGCTTGATACTTTCGTAGCCAATCCATACCCAAAATCACATCGAACTGACTCATCGGTAGCATGACTAAGTTGGCAGAGAACTTATGGTCATTTAAAACCACACAAACCAACTTACACTCGTGCATTACCCCTTATGAGTTCCCAAAGGGGTACTAAGCATAAACGGGGTTTCCATTTCCTCTCCCGACAAACCCAAAATAGATGCAAATGTAACAGAAATAAAAGAGTGTGATGCCCCAGTGTCAAACAACACTCGTGCGAAAGAATGAGAGACGAGAATAATACCGTCAACGACGCCCTGGTCCTCCTGGCCGTAATGATACTCTGACCCTCCAATTGCATAAGCCTGGCCAGATTTTTTCTCAGTGCCTTTGTTGTCTCTACCCTGGCCACTCCTGGTCGAACTAGGGCTAGCCCCACTGCTCTGAAAGGACTGCCCTCTGTGACTACTGGATCCCTGCTGTGCGTAAGGGGCACTCTGCTGGTATCCAGTCGATCTCTGTGGGTAATCAGGACTAGTATGTTGATATTGTCGGTAATACTGTGGGCGGGGTCCCGTCTGCTGTGGCGGCGTGTAATACTGATGTCCCTGGGGTTGCTGGAAGACAAATCCCCCAGGTCCTCACCCACCCGCAGACATAGTTGGAGCTGTATTGCCCCGAGAAGTGGAGAAGGATTGTCGATGTGGTTGTTGCTGCTGATTTTGATTTAGGGGGCAATTCTTCCTCAGATGCGCTGGCCGCCCACATGTGTGGCAAGTGTATGGGCTAAACCTGCCGCTGCCTGATGACTCACTACTGACACTCAGAGTCCGGCTTCCACTAGATCCGGGATTTTGAAACTTGGCTTGATTTTTCCTTGTGGCTTTTCTATCTTCTTTCTTGACTTGCCTCTCCTAGTAGCTACCAAAACTAGCATCATAAACACGCTCCATCCTCTGAGCGGCCTCAAAAACATCTAAAAGAGTGTCGTACTACATAAGGGCCACACCTTGCTGTAACTTCTGCCTCAGACCCTGCTGGAATCTGATGACTTGCCCCCTTGCTGTAGGCACCTCTGAGTATGGTAAAAGCTCTAGAAATCGTCCATAGTACTCCATAACAGTCATCGATCCCTGAGTCAACTCGTTGAACGCTCTCGTCATGGAGTCTTGGTGACCCCTACTGCTGTATTGGGCTCTAAAGATCTCTGTGAAGTCTTTCCACTCCACTGACTGCACATCAAGGCTTTGTTTCACCGCATTCCACCAACTGCGGGCCAACTTCCTCAAATAATGCGTTGCAATTCCCACCTGGTATTCCTCGGGAACTTGCAACGATTCAAAATTCAACTCCATCTCTTGAAGCCAATTCTCTGCTTCCACTGGATTTACACTCCCCTCAAACACAGTAGGATTCATACGGTTGAATTCTCAGAAATAGGTCATCCGAGTCATGCTAGGGTCTGGAATCATACTACTGCTTGATAGATTTCTCAATGCCTCCATCATTGCCGCTATCGGGTCTACACCATCATCTTGGGTTAGAGGTCGAGGATTTCTTTTCGGTGGCATTTTCAAAATTCTGAGAAGGAAACACACTTGATTAGTAACATTTTATGCACAGTAAACTTCGTCCAAAATTTTTAACTTCAAAAATTTTCTCAAGCAATCACTATTTGAAAATCGTGGAACCTTGGGCTCTAGGCGATCGGGTCTTCTGCGAAGATCGGGTCGTTTGGCCTGGCGTTTCTGTCCGGCCCCCTCCGGGTCGTGACAGAAATTTTTGGTCTCAGAGCATATATACATACAATTTAACATATCTTCCTCAAGCATCAATGCGATCAATTAAACTTAACAGCTATCAAACACAGCATCAAATATCAAACCCTTGAATAACAACATGATCAACTATATCTAATATCTATCAAGCACAACCATCAAACATCATATCCTCAAGAATGATAGCTTAATTCTTGTGATGCAGCTAAAAAGGAAAACAAACATTCAATCATTCCTTACCTTTTCTAAAATCTTGACGAAGTCAAGAGATAACAAGCTTCCTATGGTTTCTTCTTCTCCAAAATGCTTCTCATTCCAAGTTAAAACCTCATATTCTTCTTCTTTTCCTCAACCCTCTCGCTTCACCTCTCATTTCTCCTCACGGTTTCCTTCTCTTCTCTTTCACTCCCATGGTTACACTTCTCTTTTACCTAACAAAAAAGTGCTTAATAAATATTTAGGTACCATCCATAACCATCCAAGCATGAAGTGTCACCCTTTCAGCAGAGAATTGCTTAGTCATAACCTAATTTTCTCTCTTCAATTATGACATGTCATCTAAATTTAGGTGACTTTTCATCTTCCCGGTTGACCGTTCCATAAAGTCTGGATGATCACTTTCATATAATTCAAAGAAAATCCTTTTGCTGCGGGAGTTTACACTTCCCATTACACAATCTCGGACGACCGCTCCGGGCATCCGCAATCAATCTGATTAAAACTCTATAATTTGGTCATAATCTAGTCGTCCAGTCCAGAACGCGATTTTGCCTTCCAGTCGTCCAGTCCAGACGCATGTTTTCACATGCGGATGACCTCCCCAATTATGCAGACAACCTCAACCTTATTTTTCCAAACGTGCAATCAAGGTCGGACGCCCACTCTAGACCCTTATTTTCACATGCGGACGCACACAGCTTGTCCTAAATTTACATTCTATACCAAACACTCTCATCCTTATAATCCATCAATGTTTTCATCAATCCATCCTCAATATTAACTTATTCATATCCTTAATAATCATACATCAATCTTCATGCTTCAACACCAATTAAACATAATCCTACGATAATTTGTATGATAAAATTTAGGATATCACATTGTGGCAGTAACTTTATAAGAAAATAATATAATATTATGAGATTATTTATCAAGTCTTAGAAAATATTATAATTTTTAGTGAATTATTCTTGGCATTATTGATAATCAATTTTTAGTAGATTTTTGTAGATTCTCGATGAATTTTATATTGATTTGCAGATTCTAAATATTGGGATATTTGGAAAGCTAAATATATGGAGAATATAATTATTCAAGGAAGATATTTAAGTGAAATTTCAATATTTTTGATAAGATATATTTGACGATACCAAAATTTGAAGAAAATCCAAAGGAATATGCAATTTCAAAGAGAATCCTCACACATATATGACAGATATTCTGGAAGTTACTACAATTCCCTAATCTATTAAAGAAGCACATACTCATTAAAGAGAGGAAGGCTGGAGACTTAATAATTCAACAGAGAAGATATTTAATCTTAATTTTTGAAGATCTTTGTGGAGATCACGACGACGCATAACGAATCACTGAGACAGAGGGCTTCAACTAGTTTTTATCTTTCTTTCTCTTTTTTTTTTTTATTTCGTTGTAATCTTCATGACTATCGATATGATTTTCTCTGTGGATTTTTCTCCTGAATCTATGAACTAATTTTCTTGTCTAGGATTATGATTTAAACTCGCATGAAACCTAATTAAGTTTCTATTTTTTTCAATTATTGATTCGTATTAAGTTTTTTTTATTATGTTTGGTGCTAAATGTTAATCTAATTAACTGGCCATTAGTTTGGTTAATTTTATCATGTGTAATGAATTTGATAAAAGAGTTTACATGTTAAATACGAATAGTATAACATACAATTATGAAGTAAAAATTGTGAGTTTCTGTAGGATAGAGATATACCTGCATAACGTGTGGAAGCTAAATTGAGACTTGAACTTAACAATTTGTTATTATTTTATTCACAAAAAAAATATAGTGAATTTAATATCTGACAGAATTTCTAATCGACCATTGAAAGTGACTTTTAGATAATTAGAGTTTCTTGGTTAACTCTTGTTAATGCACATTTTACTGTAAATTAAATGCACGATTATTACATTTCTTCAATCATTATAATTACTGCATGATTTAAGTTTTCTCTTTATTTTCTTTCCAAGCATATGTACTATATACCTTATACCCTGTAATCATCTTCTTTGAATTATTCAAAATATACAGAACATTTCAAACTCTTCTTCTTCCTTTATGCAAGATCCTAAAAAATCTAACTTGGTATCAGAGCTCATAGCCACAAATGGCCTCCTCCTCCGATACAACAATGACAACAACTACCTCCACCGTTTCCCTCCCTCCCTTTCCCTCTGTCAACCAAACCCTCACTATTAAGCTCGATTCTACCAATTTTCTAGTCTGGAAGGTGCAGATCCTCAACGTTGTCATTGCAAATGGCATCGACAACATACTAGATGGATCATTCCCCCCCCCCCCCTCAGTACCTAGATAATATTACACAGTGATCTAATCCTGAATTTGGTCTCTGGCAGCGATACAATGGCCTCATCATGAGCTGGATATTTTCTTCTCTCTCGAAAAACCTTCTTCCTCAGATCGTCTGCTACAAAACTGCTGCCGAGATCTGGACTGCTCTCGGCAAAATGTTTGCCTCTTGTTCACTGGCTCACCTCACCGATTTACGCAGTCAAACTACAAAGTTTATCGAAAGATGGCCTCTCTGCTTCAGCCTATATTCAGAAATTCTCTTCCATCTGCAATACTCTCTCTGCCATAGATGAACCGGTGACATCCCGCTACTAGGTCATCTATTTCCTCAGTGGATTAGGGGTTGATTACAATCCTTTTGTCACCTTTATCACCAATAGAGCCGACGTACCATCCATTGAAGAGATCCAAAGCCTTCTGCTAAGTTATGATTTCCAACTGGCGAAGCAAAATTCCATCGCACAGCTTCCCTTTGTGAACTCCATTCAAGCCAACGCCGTCTTCAAGCAATTTCGCCCATCCTGGCCATCTTCCCCAAGACCTGGCCTACCCTCTCAACAGCTTGGTCTTCGCGGGTCACTGAACCCATACAGCAACTCCTGGAATCAACCAACCAGGCCTAGACCTCACTTCTAGCCAAGATGTCAAATATGCAACAAGCTGGGCCATATGGCCCTGGTCTGCTACCACAGGTAGAACCCTGCTTTTATCCCAGGCCCAGCTTATTCTCCAGCCTCACCTCAGGCCCATGCAGCTGGACTCCTTCCTTGCCCAGCCAGTATTCCTCCTCTGCAACCTGCTGAGTTTTCCTCCAACTTCATCCAGCCAGCTTCCTCCTCTTCGGCTTGGCTTCTGGACAGTGGGGCTACTCATCACTTTACTCCTTCCTCCTCTACCATGCATGAGTCTACTCCTTATTTGGGTCCTTCACAGGTAGCTACAGCAAATGGTGAGCATCTCCCTATTGTCAATGTTGGCTCTGCTGTGATTCCTACTTCCTCTAAATCGTTAATGATTAATTCTGTCCTTCACGCCTCATCCCTAACTCATAACCTCCTGAGTATTTCTAAACTTTGTCGTGATAATTCTGTTTTGGTTGAGTTTCATTCAAATTGTTTTTTTGTCAAGGATCGGATCTCTCACAGGAGACTTCTTCAGGGCTCTCTCAGTGACGGCCTCTACAAACTCATCTCATCTCCACAAGCTTTTTCCATAACAGCAAGCAGAGCCAAATCCATTGCTCCAACTTCTACCTTGTGGCATTTACGTCAAGGTCATCCGAGCTTCTCTTCATTATCCAGTTTTTTACATTCTTGTAATCTTCCTTTTTCAGACTTTGAAAAATCAAAAATTTGAACCTCTTGTCAATTAAGTAAAAGTCATCGTTTGCCTTTCTCACTTTCTGTCTCTCATGCAAAAAATATGTTTGACTTGGTTCATTCTGACATTTGGGGTCCATCACCAGTTCCCTCTCAAACTGGTGATCGATATTTTGTTCTATTTATTGATGATTGCACTTGATTCACCTGTATATACTGTATCAAAACTAAAGATCAAGTTTATCAAATTTTTTCAAATTTTCTTTCCCTTATTAAAAATTAGTTAGGGAAACCTCTTAAAATTCTTCAATCAGATTGGGGTGGGGAATTCCAATCCCTCTCCAAGCTCTTAAAGTCCCAAGGTATTCATCATCGAATTGCTTGTCCTTACACTCCAAACCAAAACGGTCGTGTCAAAAAAAAAAAATTGACATGTAGTTGAAACGGGTCTAGCCTTGTTATTTCACTCCTCCGTCCCGCAATCTTTTTGGCCCTATGCCTTCACTACCTTTGTCACTCTGATTAATTATATGCCCACACGTACTTTGGACTTCAAATCTCCTTTCAAATGCCTTATGGCACTACCATCTTATCATTCTCTTCGAGTGTTCGGTTGTCTTTTTTTCCCCTATCTTAGACCTTTCAATACACATAAACTTCAACCCCGTTCTTCTCCTTGTGTCTTTCTCGGTTATAGTGCTCATCACAAAGGTTACATTTGTTTCAATCCGTCATCAACCAGAATTTATATCACTAGACATGTCATTTTCGATGAAACTTCTTTCCCATTTACATCACTCACGCAATCCCTTTCCTCACCACCTGCCCTCTCCATTCGCATTTCCTCCCTCCCCTTTCCATATTTTACTCCACCCTCCTTTGCACCACCATCACTCCATACCTCTCCAAATTCATCACCACACCTTCCCGTGACTCTCGCTCTTCCTTCTCCCTCATTAGCACTTGCCCTTCCACCCACTCCTCCTCCCCTTCCTCCTCACAGGATTTCTGACATTGACACAGGACGGCCTACCCTTAACTCCCACCCTATGCAAACATGTTCCAAGGATGGTATATTCAAACCAAAGGCCCTTGCATTGACTACCGATGTTCCTTCTACTCCCACTACTTTTCTACAAGCTTCCAAAAGCAAGTTATGGCTTGTTGCGATGCATGAGGAAATTGATGCTTTACATAAAAATAACACTTGGCGGCTGGTTCCTCTTCCTCATGGCGCTACACTTATCAATTGTAAGTGGGTTTTTCGGCTCAAATTGAATAATGACAGTTCCATAAACCATTACAAGGCTCGCTTAGTTGCAAAAGGTTATGATCAAACTAAAGGTGTTGACTAGGATAAGACTTTTAGTCCAGTTGTCAAGCCCGCTACTATTCGGATTGCTCTCTCTTTGGCTTTTTCGCTTGGGTGGACTACTAAACAGCTCAACATCAATAATGCCTTCCTAAATGGTGATCTAACAGAGACAGTTTTTATGCAACAACCTCCCGGTTTTGTAAGTTCTTCTCACCCCTCTTATGTTTTCTTGTTACAGAAATCTTTATATGGCTTGAAGCAATCTCCGTGAGCTTGGTACACAAAATTATATTTGGCCCTACTTCTTTGGGGTTTCACGACATCAAAGTCTGATACTTCACTATTCATATTTCGGCAAAATTCGTTCCTTATCCTGATGCTAGTTTATGTGGATGACATTATAGTAACAGGGAATTCTTCTTCTCTCATTGACAAGTTGATTGGCTATTTAAACACTAAGTTTGTGGTTCGTGACATGGGTTCTCTTCATTATTTTCTTGGTATTTCAGTAACTTCTCTGCCAAATTGCTTGATGCTTCATCAGTCCTCATATATCAATGATTTGCTCATCAAGGCAAATATGAGTTCTTGTCAACCAATATCTACTCCTATGGTGTCTGGGCCTATCCTTTCGAAACACTCGGGTACTCCTTTACCTGATGGATCCACTTATTGCAGCATAGTGGGTGCTTTGCAATATTGCTGCATTACACGACCAGTCATTGCCTTTGTAGTGAATAAAGTATGTCAATTTATGCATGCTCCCACTGATATCCACTGGACTGCTGTAAAGAGAATACTTCGATACCTTCGGGGCACGACTAATCTCGGTATCTCTTTCTCTGCTGCATCCAATTTTAATCTCAGTTGCTTCACCGATGCAGATTGGGCCTCTTGTCCTGATGATTGTAAGAGCACTAGTGCTTTCTGCACCTTTCTTGGTCCCAATCTTATTTCCTAGTCTTCTGCCAAACAGAAAGTAGTTTCTCGTTCCTGCACGGAATCCGAATATCGCAATATTGCCAATGGAGCTTTAGAACTTCTTTGGATCCAATATCTCTTACATGAGATCGGTATTTCTTCCTCAGGTACACCGGTTATTTATTGCGACAATTTAAGTGCTACTTACCTAGCTTCAAATCCAGTGTTTCACTCAAAATCCAAGCATGTTGAGATTGATTATCATTTTGTTCTGGAAAAAGTTCAGAATAAATCTTTATCAGTTTCCTTCACCCCATCTGACAATCAGATAGCGGATGCTCTCACAAAACCCTTAGCAACATCAAAATTTTGAGTACTTCAGTCCAAGCTTCTCGTCCAATGTCCTTGAGCTTGCGGGGGGATGTTAATGCCCATTTTACTGTAAATTAAATGCATGATTATTACATTTCTTCAATCACTATAATTACTGCATGATTTAAGTTTTCTCTTTATTTTCTTTCCAGGCATATGTACTATATACCTTATACCCTGTAATCATCTTCTTTGAATTATTCAAAATATACAGAACATTTCAAACTCTTCTTCTTCCTTTCTGCAAGATCCTAAAAAAATCTAACTACTCTCTCATACAAATTAACTAATTAGAAAAGGTGATTAATTTGATTAGTAGTAGTTTAATCATAGAAAAAACACAGTTTTCGTTGTTTATATAAATTGGGATAAAAGTAAATTGGTAATTAAAAATTTAATAGTATCAATTCCTTATGGGTTTGACATCTGTTTATATCACTATATTACTTGTGGCGACACATGGACTTGTATTGTGTAAAAACACCAACAAATTGCAGCCTAGTTGTAGGAAATTGTTTTACTTTTAATTTTTTTTATCAATAGAAATCATTTTGGTTTTAATTTAAACTTTTTATTTCTTTTGTTTTTAGGTTCTTAAGAATTGCGTGCGATGTGATAAAAAGTACTGATCTTTTACTAGACGACGATCCTAATGTTCATCTAGCAAACTTCTAGGAGATATGCGACACCTTCAAATTTAATTGTGGTTCATCTTATGCTGGTTAGGCTGCGATTATTCCCTTTCTCACTCTTGGGCAAGGTGAAAAGTTGGCTTATTTGACATATAAATTTTTTACAAAATATTTCCAACTAGCTAAAATTGTGAGAATGAAGAATGAGATTGCTTCCTTTATGCAATTTGATTTGAAATCTTTATATGAGGAGATGAAACATTTCAAGAATCTCTTGCAATGATGTCCTCACCATGGGGTATTGAAATGACTTCAAATCTAAACCTTTTAAAAGGGATTGGATGATCACTTAAAGTCCAATATTGATGCTACAACTGAAGGGTTGTTTATGACAAAAACCATTGATTTTGATTATGATTTATTATAAGATGTGGCAGCTAACAACTACTAGTGGTTGACAGAAAGATCAACACAAAAAGGTTGCTAAAATTAATGAACTGGATGCTATCACTGCGCTATGGCTCAAGTGGTGTTCTTATCTAAAAAGTTTGACGCTTTGAGAGTGAACTCTTTGCAGCACACGACTATAACTTGTTAGACTTGTAAAAGAAGTCACGCTCTAAATCAATGTTTAATAAATGCAGAATCTATGCAGTATGTAAGCCATTATATAATAGACATCAAAACAAACCCAACTCAAACTTCTACAACCCTAGATGGAGAAATCTGTTAGCCTATAGCCATTAAGCTTATTTGTTTTGATGATGTTTTATGTAGATAATTTGTAAGTTGTTTATGAATATGCTATATTAATTAGAAATACCCCTTAATAAAAGTATTTATGCTTACTAACATGTGTGTTTAAGTCCATGTAGATAATGGTTTAGTTTTGGGACTTAAAATCATCAAAATGTGCAAAAAATGGAGTAGAGATCGACTGGGTGGTCAACTAGTTTGCATTAGAGGCAAAACAACAGAAGTGCGGTTGATTGGAGAAGAAGTACGATCGATCTATGAAATGACAGATTGCTCAACCTATGTTGAAGTGCAGTAGAGTGGTTGACCGGGATGAATGGTAATCGATTAGAAAATGGATAGTGAGCAAACTTTGTTTCCGATTGCATGGATGTGGTTGACTGGGGCTGATAAAGCGGATGACCGAACTGAAAAAAATCACAATGGTAACATTCCAATAGTGATATGCGGCCGACCAAAAGTGTCTAGTGGTCGAATGCTTTGTAGAATTTATAAATAGAAGCCACTGCAAATTGAAGAGCCAAGGAAGAGAATTTATACCAAAGTGCCACCGAATTACTCTTGACATTTCTCTTCATAATTGAATGTCAAGCCTAACTCTACTACTTCTAAACTTGTGAGTTTTCATTTGAGAGAGTTAGGTTTCAAAGTTGTATTTTATATTTCCATTCATTGTACTCCTTCTGCTACATCAAGGGTAACGACTTGTGAATAGTCAAAGTAAAAGGGTGATGCCCCATGAATAGTTGTGTAAAGGCTTGATTGATGCTCATGAAGTTCAATCATCAATAACCGAGGAGGTTAGTTCATTAAAGAATTTTCAAAGGAGAGCCTTGAAGTGCGGACGTAGGCAAGGTTGGCCGAACCGCGTTAACAAACGTGTTTGCATTTCTCTATCCCTTACTTTTTATATTTGCTATTACTTGGATACTTATTTGTGTTAAATCACTTAGGTAATAGAATTATAACATCACACGAAAAAGTTTAATTAGCCTAATTCACCTTTCTTCACTCATTAGGCTTATATCGATCAAACAATTGGTATTAGAGTAGGGTTATAACATTTTGTGTGATAATTTGTAAATTTGTTATAATTTCTTGTTATATGTAATATGACTTTCTGTAATATCATGATAATTTTCCCTCGTTTATATAATATAATGAATTTGGAGAAATTAATATATTATATTACGAGGCAATATTTTTTTGGATTAATACCATGTAAACATATGGAAAATTGTTGGTCGTGATTACGGTACAGATTGTTAATGGGAAATGTGCATTTTAGGTTTTCAGTTGCACTGCGGTCGACAAAGCGGTTATGGTCTGCGTCCGAAATGTGTTACAGGTCACACTTGCATTTTCAGTGTTACCGAGGTCGAGGTTGGGGTCAACGGTTTGCGTCCGAAATGCACTTCTGACTGCATTTCGGGTTTACAGTCTCATTGCAGATGAATTGCGGTCGAGTTGCAGACATGAAGGATTTTAATCTATCAAATTCGTTGATTTTTGCGGTCAATGTACGGTCACAAGTTTCTGTTGAGGTTCTCGACCGAAATACGCCCTTGTTCGTATTTTCAATATTTTGGTCACAACACGGACGGATTGCGGTCGTGAATATCGACCGAAAAATGGGATGAAGCAAAGGGGAGAAATATGGGCTGAACTGGTTTGGTTTGGCTCAGTCCAAAAATAATGGGTGGCCGATTTTTAGCTAAAAGTAAAAAAAGGATGTGGGATTAAGTAGAATTAAAATGTGAGGATAATTAATGAGGGGATAATTAAATGAATATTAAGTGAAAAATTAGGATAAAGGAGATTAAAAAGGGAGAGGTGAATGGCTGAACTAGTTCAGCCAAACCAGTTCACGCAAAATTAGGGTTTAGTTCTGGAAATCAAGAAAGGAGAGGAAATTTCATTTGGCCCATGGACTTTTGTACGAAGAACAAAGAGACCAAGAGAGGGAGATAGAGAGGAAAGGGAGGCCGAGATCGAGGGAGAATGCGAGAGGCGAGGGAGCTCAGGTTCGGCTGGGTTTCTTCGTGGTGTCGTGCGCTGTTTGGCGCGGCATGTGGAACGGAGTGGCGGTCGTAGGTGTGCTGTGTAGAGCTAGGGCACGGGTCAGACCGTGATTCTGTGGGTTTAAGCGACGATGTTTCGGCTGGGGTAAGTTGGTTATTTTGTTCAGAAATTTATCTCCCTAGTGTTATGTTGGTTGGATGAATTTGCTTGGGTTTGCAGCTATGTGCAGCAAGGATGAATTGGTGAATTGGGTGGGGGCTTGCTATAACACCCCGATAACATTTTCCCTGTATATACGATGTAATCAATAGTCGAGATAATTAACATATTACATTGCATAGCTATACATGTTAAATTTTGACGTGTATTTATGGGGAAAATATTATGGGATGAAAATTAAGTATGAAAATGTGAAGGAAAAGCTGTTTTGGATGAATTCGGACGCATGTGAACGACTCAAGGATGAGAAATGTCATCCACAAACGCTTGGAACATCGTCCCTACATCTTGGGACGACTCAGGACATTGTTTCGCGTCCTACTTCCCCTTTATCGTAAAGTTTCAGACGAACGCGGACGCGGGCAGATGAATGAAGTTTGAATCTGTCCAATTTCTAAACAGTTTCGAACACACGTGGACGCTTTGTATCTATTTTCGTATCCATTTCTGTGCTCGTATCTGTATCTCTGTCTGTGTCTATTTCTGTATCCGTATCCATTTCTGTATCCGTATTTGTTTTTGTATCCATTTCTATTTTAGTTTTCGTCTCTGTATCTATTTCCATTTTTGTATTCATATATGTCTCCATTTCAGTTTTCGTTTCAGTATCCGTGATTGTTTTCGTTTTCGTTTTCGTTTTCGTCCCTATTTCCTTATCCGTATCTGTATCCGTATCCATTTCTAGAAATTTGTCACTAGAAATTTGTTTCTGTTTCCGTTTTTGTTTCCATTTTCATGACCATATCTGTATCTGTCTCTATTTTTATTTCTATTTCCGTAGCTGTATCTATATCTATATCAATTTCTATTTTCGTTTTTGTTTTCGTATCTGTTTCTGTCTCCATATCCGTGTTCGTATCTGTATCTGTATCTGTGTCCGTGTCCATTTCCATTTTCGTATACGTCTCCATTTCTATTTTTGTTTCTGTATCCGTATTCGTATATGTATCTGTATCAATTTCTATTTCCATTTCTGTTTTTGTACACGTTTCAATTTCTGTTTCCGTTTCTGTATCTGTATCTGTGTCCGCGTCGTCCATGCATGTGACTGAAGCTTACGATAGAAATACTCCGTTTCGAACTCTGATTCTTTTATTCCTTCAATGTTAATAACTGTTGAGATTATTTTAGAGCAAGCCGTTTCTTGAATTCTCGACACCACTACTCCCTCGAGAATTTCCATCCAGGTTATCATAGCCACATCCATGCAACATATTTATTTGTGGCCTTATACATTTTCACATTTTTGTTTTGTGCTCTTTTCTATTTATCTTTCATGTTTTCGTTTCACGTTTTTGTTTCTATGTGAAACAATTTCCATAAAGTTACGTTTCATTCACCTTGCAAGCAGCCTAAATAGTTCCAGAAAGATTCATTATTTATTAACGAGTTCTCAAGGAAACCATACACTATCTTTCACGGACTAGTCCTAAGGATACATCCCAAACATACTATGGCACACCCTTGAGCCTACCATTACATAACATAGTTCAGTCATGTGTCTTTTATCTTTACAAAACACAAAATACTTAGTTGCTAACAGTCTTCTAGTCCTTCCTCCTCATTCCTACAGGGGAAAAACTTTCTCCAGTTCTTTCTTCCTTTCTTCGTACAAGGTGAGATAATGTCGGGCAATGTTTCCAGAGCTTTTGCATTTGAAACATTGCCTCGGCCCTGCCAGGCATGCATCGTCGTGACTCTTGGTATACAGGGGGCATAACTTCTTTCCTGGTGTCTCCAAATGCATCCATTTTCTCTTTCTGATA
The DNA here is from genome assembly GCA_022433065.1 of Begonia loranthoides. NCBI lineage: Eukaryota > Viridiplantae > Streptophyta > Magnoliopsida > Cucurbitales > Begoniaceae > Begonia > Begonia loranthoides. Next base: position 16,332,486 of record CM039470.1, on the reverse strand, counting down.
CCTTCACAAGTAAAACATTTACCATTAATGATTACAACCCAGAATTTGAATAATAATTCTAAGAACTTACTTTATCGCCTAACGGAACCATATCGCTTAATAATTCTAACGTGCTTAACCTATCGACTTTGTCATATTCTCCATACTTTGTCCAAGAAAATAGAGGCATTAACATATCAAGGTAAAAATCCAACATTTTATTCTTCACATAGCACAATAAAGACAGTGACCATCAAATCTTAATCCAACAATAGAGCATTTCATACACAATTCTATCATCCAAAAATTTGATTCAGAGCATCAAATTAATGTTTTCTATGTCCAACAACTTAGCCATCATACTTATCCTTGACATGCCTCAGATTAACAATTAATAGAGGAGATTTGAGTTACCTAGAGAAAGAACTGAGATAAACGAGGACGTCCGGGAGTAGGAGCTGAATCTCAAGGCCCGACTTAACTTTCCATTGGTATACCCACTTCACACTACCCAGCCCACATAGGATACACACACACACACACCAGGGTTCCCTCACGCACAGAGAGAGAAGGAAGAAAATGCAGGAAACAATTTTGGGCTGGACAGTTTAATAGATGAACCTTACTTGGAGATTACATTTGTACACCAAATGACAAGGGAGGGATGGCTTTGATGTGGAGGAGGCATAGCCCAGGCATGGGTTGTCGTCCTCCATTGTCAAAGAAGTGGGTTTTAAATGACAAAACGACAAGGAAGTCTAATATTTAAACCTTATTTTTTCATAAATCTGGGACTTTTTGGAGGAGAGGAATCATCCTGGCCTTGTCCGCGTGCGTCCAAAATCACCATTCTTCCTGACAGAATCGCATTTTCAAACGAACGAAGGCGTCCTTGCCTTCGTCTGTGTGCGCCTGAATCTGTCCAAAAATTGGTTACATTCAAATCGTTCTTGTCCGCTATCATCCACCATCATCTGGGATCATCCAAAATCTCGGGCTTATAGGCGATGGGCAAATTCAGACGCAGAGTCCCATTCTGTATCGTCCCAAAGCGCTGGGGACGTTCTGAAATGCGTTTTCAGACGCAGTTCCTTGTCCGCATGTGTCTGAAAACCCAAATCCACAGGATATTCGCTGCTTCTGAATTCTCATTTATACCCTTTTTCCATCAAAATTTCATACTTTAAATACTTGATAATATTTACCCCATATATTCCCGGCATAAAATAACTCGTACCGTAACATACGAATTACTCCACCCATTAATTTTGTAGCATACATGGAAAAATGTTATCGGGGTATTATGAAAGGAGTTGCTCGTCTCCTGCTGGCTTCAGCTCAAAATGCTCGGCCAGATGTCATTGCTGAGATCCCACCTTTGCGTCTCCCCTCTCGTGAAATCGCTTCTAGCAGAAGGAAAGCAGTGGAATGGTTGCCCTAATTTTTTTCCTCCATTGTCTGTTGTTGCGGGACTTCTATTTCCCCATTTAATTCTTTTCCCCCTTTATTTAAATCATTTCCATTCTCATTTTATTTTTTTGCCTTCAATTTCTCCTATGAGTTTCTCCCCCACTTTTCCTACTTTTTCTTTATCTTATTCATTTCTTTCCTTTATTTTTAAAGACCTTCTCTCCCTTTGATTTTCACTTCTATTCAATTAAATTTCTTTATTAAATTGATATAATAATAATACATATATATATATATATATATATATTAAATATACATATCATATATCAATTTATCCATTTCCAACCTCTGATTTAGTACAAACATTGCCTCACAATGATTTTTGGTCCAATTTAATTCACTAAGAATTTAGGTATGGAAATAGAGGTGTCTTGGCCTGAGGAGGCCCTCATCACAAGTAGACTGCGTGCGTTTTATGTTCGTTTTCTGAAATGCTTACAGCTAATTCCTTAGATGATTTATTGTTGTATTTTCCTCATTGATTCCTTGCAGTGGATATTTCTTTTGTTGGATAGTGTATAATTGTTAGCACTTGTTAGAATATGACTAGCTCCGTGATTCATATCCTTTATTGTTAGTTTTGTTTTTTATTTGTTTCTATAATTGCGATCAAATGCTTTACTTTGTAGACATATTCTTTATTGTTAATTGTTCTTTTTATTGAAAATGTTTTACTTTATTTGTTGTGATGGATTGCGGTGATAAATGATCAATGGTTGAATATGAAGAGTACGTAAATGATGGCAGGTAGGAATGAGCTACAAATGAGCTTAGAATGTTGGTTTTTCCTTGGATGATTTACTATTCTATTCCTTGTTATTTTCTAGATGTCTAGCTTGGATTTTCTGCGTTAACTAAACTGTTATTTCATTCATTCCATATTTACTATCTAGTGTTATTCCGAATATATTAATAAGCATGTTTAATTAACTAAGTAGATCTGAGCATGTTTAATTAACTAGTCTTTAAATAACTGAGTCGAGCATGTTAACCAACTAATCATTTGCACATGCAAAACGACTAAATCGATTAACTAGTATGTTTGAATTAACTAACTAGCGTAATCAATTAGCATGTTTACTTTCTTAAGCATGGTTAATTAGCTGAAATTATAAGCATGCTTAAATAGAACATGTTTAATTAATTAAACTCGAGCATGTAATTAATTAGAATGATATTAAAATGTTAATTAACTTAGTCATGCCATGTTTACTTATTAACTAGACTACCATGCTTAATTATGAACTAGGCTAAGTTGTTCTGTGAATTGATAATACCATGCATATGTTAAATTCCTTAAGCTCGTTTAATTAGCATGTTTAACCCAATTAGCAACATGTTAATGTCGAGCATGTTAATTATAATTAGTAAGCATGTTAATTAACTAGGATTAAATAGTGAGTATGATAAATTACTAATTAATTAGAATGAATCTGAGTATGTAATTAACTAGGATAATGCTTTATAATTTTACTCGTATGTTCAATCTTTGTATGTGTAACCAACTTATCGGAGTATGCTTAATAAATAATTAGAATAAAACCATGATTAATCAACTAGAATAAGAAATTACCAATTTACAAGCATGTTTTCGTTACTCGTTGTCTAAAGAATGTTTCCATGTTTAGTCTAGTTTAGTTCAACGAGTATGTTTAGTTAATCATAATTCATCGCACGCTTTTTTACCGCTTCTTTACCGCTCATTTACTTTCAATTTATGTTATTTATTATATTTGCCATTTCAATTACAGTTGCTTTCAATTACAGTCACTTTTATTTAAATACGCACTTCAATTATTATGAATGTTGTGTTATAAAACATCATGCATCATGTTAGGTTGAGAATGTATGGTCATGCATCATGTCAATAGAAACTAATAGGGAGTGCCACCTTGGTGGGGATGCTCACACATGCATGAGTGAGGATAAATGACAAAAAGGGGTAAAAACATTAAGATAATAAAGGTTTATGTGGTACCGGTAGCTTAGCCCGGCACAGGAATTGGGAAACATTAAGATAATAAAGGTTTCTGTGGTACCGATAGCTTAGCCCAGCACAGGAACTGGGAAACATTAAGATAATAAAGGTTTCTGTGGTACCAATAGCTTAGTCTAGCACAAGAACTAGAAAAGAAAACGATAAAAATAGTAGTTGGTGGGCAGATGGGCAGCAAGTCTAGTCTGCAACTAGCCAAAGCCCCTCCCTGATCGGGTACGGGAGTTCTAGTTACAAATAAAAGGCTAGGTCCGATCACTATACCATTTCAAAGGAAATCTTCCAATCTCTAGCTCGATGTACGAGTATGAATGAATGTAATGTAATAAACGAGTAAATGGCTTAATAAAAGGATCAGTTTGGGTGGCCCCCATTCTGAAAGGACTAAAGAGAGGCATTTCACGTTGCATTAAACCCTTGTTCTTTATTAAGCCTTTGGGCTTACACTTGCTTGTGGTGTAGATGTAGGTATTTGTACGTAGAATAAATACATAGACTTAGGAGTAGCGAAAAGATGAACAAACATCAAAGCAGAGATGATGGATTTGCATGCACGTGGGACTCGTGGCTAGTAGGCTTTAATGAAAAGAGAAAATAGTTGTAATTATGTATTTAATTGTCTAGTTCCTTTCATTAAATTATTTACGCTTCTGCAATATTTTAAAATAAATGATTTCATACGCTTCCACATTTCATTAAATTGGTTTTCATAATGAGTTTAAAGGAAGAGTTAGTAGCAATCTGGGTTTAGCATCACGCTCTGATTTCGTTTTATAAAGGAGTCTTTTGAAAATTTTAAATTTCTCAAAATTTCAAGGAATTACGAAAATCTTGGTCGTTAAAGAATACCCTAGACTTAATGATTTGAAACGTCCTTGGTAATACCTCGATAATTATCCAACTTAAAAAAAGTCGGGGTGTTACACTATCTGTTTAAGTTCAAGGTTTTGCAATGCAACCTTTGACAACAACACTTGAATAGATGTTAGTTTAACTACAAGTGAAAAAATTTCATTGAAGTCAATACCTTTTCATTGGGAAAGCCTTGTATCTGGGCTTTTTAATTCCTGTTATACCTTCCTTGAGTTTGTAGATCCATTTAGAACCAATGACCTTTTGCTGCTTAGGATTGTCAACTAGTACCCAAATAGTGTTTTTATTCAAGGAATCCATTTCTTCTTGCATTGCTGCAAACCAAAGTGACTTGTCCTTCCTAGTCATTACTTCAGCAAAGGAGAGGGGTTCTGCATTTTCAAGGTCATAAGCAACATGCAGAGCATAGGCAATAATATTCGTATAATCAAGGTGTTGAGTTGGTTTGATAACCCTCTTAAACTGGTCTCATGTAAGCTAATAGTCTACAGGATTATCATCACCTTCTAAATCAATGATTTCACTTTGTTGACTACTTAGAAGAGGTGTAGAGTTTTCAATCCCTTTTACTGGAGTCATTTTGATTAAGCTCCACCTCAATTTGAGGACTCTCCCTTGATTTAGTAAGTATTTATTTGCTTGGTTTTGAAGGAAAGTGCTGCTCATTAAATGTAGCATCACAACTTATTACAACTTTCCTTTTATTAGGCTCAATAGACCATAGTCTATATTTTTTAATCATTTTCGAATATCCCAAAAGAATGCACTTAATAGTTGGAGGTTTCAACTTTCTTTGCTTTATGTGTGCATAAGCAGCACATCCAAAAATCCTCAAGTTTTCATAAGTGGTTGGATATCCATGCCAGACTTCAAAACAAGTCTTAAACTATAAGGCAGCCAAAGGACACAAGTTTATCAAATAGTAGGCAGTTTTGATAGCTTCAGCCCAAAACATCTTAGGAAGTCCAGCAGTAGGGAGCATACACCTAACCCTTCCAAAATAGTTCTATTCATCTGTTGAGCAAGGCCATTATGTTGGGGAGTGTAGCTTACCGTGTGATGTCTTACAATACCCTATTTGCAGCAGAATTGGTTGAACCTTTCAAAAAAAAATTCCATTCCATTATCTATTCTTAGTTTCTTAACCTTTTTGTAACGACTCGGTTATTTATTTTCTTTTAAAAATACGTGAAATTTAAAAATTTAATAAAACGACTAAAATCTTTATTAAAACCCTTTTAATTTGAAGTCAGAGTTCTTTTCTTATAACCTAACAGTTGAAATCTTTTTACTTTGACTCGTAACTCAAATCGTTATTAACAGTGGAAGACTGATTGATAATATCCTTTTTCTTTGAAAACGTAGAGGAAGCATAAATAGTTCATTTAAAGACAATGAATAAAGTGTTACTTTATATTTTACAAAACTCGTTACTCTTTACATTCGTTAGCCTAACCAACCACAAGTCTCCGTGTAAATCCTCCATCAGCTGCTCCTTAATCTATTCGTCATATTCACTCATACTTGTACCTACATTGCAAGTCATAAACTATGAGTCTAATGCTTAGTAAGTGATAATACCTATTATGCTAGATGCTCATGTTATGCCCTTTTAAAAACTGTATACAGTTTCTCTTTCTATTTTCTTTCTTTTATCTTTTATCTTTTCTCGTTTACGTACTTTCTTTTTGTTTCTGTTTCCGTTTCTATTTCTGTATTTTTTTCAATATCTGTGATCGTACGCATTTCCATATCCGTTCCTGTGTCTGTTTCTGTATCCGTATCCGTATTAGTATTTGTTTCCATTTCTGGAAACTCGTTTCTATTTCCATTTTCGTTTATGTTCATGATCTCGTTTCTGTTTCCGTATCTGTGCTCGTACCATTTTCGTATCTGTTTCCGTTTCTCTTTCTGTATCCGTATATGTATCTATATCTGTGTAATACCCCGACTTTTTATATCGAAACTTAATAAGAATAATTGAAAGTAATTGGGGAGATTCAAATTTATTGGATAATTATCGAGGTGTTACCAAGGACGTATTCGTAAGGTTTTAATTTAAGGAATTAATTAAAATTAAATAATAGGGGAAGGATTAAATAATTGGATTATTTGGGATCTAAATGTAAGGGGATTAATAAATTAAATCAATTGGATTAAAAAAAGTTAAGGTGGAGAGAGAGAGAGAGAGAGAGAGAGAGAGAGAGAGAGAGAGAGAGAGAGAGAGAAGACTGAGAGAGCAAGTGAGGGAGATGCGAGGGAGAATATGAAGGGCTCAGGCTTGGCCGAGACTCCCTCGCGGCATGCGCAATGAACGGCGAGTGGTAGCTAGCAATGATTGAAGTGTCGGGCTTTGTGAATGGTTCGGTATGAAGCTCCGGTCACCGAATTTGGTGTCGGGTAGTGAGGAGCAATGATGCCCTGTCAATTTCGGTGGTTGGTGTGAATGGATTGGTGACGGCAAGGATCGGCGAAGGTGAGGCTACGATTCTGGCCTCGGGTCGATGGTTGGAATCGGCGGTTCATGTTGGACCGGCCGAAGGCCATGGTCCAGCTTGTGGTTTAGTCTAAACTGGTCCGATTTTAGCCTTGCTCTGCAGAACTGAAAACGTGGACATGTGTGAAGTGCATGGAGGAATGGTGAGGGCATGGCGAGGCATGGTGTGTGGCAGGGGAAGGTGAGTGTGTCTCGGGTGTTTGTTTTGATAAAGGCAGAAGACTTGCAGTGAAGGGGGGAGGCTAGAGGAAGAGCTCTAGTCCCGAGCTGAGGGAGAACTGGTGACACAGATTGGAAGAATGATCAGAGGAAGCTTCTCAGGTGTTCTGGTCGAGGGTGTTCTGGAGCTGGAGGCGAGTTAAGGGTGAGGAATGTAGGATTGCTTTGGGCCTTCTCCTGCCTTTTAGTGAGGAAATGTTGGTTTTTTTTTAGTTAAGCTATGGGTTAATTTGATGAGTAGAAAATAATGAGAAAATATTGATCAACTTTTGGAAATGGATTCTGTGTTTTTATAATATTGCCTTGTTACTTTAAGATTTGGTTATGGAATTGTGGATATTGAAGTGTTATTAATGTTCTCTGTTGGTGTGTGTTTGATGAAATAATCTGTTGGGTTTCTACTTTTGATTCTGTGAATGGGTTGATGTCTGTTGTTGGTTCAAGTTGGAATTGGGTTTTGTGATTCTATTTAGAAATGATATATTCTGTGTTATTGGTTGGCTTTATCCAGGATAATTATTGTGTGAAGTCTCATTACATGAATTAAGTTGTTAAGTTATAGTTTTTGATTCTGAATGTTAATTAACGATATATATAACTATTGGAGTTGATCGTTTTTGTGCTGGAAAGTGGATTATTACTCTATTATTGATTGGTTGGAAATCTATGGAGATAATGAAGTGTGCTAAAGTGTTTGGTTATTTTATGTTGGTTAAATGTGGAAATGTAGAAAGCTTTTCCATGTTTTATTTAACGCTTATTGATATATATGAGATGAAGAAATGAAACGAATGGGAGTGTTCTATTATGATGATAATGCATGATTAAAAAGGTGAATCTGTGATTTGTGTGGAGGGTAATCATGCTCTATTGATTCGAATGGATAATGAGTTTAGATTAAACTCTGTCAAATGATAAATAAAGATTTAAGGTATAGATAATAATGAAGTTGTTAAATTCAGAACGTTAGAATGATTAAGCGTCATGTTCTGTTTTGGGGTATTAAACGGGTTCCTAGAATTATTATACAATTTAGAATACAAAAAGGAAATTAATAAATTGTAAATATTTTAATTATAAAGGTATCGAAAAGGAAAAGAAGGATAAAGATTTAGTACTAATACACGTTAAAGCTTCGAGGTAAGAAATTGAGTAGAGTCGTTGGCTAGTGGAGGCCCTACACCATTAGCTGTGTCTTCACTTTAATTGTTTGTTTACGTTACCATCATGTTGCTTTAATTATTATGTCTATGCTAATCGCATGTTATTAGTTTAATTCTGAGCATGTTTTAGGATATTAGAATATGATTATTGTTTCGTTTAAACTACCAAGCAAATCTGTGTTGTTATCGCTTTCCTTAAATTGCCAAGCATGTCTACGTTGTGATCCCTTTGAACTACAAAGCATGCTATTGTTTCTTCTACACTATCAAGCATGTTATTTATTGTAACGACCCAGTTTTTATTTACTTAAAAATACGTGAAATTTAAAACTCTCTTTTATAAACTCAGAGTATCTTTTTTCTATAAAAACCCGAGCGTTAAACTCTTTACTTAAAACATTTATTAATTTCAGAAGAAGTAATGAACATCCTTTTTATAAAATGCAGCGGAATTTAAAACAAAACATTAAAGAATATTAAATAATTTAAAAACCATTTTACAAACAATTTCCTTTTAAAACTCTTTAGCCCAGCCAGCCACAAGATCCACCTGTACAAATCCTTCATCAACTGTCTTTAACCTGTTCTCCTGTTTTCTCGTACAATACCTACATCACAAGACCTAAACTAATGAGCCTATTGCTCAGTAAGTGATATAAGAAAGTAAAACGCAGATATGATGCATGATCATGTGATGTATTACAGAGGAAAATCGTATCGCATCTGTTAGTCGGGACGATGGATAAGTCAATTGCTCTCGTGGCTTAACCGGTTCCGACGAGGAACCACGCCAATCGGGGTGTCACCACGAGCCATACCCAATCGTTTTGTTAAAGACGTTGGGGGTTTCAAACGGGGTAAAGGTGAACCCTAGCTTCCACATAGCTAACTCTAAACCTACCACTCCCTACGTGGGAGGAATACTACAGTATGAAAGTGTCATCGATCACCCAAACCCCCACATGCCTATTTACATATATTAAGTATGACATACAATATGCCTATGAGAATACCTACAGTCCTATATGATCGTACTAATGTCTAATAAACATATCATTAAAAGAACATACAACATGCAAATCCTAACTCTTGCGATGTAGGGTCTGAAGACCAAAACTCAGTAAGTATCAACTTACCTGGCGATCCATAATACGTTCAGCACCTTAGTCCTTCCCACTTCTAAATACCTTTAAAACCATAACATTTATTCATTAATAATTATCCCATGGTCTCTGACTTACAATTTGATCCTAGGCATATACATTACAATTCTATTTCATATTTCTCTTAACTTCTCATAATTATCTCCTTCCTTAAACGACATATACATAATGACTCCAACCAAACAAAGACTAATTCCAACAATAGAACCTAACCCCACCATTTATTTCATTTATTCATTATTTATAAGCCAAGCAGTACCAACAGAAAGCATTATCTAACAGTTAACAGAACATAAGCCCTTAACCACACCTATCCAATTAGTAATAAAATAGGAAATCAAACAATCAACATAGCATTATCCATATTCTTCAACTTCCAATAACCATATCTTAACCAAGCATAACAATAATCAACATAGCATTATTATTGTTCAACCACTAACATCCAGCACTTAACAAAAACCCAACAGTAAGCATACTAAACAACCTGATAACCAACAGTGAGCAGCACCCATAAACAAAACAGAGCGCATTTATCCAAAATCCATAACATAGAGAAGGAAGTGTGCATTACCTAAAGCCCAACCAAGATGGCAGAATACCCAAGTGCACCACCCTTCCATTTTCTTCTTTCCTTCTTTCATTCAGCCTTCTCACTACTTCGCACTGTCACCTTCTCATCCCAATATTCAACCATTATAACATGGAAAGTATAACAGACAAGGTACGAGCAATAGAAGAATCCATCACCTTCATAGCTTCCACTTCACCATTCACAGTTGCAGCACCCTTCAAAGAATTGCACTGGTTTGTTCAAACACACACACATTCCTTCACACTTACTAACCAAACCATTTCACGGCAGAAGTTCACTCACACATGTTCACAATTGCCAAAACTAAGTGGTCAGGAAGACCTACCTCTTATAAACAGAGGGACAGAGGGAGAGAGAGAGCTGGTAATGTAGACAATGCAGAGGATAGCTGCAGGACAGACTGACCATTGTGCAAACCAATAGAGGGGAGGTCCATTGAAGAAACCCCACGTGGAAAGCTTCCAACTTACCAGGGGAGGAAGGGACGTCTTGCAGGAAGACCTGGAGAGAGAGAGAGAGAGAGTTTACTAATTTCTGCAAGAAATCGGAAGAGAGAGAAGAATTTATAAAATGAGTTTCATAGATTTCAGACTTTTCGGATGTTACAAGGTGTCTGCGCTAGATTTTGGACGAGACCGAGGCGTCTGAAATCACACAGAACTGAATACAGATTCAAATTAACAATGACTGCGTCATCCGCGCATGTTTTCGGACGAGTCAGAGGCGTCCGAAAACTCGCTGTACATATTTTCCTTAATGTCCATACTTAGATTACTTTTCCAATATTTAACCTTATACTTTTTGAACATAATTTATGCATAATATCTCGCAACATGACATGATACGCATATATATTACTATCCAAATTTAATACATCGATTAACGAGAAAAACATATTTTTAGGGTATTACATTTATATTCGCTGTTTCAATTCATTGCTATAATTGCTCTCTTTATTCGTTTTAATTACTGTTATTCATTTATATGCACTGTTTACATTTTGTTATGTTATATTGTATTAACATGCATCATGATAATAGAAACAAGTAGAAAGCGCCACCTTTGGGGTTGGTACTCATATGCATTATGTGAGGAAAAGAATGAAAAAAAAGAAAAGAAAATGGGGAGCCAAGGGATGGATGGATAGTGCGGATCTAATTAGGTAGACTAGACAGGTCTCTTTCCCTAGTCGGGAATGGGACCAGCTACCATAGGTGGTTAGTATCCGATAGGCAACTCCCCCTCCACAGGGTTCCCCTTATCTCCCACTCGACGTACGAGTAATGAATGAACGAATGAAAGTAATGAAAAGATTGGTTTGGGGTGGACCCATTCCAAATGAACTAAAGAGAGGCATACATCATACTGCATAGCTCATTTCTTATTGGGCCTCAGGCTCACAATTGCTAATGGTGTAGGTACACGTACGATAAAATGATGAACATGTGAGGAAGAAGTTGATGAAGGATTTGCACGGGCGGACTTGTGGCTGGCTAGGCTAAGGAAAGTAAAAGAGAAAAGAAATTTGTAATTAACACGTAATTTGAAATACCTCGATATTTTTAATTATCGAGATATTACAGAACATATTCGTTAGATTTAAATTATGGGAATTTATGTAATAAATATTAATTAATTAGGATTTAATTAGGATTTAATGAGATTAATTAGTATTAAGTGAAGATTTAAAATAAAGGAATAAATTCAATGAATTAGAAATTATATTAGTGGGTAATTTAATTAATGGAATTGGTAAATTGGGGATGTGAACCGGTTCACTTAGTGAACTAGCTTGGGCCGAATGAATGGCCTTCGGCCGTTGGGGGAAAAGAAATGGCCTTTGGCCATTTCTTTGCAGAGAGCGAACGAAAAAGAGAGGGAGACAGGAGAGAAAGGGGGAGATGAGGGAGAGAGATCGGATCCGAGGAGCACCAGTGAGCGAACAAGCGCTGAGCTCTAGAGAGGGAGCTCTCTGGTGGTGAAGCTGGAGCTGTCTGCTGGAGTAGCTACCGAGAGCTGGAGTGCTCCCTGGAGAGCTGAGGTGCTGCAGTCCGTGAGCTGCTGGAGCTGATGGAGTTGCTGTCCAGGAGCTGAGGTGATGCCGTCCGTGGAGATGGAGCTGCCGCCGTGAAGCTGTTAGAGCTGGAGCTGTCCCTGGTTGTGTGTTCTTCATTCTGTAAGGATCGGGTAGTGTCAGCCGTCTAAGCCCTACCCACGAGTATAAGATAGTTGTTTCATTATATTGTTCTGTTTCTTTAACGTAAATGTTTACTGGAATGATTTCTCTATTCTTGGTGGTACTCGCTCTGCACCCTGTGATATTCCCTTCTATTAGTTGGATTTTTAGATGAATATTCCTTGGTTAATTAATTGTTGTGATACTCCCTGCTATTAGTTATGTCTTGAATGTGATTAGTGTAGAATTGCTTGGCTATAGAGTTTTCCCTTTGTTGATAGTGTAGCTCGAATTATATTCTGTACATGTCATTAACTTTGTGATATTTTGCCTTACTCTGATGTCACTCCGTAGATAATTCCTTTCATATTAGTTGTTCTTCTTGCTACACATGTTTGGGTTCTTTCTTTCCTTAACTATTTTGTTAAGGTGATGTGCATTTTATTCCTAGGTTGTTTTAGTATTCAAATTATGTTTTATTATTAACCATTTCCTTACTAAGCCTTTTTAGGCTTACAGTTTACTCACGGTATAGGTACCCGCAAGAGAAGACATTGTCAGATTAGAAGCAGTGGATGAAGGGTTTTCACGCGCGAGTTTGGGTTTGGCCAGACTACGAACAATAAGAGATAAATGGTTTGTAATTTGATTAAGTAAGAGTTTCCTAAATTGTAATTCAAAAGTGTATTTAACGTGTTTAGTATTTCTTAATAAAAAGGTTTTCTAAGCACTTCTGCAACATTTAACTAAATGATTCGTTTTAACGCTTCCGCATATTTTATCAAATAAATAATTACGAACGGTTGGTAGCGGTCCGGATTAGGCGCGCTCTGACAATTTTCTCGAATTTTAATGCATTTTCAAAAAGTGGCAAAAATCCGGGTCGTTACATAATTATTTGTTTAGTATTCCTTAAATGAATTTCTTACGCTTCCGCTATGTTTTGATAAATGATTTTATAACTATAGTTTTCCACTGTTTATAACGATTTCATAACAAGTCTAAGGAAAGGGTTTTTTTTAACAGTCTGGCTTTTTAGAATAGAACTTTGATTTAATTTAAAAGGGTTTTAATAAAAATTTTAGTTGTTTTATGAAAGTTTTAAATTTTAACGCATTTTAAAACGGTTATAAAAAGTCGGGTCATTACAATCCGTATCTGTATCCATTTCCATTTCTGGAAATTTGTTTCCATTTCCATTTCTGTTTCTGTTCTCGTTTCCGTTTCCTTATTTGTGCTCATACTGTTTCTATATCCTTTTATGTTTCTATTTCTGTATCTGTATCTGTATCTGTATCCATATTTGTATCCATTTCCATTTATAGTAACTTGTTTCTGTTTCTGTTTGCATTCTGTTTCTATTTTTGTTCTTGTTTCTGTTTCTATTTTCGTATCTGTGCTTGTACCAATTTCGTATCTGTTTCCGTTTCATTTTTTTTTTCTCTTTTTATGTTCTTTTCTTTACTTATCTTTTATTTTATTTTATTTTCTTTTCTTTTGTCCAAGTGCCGGGCTTGTCATACCGGTCCACAATAACCTTTATCTTTTCTTTATCTTTTGTCCATGTGTCGGGCTTGTCATTCAGGTCCACAAGAACCTTTATCTTTCCTTTATCTTTTGTCCATGTGTCGGGCTTGTCATACCGGTCCACAAGAACATTTATCTTTTCTTTATTTTTTGTCCATATGCTGGGCTTGTCCTACCAGTCCACAAGAACCTTTTTCTTTATCTTTCTTAATCGTTCGTTTGTACTTTGTTTCATTTTCATTTCCTTTTCAAAATTGTGCAAGAAAATCATTTTTGTAATCTTTGAAAATCATGATGCATGATACTCATGAATGCATACAATTTCTAACATATAAATAAGGAATATAAATAAACATTAAACCTGTAATTCACATAACGTGCTCTAAAAATTGTAGACATGCTGTAAAAACAGTAAACAATGAAACATGCTATTAAAAACTATAGACATGCTATAAAAATAGTAAATAACAAAACGTGCTATTAACAACTGTAGACATGCTTTTAAAACAATAGACATGCTCAATAATCTACTAATCTATTAAAGTGGTAAACAACGAAACATGCATATCCTATTCTTACGATGTAGGGCCCGAAGACCAAGCACACACGTATCACTAACCTCGTTTGCATAAAATGCTTAACACTTAAACGTTATCCTTTCTTCCATTTATTTTGTACTTTCACAATTAATAACATTTAATTATTTTCAAACCATTATTCCTTATTTATTAATTTCAACTGATCTTTACCACTTCACAATTTTTCATTAATTTATCTCTATAAATTTTATAGCCAATAACCTTAATTTACAGAACCATAACTTAACACTCTTCTTCATTTCACTAATTACCATAATCTAACGTAATAGATAACATAACACAACCATCCGACACTCCACGGAATATTTCCATCACTTAAACAAGAAGCATACAACGACTAGATTCAATGGTTTATCGATAAAGTAACCGGACAGAGAGAAATTATCAAGAGTCATTTATAGCACTGCAATATATATCCTCAACCAATCACCAACAATATAGAAAAGAAATATAGAACAACTCTTCAACAATGCATAATTCCTTATCACTGACCGAAATGCAGAACCACTAAACAATCCACTTCTTCAAGTATATATCTCCATTTATTAGAACTAATAACCAGTAGAATATAACTATTGCAGCATTGATTCATTCTCACATCCGCTAACAGCGTGCGACAGTCATAATCCTTTCATCTCCTACTATTATCATACCCATAAATATTCGTAACAGACACGCAGAGGCTAACCAATCTAAATCTCCAAACATACAGAACCAACGTCCATGACATTGCATATTTATCAAGCAGGGAACTAGTTTCCTTTAGAGTAATAAACCAACCGAGCAACAATTAACTAGAGACTCAAAACAACTTCACCTTTCATCAATCTTCAACGACATTCACCTAAAATCCATGAAATAGGAGATTATCATACCTACCTGAAGGACAACACCGATGAGCACAAAGAAGACCCGAACTTCACAAATAGGTCACTCCCTCTTTCCTTTCTCCTTCCTTCTCCTCCTTCTCAGTTCCTCTCTTCTTCTTTTCTTGACGGGTTCCAAATTCTCAATCTCTAGAGAGCACGTATCCCCCTCTCACAGAGAGTTCTCTATCATATAATCAACACACCCAAGTTCTTCTTCCCCAGCTTTTCACCAAAGAGGCACCCTTCACCATGCCTCTGCCATTCACGCTATGCCACCATCCCATCCCTTGTATCTCATGTTTTCCATTGAACCGCACATTGCTGCCTTCCAAAGCAAGAACCAGTAAACCTGTTCAGACCAAACCACAGGCTGGACTAGCCACTGCCCTCGTGAACCGAAGCACCCTACCCCAGCCATTCCTACCTCTGCCAATTCATCCCTACGTTAAATCACTGCCAATCCCATATGCAATACCAAAACATTTGAGCATCGAAGAATCGATCGAGAGCTTACCTCAGCCAGGAAATCGCGATTCAAATCAGGCCAAACGAACCCGCACCCCAGTCGTGCCACGCCATTCGTCGCCGCCAGACAACGCGCACCAGAGCTTGAGCCCGAGCCTGATTGTGTCATAACCTATTTCATAAGCTAATTTTAATGTTTGTGTTTTATCATTAATTTCAAATCCTTTGGGACATTTATAAGCGTAATGTCCTTCTTCATGGCATAACCAACAAGTACATTTTTCCTTATTCATAAGGCAGTACTATTTATTATTCGGTTGATATTTCTTGCAAAATTGTTTTCTATTTTTAAAATATTTTTTTGGATTTGTCCATATATTTTTCTTACATTTAGAATAAGGAATTTTTCTCCATTTTTTTCTCCGATATGTTTTTTCTTTACAACCATATTTTCCTACTTTATTTTATGCTTATAGTCTAGTGGATAATAATTTTCTCTATATTCACATATAAAATTTCTAAATAACATAAATTACGTATTCCTAAATTTGTTATATGCCAGAAAGCATTGTGTATAAATGCTTCTGTTTCTTCATTTCCTTAGGATATCTACCAATAAATTCTATATTTAATAATTGTATCATATTTTTAAAAGTTGTTAATGTATCTATTTCATTTAGTACAATCTTCGATGGTTCATCAAGAGATGTTAAATAATTATAGACAATTCTAGTAGTTTGATGAGTTATATAATTAAATAAATTTGTTGGAGATTAATCCTTCGCTTCTTGATTTAATTGTATAAATATACTCATTTTATTTTTCCAATGTTGTATAACTTTATTCCAGAGATGCTTTTCTACATTATTGTTGCCTTCTGTCATAATCCTTAAGTCAACTTGTGTTGCTTCATTTTCTACTATTGCTGCCATGATTCCTGGTAAGGTTGGTAAGGCTTTGTGTGCAGTAAGTGTACATATGATCATTGCTAATTTGTATTGCTTTACATAATTGGGTTTTCACTTTTTCAGAAAGATGAACCAGTTGTCCACTCAGGTCGTAAAATGATGCTTCGAAAGATGATTAGGCTTTCAATTTTTCTTCTGATATAGGAACTTGTCCATGAGAGTATATTAGCAAAGTATTACTAACATAATCAATTTTTGTCGTATTTCCTGGAAATATTCTTTGAGCTTGATAGAAGACTTCTAAAAGTAATCTTGCTTCCATTTCTTCAAGAATCGTAAAATCTTCATATTCGTCCCTGGTGGGGTAGTTTTGATTTGATACTCCCAAAAATGCTATAGCTAAGGATGATAATAATATTTCTCCATTTAATCCAAAAAGTGGATATGAAGAGTGTATTCGAAGAAATATTTCGCATCCTTTTGCAAATTTATCAAAATAATGTTTTATTACTTGTCTAATCTTGATTGGGAATTCTACAAAATCTTTCATATTAGTAGGGTATATTGTATCTACTAATCCATTCTGAAAATAGTCAAGAATTAATATTGGTGATGCTCCAGAAAGGAATATGACTCTTGGGTTCTGCTCCTCTTATTTTTGGATAGAAATTAACAGTGGTATGAATTTCTTGACAATTGATAATCGAATCCCAATATTTCTGGAATTTATCCAGACAGACTACTTTCATTTTTTTCTTTTTCTTTTGTCGTTTGGATTTTTTTGATGATTTCCCTTTTTTTTGCCATTGTGATTTTTCTGGTTCCTTGTGGGCTAATTCTCCGTATGATTCATTCAAGGCCTTTTGGCCTTCTTCCTTGGTCTTGTATGATATGTGAATTACATTCTTATCATTGATATGTTGGGCTGCAATTGTAATACCCTGATTTTCTATAATGGAATGAAGTAAAGATAATTGGAAAATTAATTGGGTATAATTGGATATTTGAAGATTTATTTGATGATGAGAAATTTAATTGGGAGTAATTGGATAATTATTGAGGATTTATTTAATGGAAAATTTGTTTGGGAAACCGAATTGAAGAGATTAAATTGGACCGATAATTATCATCAAGCAATATTTGAACTAAATAGAGAATTCAGAATTGGGTCAATCAATATACGATACATATATTTGGTATATATAAATATATAAGTATATATAAATATATAATTATATATTAAGTAGATAAATTAAGGTAAATTAAATTAAATTAAAATAAAGAAGGAATTAAAGGAAAAGAATGTGGAGTAAACAGGTTTTCTTCCTCGAACTGGTCTGAAATTATAAGAGAAAGGGGAGAGGAAATTCGCAGAAGAAGGAAGAAGAATAGAGAGGGAGAGAGCTTGCGGGTGGAGTTCGCGACAGGGGAGACGACGACGACGAGGGCGAGCTTCTTCGCGGCGAAGGGATGACTCTGGCTTGCGATGGTCTATTGGCGTCGTTCGTGGGTGTGCTAGGGCACTGTTGGATCATGATTTTGCGGGAGTTGGACAAACCATATGCTGTGAATTCTGGCGTTGAGTCGAGGTAAGTCGGTGGCTTCCCGTTCTTCTTCCTGCGTTCTGTCATTTGGCCGATTAGGCAGTTGGTTTTGACGTGTGGAATCGGACGATTGCGGAGGCAGGGGATTTTGGTCGGGCTTCTATCGATGGCTCGTTGTCTATTTGTGGACCGGTTCTGTTATGAACTCGGTTCACGAATTGTGTTCTGGCTGAGAAGGGAATTCTCCATGTCTTTCCCCTTACAGCCTGGCATCGCACTCATTGAATTGTCAGAGTGATGGAATGGGCATGGGTGAATTATTGGGTGACAGAGGGGGTGGAGACGTGCTGGAGATGTGAAAGTGGGAAATAAAAGAGATGGAGGCAGAAGAGTGGGTAATGTGTTATGTCATTTTCCTCTGTGAGCCGAGTGTGAGTGAGCTAGAGATGGAGCGATGGCCGAGAGTTGTGAAGAGATGAAAGTGTCAGTGAGTGAGTGATTCTGTAACACCCCGACTTTTTATATCAGGGCATTACCAAGGATGTAGTTCGAGTGTTAAGTTAAGGGGGTATTTTCGATCACGTTTTCCCCATATACGCGATGTAAATTAAGGATGGAGTGACTAGGACATTACGTTGCGTATTCATACGAGTCATTTTATGACGTGTATTTATGAGATAAATGTTATGAGATGAGAGCTAAGTAGGGAAAAAGGTGAGGAAAGGCTGTTCTGCGCGTTTTCAGATGCCTGCGGATGAGTTATATCGTCCGCAAGTGCATTGCGTGGCACCCCACTGATTGAAATGCACAAGGACGGGAATTTGTGTCCTGATGTGTCTGTAAGTCGATTTCAGAACACATGCGGATGACACGTGTTGTCCGCAAGTGCTTTGCACTTCGCCCCTTAGCTTTGGGACGACTCAGGATGCGATTTCGTGTCCTGACTTCATTGTGTCGCGGACTTTCTAACGAGTGCGGACGTGGTGATGCCTTGTCCGAATTGAATCTGTCATAATTTTGGACAGTTTTGGATGATGTCTGGATGATGTGGATGTGGTGATGCCTCGTCCAAATTGAATCTGTCCAATTTCTGGACACATTCGGACGCATGCGAACGCTGCATGTGGATGCCATTTTGCGTCTGAATGATGTTTTGGACGATACAGATTGGAGGAGGATGCTAGTTCTCGTCCGAGAACACAAATTTTTCTATAGGATTTTACTCATGCAGACGAATGCAGACAAGATCTGTGCATCTGTAATTGTCCAAAAGATCGCAGTTTAGCATAAAATTAGCGATTTAAAATCCTAATTCTTGTCATGTAGTCATTTACTCCACACAATTTCTAAACAGGAAATCCCCTCCAGTGTAGCTCCATGTGCTGCTGGAGCTACTGCTGTTCGTGAGCTTGGAGCTGGAGTGTTGTCCCTGTTTTCGTATCTTCATTAGTGGTAAGGAAATATGGCTGTCTTGGCCAGTGGAGGCCCTACACAACAAGTAGAGTGTGTGAGTTTTTTTGTTAATTCTCTGAAATGCTTACTACTAATTCCTTTGATGATTTCTTGCTGTATTTTCCATGTTGATTCCTTGTTGTAGATATTTCCTTTGTTTTGATAGTATGGAATTGTTAGTATTCTTTAGTTCATTGGTAGTTCTATGATATTCCCCTGTTGGTACTGTGAGTAAATGTTTTACCTTATAGATAATTTCCTTAATGTTAGTTTATTCTTTTACTGCAAGTGCTTTACTTTGAGTTACTGTGATGGATGCTTAATGTTCGAATGTGACGAGGGTCAAACAATGAATATGTGAATGATGAGGAGCATGAACAGGTTAAGAGTTCCCTTAAGCGTTCTGTTAATTATTATTGACATGTTATCTAGTTTAAATTCCTTGTGTTAATTAAACTATCATTTCCTCCATAATTCTCTGTGTTAAGTAAACGGTAATTAATTATCAGCTTGTTTAACTAATTGTTTAATTTATAGTTGTTAATCACTTCCTTGAGCATATTAATTAACTAGAGTGATTATAACTAGAGTAATTGACTGGAATCCTGAGCATGTAAATCAATTGAGCCTATTAACTAATTTGTTAATCAATTGAGCATGTTAACCAATTTAGTTAATCGAAGCATGTAAACAATTTAATTAATTTAAGCATGTGTATTAATGTCTAATAAACTAATTATCGATAATTAAATTGAGCATGCTTAAGTAATTAATTGGTTGTTTACTTAAATAATTTGTAACTGTTCTCGATGCATGAAAATTGACTAGAATGACTACTTAGGATAATAAGTAACTAGAATAATCGTAGCGTGTTTAATTACCTTGTATGTTCAACTTACTAGCATGCTTAGTTTCTGGAGCACGTTAATTAACTAGACTTGAGCATGTAATTGACCTAGAGTAATCAACTAAAGTAATAGCTGAATTTTCTTCTTGAGCATGTAATGAACTAGGATCACTAACTAGCATGTTAAATCTTCCTTTCGTTAATAAAAGCATGTTTAATTATTTAGGATAATAATTGAAATTCTTTTTGGAGCATGTAAGTTGATTAGGGAATTAACTAGGATAAATAGCATGGAAATCAATAACATGTTCTGTTCAAATATGTCATTCATTATTTTAAAGAAATGTTGTGTTTCTGATAAATGTGTGTGTGTAATTCATGTTGCCCTGTCAGATGTTCGTTGTTTGATTTCCTTCTGTGCTTTGTTGTTTACAATTCCATATTTACTTGTTCTTCAATGTGCGCTTTCAATTTCTGTTATTCAATTATTTCCTTATATGCGCTAATCATTTGTTAAATGTCAATGGTTATGTCATCATGCATCATGTTAGAATGAGAATGTATGGTCATGCATCATGCTAATAGAAAACTAATAGGGAGTGTCACCTTGGTGGTAGTACTCATGCATGCATTTAGTATGGTAAAGTGTTAAAGAAAATGAAGGAAATGGGGAGTTGGAGGGCGGATGGCTAGCGGGTTTAGTCTGCAACTAGCTGAAGCCCCTCCCTCTTAGTGTATGTGAGTTCTAGTTATAAGTAAAAGGTTAGATCTGATCCACTATTCCATCATAAAAGAAGTCCTCCAACTCGATGTACGAGTAATGAACGTATGAACGAAAGTAAAGTAAAGAACGAACGAATGACGTAATGAAAGGATTGGCTTAGGTGGCCTCCATTTCAAAAAGAACTAAAGAAAGGCATCTCACGTTGCATTAAACCCTTTTCTTTACCGGGCCATTAGGCTCATGTATTACTTGTGGTGTTGATAGAAACGACGAATGGATAATAACCTTGTGATGAGGGATTTACATGAGCGAGACTTAGGGCTTGTCAGGCTAAAGAAAGTAAATAGATCTCGATTGTAATTTAATTGTATTTAAGGGTTTAGCTTTAAAATCTCTAATGCAGTATTTAATTGTTTAGTATTTCTTCCTTAAACGATTTAATTTACTCTTCCGCTATGTTTTACAAATGATTTTATATCTGTGACATTTAACAGTATACCATGATTTGCGAAAGGTTGGTAGCGGTCCGGTTTAGAAGCACTCTGATAATTGTTTTAAAAGAGATTTCAATGGTTTTATAAAAGTTTTAAATTTCACGCATTTTAAAGGATTTATGAAAAACCGGGTCGTTATAGTTGGTATCAAAGCTATGGTTTTAAAAACGATTTTTATAAACTGCTCTGATAATAGTTTTTAAAACTAAGTTTGTGGCTAGCTAAGTAAAACAATTTTTGTAAAAGTCAAACTAGTAATGTAGCTTGCCTGCCTGCTAGCACAAGCCTCAACGTGGAAAATCCTTCATCCACTGTAAGTATACTTCCTAATACTTTACTAATGCATGATTTATTATTCTATTTCGATAAATGAATTGTTAGGAATTAATATGTAGGGACTGCTGGATTAAGTATTTTATATTTGGGATTGTAAAATTCACGGTCGTGCCTGATATAGTTCAAATGGTATACTTTGGAATTGAGGTTTTGGATTTTGGAGTTTGGATGATATAAGTGCATATTCTGGAACTGTTTGGGATTTTATGCAGGATGTATGTAGGTTTGGGGGAATGAAAAAACAGAGGAGACTTTGTCCAAATTTTTGGAAAATAAGTGAAAAGAGAATTCTAAGCGAATTTAGATCAATTAGATAGGTAATCAAAGTTGCCTAGATAACAATGGGATAGACCAACTAGTTAGGTAAATGAAGTCACCTAGGTGTCAACAGACCAGGTAGAGTCTAGAATAGTTACGGGAAGGGGAAAACCTTAAGGACGAAATCGAAGGATGAGAAGGGTAGTTGACTAGGAAAGTGCTAGGTCAGGTTTTCGACAAGGACGAGGGATTCAAGGTCTAGCCTAGTAGTATGACCAACTTGGAGTTCATGGCGGATTTAGACATACGTGGAGTAATATTGGATTAGGGTTAAAGGGATAATAGGACTTGTGTCGGACTTGAATTATGTTCTCCATCTCAATTCGAACCCAATCAAGGTAACCAAGAACGTGACTGCACAACTGTACGGCAAAAGGCAGAGGCAATCGATTGAACTTCTCTAAGAACGAGTAATGGGAACACAAACAGAAAAAGAAATGGGAATAGAAAAGAAAACGAATACAGAAACAGAAACGAAAACAAAAATGGAGACAGAAACGGAAACGGAAACGGGAAGGGAGACGGAAACGAAAACGAAGTTTCCAGAAATAAACTTTTGGAAATGGAAACAGAAACAGATACAGAAACGGGAAATAAAATAGAAACAGAAACATAAACGGAAACGGATATAGAGACAAATACGGAAATGGGAACGGATATTGGAATGAAAACTGAAATGAAAATGGGAACGATTATAGATACAAAAAGAGAAGCAAGATGGAACGCGTCTAACTTAGCTATGGAGCAGTGTAGTTCATAACTAAAAAAATCTTAGATAGATGGATTTGATGGTAGAGAGTACGTTCGAATATGCCAAAGTTATGAGTGAGAGAGGAAAGTATAGATACTAGATCTTAAGTCACGAAGTGAGAAGGATCTGAGGGGTAGAATTGTATAGGAAAAGTGAGTTCGACGTCAAGTTATGAGTCTATTGGAAATAAGAAGATTGAGGAGACTCTCCCTTGATTTTGAATCACTTGGGATTCGGTGGGAAAAGTTTGATGTGGAACGTCAAATTTAGGAGAAAAATGCTGCAAATTCGGGAGTTGAACGACAACGGTGAAGTATTTATTGGACATAAGAGATGCCATTCTGCTCTTGATGTTGAAGAATGGTCATGTTCGGGGCATTTCTTCCTTAGAATCGATGTAGTTAGAGTGGCGTAGCGGAAGTGAGAAGAGTGAGTGTGAGAGTTCAATCGACTTTTTGGTACAAAGAGACACGTGTTGGATGAAGGCAAGTTGATCAAGTAGCAGTGGTTAGTACAAATTAGCGCTAAGAGGGAGTAGATAGTTTTGATACAATGAAATATTAGGACCTCTAGGGGGAAACTACGTCATCAAATAGAGTAGCTAAGAAGAGATTTGATGCGTAGGTTTGCATTAGTGAGAGTATTATGTTAGGCAAATTTTGAGGAAGAAATTTATATAACGAGGGGAGTATGTAACACCCTGACTTTTTATATCGGGGTATTACCAAGGACGTAGTCGGAGTGTTAAGTCAAGGGGGTATTTTCGATAACGATTTCCTCGTATACGCGATGTAAATTAAGAATGGAGTGACTAGGACATTACACTGTGTATTTATACGTGTCATTTTATGATGTGTATTTATGGGGTAAGTGTTATGGGATGAGAGCTAAGTAGGGAAAAAGGTGAGGAAAGGTTGTTCTGGGTGTTTTTGGACGCCTGCGGACAATATACGCAAGAGTTATATCGTTTGCAAGTGCATTGCATGGCATCCCCTACGCTTGGGACGTACAAGGATGGGAATTTGCCTCCTGATGTGTCTGGAAGTCAACTTTCAGATGCATGCGGATGACTTGTGGATGGGACGTGTCGTCCGCAAGTGCATTGCACTTCGCCCCTTAGCTTTGGGATGACTCAGGACGCGATTTCGGATCCTGACTTCACTCTGTCGCAGACTTTCAAACGAGTTCGGACGAGTGCAGATGTGGTGATGCCTCGTCCAAATTGAATCTGTCCTAATTCTGGACAGTTTCGGACGATGTCCAGACGATGCAGACATGGTGATGCCTCATCCGAATTGAATCTCTCCAATTTCTGAGCACATTCGGACGCTGCATGCGGACGCCATTTTGCATCTGAATGTTGTTTTCAGACGGTACAGACTAGACGAGGACGCTAGTTCTCATCCAAGAACACAAATTTTCCTATGGGGTTTTACTCATGCAGACGAATGTAATACCCTGATACTAATTTGTCTCATCTAGTTATGTAATCAAACTTTTATAAAATTATATAATTCATTGTGTATCAATACTTGGTTAATTACGACATTTATTTATGGCGAAAGATTACGGGGTAAAAAGTTAAGTAGGGAATTGTGAGAAAAATGCTGTCTTGGACGTTTTTGGAAGCCTATAGACGACGCTGTGGACGAATCATGTCATCCACAAACGTGTGGAGCGTCGCCTTGCACCTTGGCACAACTCAGGAAGTGATTTCGCCTCCTAACTTCATTGTGCTGTGGAGTCATGGACGAGTCTGGACGATGCAGACACGGATGGCCTTGTCCGCATTGAATCTATTCGAATCCTGGGAACTTTTGGACTCTTGCAGACAAGGGTAGGTCTCGTCCGATTTGAATCTATACAAATTATGGACAGATTCGGATGATACATCCGGACGCCAAACGACATCCAAAGGTCAACTACAGACGGTACGGACAAGGGTGGGGACGCCATTTCTCTTCCATGACCACATTTTTGCCTATGGAATTTCTCTCATGCGGACAATTATGGATGAGACCAATACATTCGTACTCATCGAAAAGATCGCAGATCTGCGTAAATTTAGGGATTTAAAACTTGACTGTTTGTCGCGTAGTCCATAACTACCCGATCTCCCGAAGAGAAAACACCTTCAAACAAGGAGATCTTCCAGCTCCAGCTCTAGCTCACGTAGCCCAGCCATCCCCCTCCTCTCCTATGCGATGATTACCCTAGTAAGCCTCTCCTTTTAACCTCCATCTCACCCCTTCCGGAGGAGTTCATTTCCTCCCTTGCATTCTCCTTCTCCTTCTTCGTTTCGCTTCTTCTTCTCCTCTTGAGGGTGATTTGGTTGCTGGGAGTGGAGTTGCTGCTATCCCTGATAATTTCATCAACACTTAGTTAGGGATTTGGGTTAGTTTTTGGCTTGAGGAAGCCCTACCCACAAGTAAAAATGTGTGTGTGCATGTGTGATGGTTGTTAGTTGTCATATTTTGTAGATTTTCCTTATGTTGCTTAGATGCTTTACTTGTATTTGCTTTACCTATATTTTCCTTTAGATGCCTTGCCCTGTAGTATATTTCTAATTGGTCTATTGTTATCTTTCAATGCTTATTTACCTTCATAACTGTAAATCTTTACTATGTTGAGTTGCTCTGGATGGTAAAGCAAAGTCACGAACTATGGATTTTCATGATGATGGCTACGTAGAAATGAGCTGGACTAAAAGTTAATATTGTTCTGTGAATTGTTCCATTATGAGAATTTGCTATTTTTCCCTCTATGTTGTTCGTGTCTATCAAGTCATAATACTTTCATTGTAACTTAATTTCTGTGTCAAGCACGACTGCTATATTACTTCTATGCTATGCTAATATGCTTACTACGTAAACGCATGTTAACTCCTTCGCTGTTATTACAAGCAAGTTTAGCGTAGCATATCAAACTGAGTAGTTGGGTTCATTAACTTATCTAATCTTAAAGCATGACAATCATGCTTATTACTCGTTAAGCATACCAATTACTTGATTTAGCATGCAATTTACTCATTTATACCATTGACTACTAGTTACCATTACTTGTCTAATAATCGAGCACGTTAAATTGCATATCTAACCTTTCTTAATCTCTGTGCATATTAATTAGTACTTGTTAAATTTCCGTTAATGCAAATTACCCTCACTCGTATCACCTCAAGTATGTTAATTATCCATTATCGACACCAAGCTTGAAGTATGTTAGTTAGCTCTTACTTGTTTCTTGTTCAAACTTTAGCATGTAATTAACAAATTCTTGTTAAGCTTCAAGCATGAAATTAACCTTTAATCGAGCATGTTTAGCTGTAAATGGGTTGAAATTTATTTGTCATGATTAGCATATTTTGCTGCACATTGATTAGTATAATCTCTGTTTAACTCATTCTCCGATTAATATTATGCTTAAATGATATGTTTCCTTTATAGTTGTCTTACAATTATGCTTTCGTTCTCTTCCATGTACCTTTAAATTCTGCCATTTACTTATTGGGTTGTCATTTCTTTAAATTATTGTTATTTACTTTCTGTATATGCGTTAATTACATGTCATCACGCATCCTGTAATAGAAACCAATAGTGAGTACCACCTTGGGGTGGTTAAATAGTGAACACGTTTTTGTAAAAATATTAACTATGGCCCCAACTCGTATTTTGAATACGTGATGCTTTTAACCCTAAACTTTAAGTATGTTTTGATTAATACTTCTATTTAATAAATGTTTTAAATAAATGGTTTTTATTGTGCTTCCACTATATTTGGATTTAATGATTTTAGTCTTCCATGATTTAAACGAGTTTTAAGGAAAAATGTTGTGGCAACCAGGATTTTAAACGAGCACTCTGATATGATTTTAAATTCATCTCGAAATCTTCAATTATAATAAAAGATTTTAATTCAACGCATTTTAAGAGAAAATAAAAGGTAAGGATAAAAATTTGGGTCGTTACAACGAATGCAGGCGAGACCTGTGCGTCCGTACTCGTCCGAAAGATCGTAGTTCAGCGTAAAATTAGGGATTTAAAATCAAAATTCTTGTCGTGTAGTCATTTACTCCACACAATTTCTCGACAGGAAATCCCGTCTAGTGTAGGCGCTGACCTCCCCCTGTCTAGAGCCGCCTCCTCTCTACCCCTCCTAGGTACGAAGTTTCCCCTCCTCCCTGGTATAAGCCATTTCTCTCTTCCCCTTCTGCCAGCCATTCTCCATTTCCTGCGTGAGAAGTTCTAGAGAGTGAGAGTGAGGGATATCCATGAGAGGAGTTCAGATTAAGTGAGTGCTGGTTAGGTGTGATACGTGGGTGATCTGGGGAGTTTGATGTCCTACTGTCCTTCAAGTTGGAGCTCCGTGTGCTATTGGAGCTGCTACTGTCCGTGAGCTTGGAGCTAAAGTGTTGTCCCTGTTTTTGTATCTTTGTTAGTGGTAAGGAAATAGGGATGTCTTGACCAGTGGAGGCCCTACACCACAAGTAGAGTGCGTGAGTTTTATGTTAATTCACTGAAATGCTTACTACTAATTCCTTGGATGATTTCTTGCTGTATTTTCCTTGTTGATTCCTTGTTGTAGATATTTCCTTTGTTTTGATAGTATGGAATTGTTAGTACTCTGTAGTTCATTGGTAGTTCTATGATATTCCCTAGTTGGTTCTATGAGTAAATGCTTTACCTTGTAGATAATTTTCTTACTGTTAGTTTATTCTTTTACTGCAAGTTCTTTACTTTGAGTTGCTGTGATGGATGCTTAATGTTTGAATGTGACGAGGGTAAAATGATGAATATGTGAATAATGACGAGCATGAACGAGTTAAGAGTTCCCTTAAGCATTCTGTTAATTATTATTTACGTGCTATCTAGTTTAAATTCCTTGTGTTAATTAAACTATCATTTCCTCCATAATTCTCTGTCTTAAGTAAACGGTAATCAATTATGAGCAAGTTTAACTAGTTGTTTAATTTATAGTTGTTAATCACTTCCTTGAGCATATTAATTAACTAGAGTGATTATAACTAGAGTAATTGACTAGAATCTTGAGCATGTAAATCAATTGAGCCTATTAACCAATTCGTTAATCAATTGAGCATGTTAACCAATTAAATTAATCTAAGCATGTAAACAATTTAATTAATCTAAGCATGTGAATTAATGTCTAATTAACTAATTATCGATGATTAAATTGAGTATGCTTAAGTAATTAATTGGTTGTTTACTTAAATAATTTATAACTATTCTCGATGCATGAAAATTGACTAAGACGACTACTTAGGATAATAAGTAACTAGAATAATCGTAGCATGTTTAATTACTTTGTATGTTCAATTTACTAGCACGCTTAGTTTCTGGAGCACGTTAATTAACTAGACTTGAGCACGTAATTGACTACTTGAGCATTCAATCAACTAGAGTAATCAACTAAAGTAATAACTAAATTTCCTTCTTGAGCATGTTGTAATATCCTGAATTTTATATTGGAATTTAAAAATGGTAAATTAAAAAATAATTGGGAATATTCAAATCAGTCGAATAAACTATCGGGATATTACTAATGACGTTACAATGACATAATTGGTAAAGAGTAAAGTTTTGGTTCAACTCGGTCCAAATTAATTGGGAATTCAGTGTTTATTCGAATCAGACCAAATTAACTCAATTTAAATGGACAACTAAATAACTAACCAACTGACCATAATGGCCTTCGGCCATTTGAAATAGAAATAGAGAAGGAGAGAACTAGAGAGAGCGAACGAGAGAGAGAGCGGGAGAAACAGGGAGATCGCGCGGGCGATTTGGCGTCGGAGCTCAGGCGACTCCGGCGACGACGAAATGTTTGGCGAATGAGAGGGCGTCGAACGACGACGCTGGGCTTGAGGCGCTGTCAGGCTAAAGAACTGTGGCCGGCGATGATGCGGGCTGCAAAGTTGTCCGACGGGTCCGGCGAGCTCACGGGATGAATGGACAAGCTCCATCAAGGTAACTTCTCCTGTTGATTTGTGATTAGTTGGTGATGCTCGACGATGAATGGCAGGAGCGAGGTGTTGGACGCGAACGGAATGGGTATGACGACAGGGCTTTGACTCGGTGAGTTTAGTTCGGAACCAATTCCGTTGGTTCCCAACTACTGGTTAACTCCAGGAATTATGTGGCATAACTCTTCCACGCGGCTACTCATCTGCAATCGGTGCACGCTTTTCTCCTTCGGTGCACGTCTCTCAGCTCGCCTATTAAGCCAGGTAACTCTCGGGTGTTTGATGCTCTGGGTATTCTGTTTCTCTCGGTGTGCTCTCTGTGAATGGTGGGTTCTGGTGAAGCTATGGAGAAGGTATGAAGGCCAAAGGACAAGGAGAAGCAGAGAAACATTGAAGAAGGAAAAGACGAGTGTCTCTGAAGGATCTCAAACAGGGAACTGCTCCTGTTTCTCTTGGGTTTCATCGGCTTGCAGGTAATGATCTTCTCTTTCTGTGTAGTGTAGAAAGTTTCTGTGAGGATCAATTGAAATGAATGGAAGTATGGGATGTCTGCTACGTTAATGTGCTATTTTGGATTTTGGAGGTTCTGTTTTTAGATTTCTGATGTTGTTGCTGTTGGTTCTGTTGTCTTTGTTTAAGGATGATATTGTTGTGATGGATGATTGGTTTTACCGAGAATAAGAATATTGTCTTGTTCTGCACTCGGATTGTTGCCTGTAATGTTCAATTTTAGGTTCTGTACATAGTTTCTATTGATTAGATGACAAGCTGCAAGTGGTTGGATTCAATGAATTAATTCATGTTCTGTAATTCTTGGAATGTCAACAGATTAGGATTGGTTTTGATATTAAGAAATGAGTGTTGTGTTGTTTGGATTCTGAATATTAATTTGAAGTGATGCATAACTGTTGAAATGAACTATTGTGGTCTAAAAGGGGGAGTTGTGCTATATTCAAGTTGTTCTGTGTGCACTTTTAGTGTATGAAAGATGATTTTGTTTAGGTGATGACCTATTGGACTTGAATTACATGCATGGATTTGTTGATTTAGTTTAGTGAATACTCCGTTATGGGTTAATGGTTAGGATATTGACATTGAAGGAAAAGAAATACATATGCTCTAGAAATGATAGTTGTTTTGTTGAAGTAAAGACGCGGTGAACGTTGGATCAATATTTTGTTACTTGAATTAATAGTCTAAAATGTTTATTTGTTGGTTATAAGTTTCGAATGTTTAAAGATATGTGAAGATGGCTTTCGAAAGTATTCACTCGGTAATGGCATGTTAAAATAGGCATTAAATGGTTCTCTACTCTGCGATGGAAAACATGGTTTCATGTTTAGTTTTGTAAAGTTAATGTATTCTGACAAATTGATGGAATGAGCAACATTGTAGGGTTATTGCCATTCCGTTATTTGTTAAGGTATTGGAATTGGTATTGCGAGGTTTCTAGGAAATGAAATTGAATAATGAGATATATTAAGCGTTAAAGTTTAGAGGATTGTTATTAATGCATAATTGTTATGATTTTAAAGGTACGAAGAGAAGAAAAGAAACAGAAACGTGTTATGGACGCCATGTAAGTGATACTTACTGTGCCTTGGTCTTCGGACCCTACATCGCAAGAATTAGGATTGTGTGTTGTGTGTTTACTAGATTTATGTTCTTTTAATGATATGTTTATTAGACATTATTGCATATAGGTTGTATGAATTCACGTGCATATTGTATGACATAATAAAACTATTTAAAGGGCGTGTGGGGGTTTGGGATGGCAAGGATACCCCATGAGTTACAATGAATGAAAATGGAAATATAAATGAAACGATGAGATAGAAATTAGGTTAAAGACATGGGGATAGGTATTCATTGTCTCCTGTACCGAAATCCCCAACGTTCTCAGAACAAAAAGTACATACGGCATGAGGAAGCATATGTTATGTATATGTTATTTTTGGCCAAGTCTTCCTCATGTCCCACGGTGTTTGTCATGTATGTACTCTGGACTAAATTACATTGTATACTCATGCATTGCATTCATTGCATTTTATTTCATCTTATCACTTACTGAGCATTAGGCTCATTAGTTTAGGTCTTGTGATGTAGGTATGAACGAGCAACAGATGAACATGTTAAAGACAGTTGATGGGCGGATTGCACGGGTGGATCTTGTGGCTGGCTAGGCTAAAGAATTAAAGGAAATATTTGAAAAAGAGTTTTGTAATTTATTTCTTATGCTTTAATGTTTTGTTTTTATTCCGCTGCATTTCCTATAAAGAATGTTATGGTTTATGAAAGTAAGTTAAGAAAGATGAAAGGAAATGGGTAAAAGTAAAAGTAAAAGGTTTTATCGATCAAATTTTACGAAGAAAAAGACTCTGATGTTTTTATGAAAAGAAAGTTTTAAATTTTACGCATTTTAAAAATAAGGGATGTTACACATGTAATGAATTAGGATCACTAACTAGCATGTTAAATCTTCCTTTCGTTAATAAAAACATGTTTAATCATCTAGGATAATAACTGAAATTCTTTCTGGAGCATGTAAGTTGACTAGGGAATTAACTAGGATAAATAGCATGTAAATCAATAACATGTTCTATTCAAATATGCCATTCATCATTTTAAAGAAATGTTGTGTTTCTGATAAATGTGTGTGTGTAATTCATGTTGCCCCTTCAGATGTTTCTTCTGTGCGTCGTTGTTTACAATTTCATATTTACTTGTTCTTCAATGTGTGCTTTCAATTTCTATTATTCAATTATTTTCTTATATGCGCTATTCATTTGTTATGTCAATGGTTATGTCATCATGCATCATGTTAGGATGAGAATGTATGGTCATGCATCATGCTAATAGAAAACTAATAGGTAGTGCCACCTTGGTGGTGGTACTCATGCATGCATTAAGTATGGTAAAGTGTTAAAGAAATTGAAGGAAATGGGGAGTTGGAGGGCCGATGGGTAGCAGGTCTACTCTACAACTAGCCGAAGCCCCTCCCTCTTAGGGTACGGGAGTTCTAGTTGCAAGCAAATGGTTAGATCCGATCCACTATTCCATCATAAAGGAAATCCTCCAATCTCCCGATCGATGTACAAGTAATGAACGAATGAACGAAAGTAAAGAACGAACGAATGACGTAATAAAAGGATTGGTTTGGGTGGCCCCCATTCCAAAAAGGACTAAAGAGAGGCATCTCACATTGCATTAAACGCTTTTTCTTACTGGGCCATTAGGGTCACGTATTACTTGTGGTGTAGGTACAAACGACGAACAAATAATAACCTAGGGATAAGGGATTTGCATACACGAGACTCAGGGCTGTCCAGGCTAGAGAGAGTAAATAGAACTTGGTTGTAATTTATTTGTATTTAATGGTTTAGCTTTAAATTCTCAAATGCAGTATTTAATTATTTAATATTTCTTCCTTAAATGATTTAATTTATGCTTCCACTGTGTTTTACAAATGATTTTATATCTGTGACATTTGACAGTATACCACGTTTTGCGAAAGGTTGGTAGTGGTCCGGTTTAGACACACTCTGATAATTGTTTTAAAAGAGATTTCAATGGTTTTGTTAAAGTTTTAAATTTCACGCATTTTAAAGGATTTACGAAAAATCGGGTCATTAAAGATTTTGTAATGCTGCTCTCAGGTCTGCAGGTATTGGACTTCCCCTGTTGCTTGATTTACTGTCTGGTTGATGAATATGTTATTAAAGTTGCTCTACTATGGGTTATTAAAATTGATTGTTGAAATGCATTTTGGGTATATGCAACTGGTTACTTATGAGCACTCTATTGGACACTGAAATGGTTCCTGTTGTTGGACATTTATATATCCTGTAAACTGGTTGTTCATGGTTTGAATTATTTTTGTTATTAGGTTAAGTAAATTAGGTAATATGGATTATTCTTTGTTGATGATGATAGGATTATTGTATCTTTCGATTTCTCTGCAATTTGTTTGGTTAACAACCAGTTGTACATTCTGTTGATGGCATATATATTCTGTAAAGTGGTTTTGTTCTTGGATTAGATTCTGCTGAGATAATTTTGGAGAAAGTATACTGTGAGAAAGTGGATGAATTCTAGTGCTTACTGCAGAAATGGAAATTAGTACGATCTATGATGAGTTAATAATGTTGTTGTTTAGATTTAGAGGTCAATTATTCTGGATGATTTATCATAGTTAGGGCCGCTAACTATCTGTGAATTGGAATAAAGTTGGAATCTCTGTCAGTTGGAATTTGAAATATGCCCTGTTAGTTTTGTTCACCCTTTGGAATAATAGTTATAGCTCTATTGGTTAAATTGATCGATGAACAAAAAATGCAAAATAATTAAGTGATAATTGAAGTATTAAATAATTAACGAGTACTAACAATATCAAGTTGGGGTTCATAATTGGTAAATATTGATGAATAAATGTTAATTATTTTGAAGGTATTAACAGGAAAAAAGGACAAAGATTTAAATGCGTTGAGGACCACAGGTAAGTGATACTGCCTATGTTTTGGTCTTCGGACCCTACATCGCAAGAATTAGGACTTTTTTTGCTGACTGTTTACCACTTTAATAGGGTTGGTACTGATGCAACTGTAGTTGCCATCTGATTAATCGTCCTTTTCTATGATTTTCTTGTAATTTATATTTCCAAAAACTAGTCACATATTTTGAATATGTTCTTAATTCAAATTTTGTCCCTAATAATTCAATTTTCTATTTTTATAATATCTTGACACAGGCTAATATCTCTAATTCTTGTATATAATAATTTTGTTCTATTTTTGAAAATATTCTAGAAAGGTATTTGCATAACTTAGCTTGATATTTTTTGGTTTTGAGCTTATGCTCTATTGCAAAAAATAATTCTTGTTTTTGTGAGCTGAGGCTCTGATTCTTTGAGCCGAAGCCCTTTGTGAGCCGAAGCTCTAATTCTTTGACACTGAAGTTTTTTACAGCTTGTGGGTCTATTTCATTTAAAATAGTTCATTCTTGCTTCTTAGCTGTTTCCGAGCTTATTCTGTTACCTGCTAC
Source organism: Begonia loranthoides (assembly GCA_022433065.1). Taxonomy (NCBI): domain Eukaryota; kingdom Viridiplantae; phylum Streptophyta; class Magnoliopsida; order Cucurbitales; family Begoniaceae; genus Begonia; species Begonia loranthoides. The sequence continues at coordinate 16,298,504 of CM039470.1, read as the reverse complement.
GATAAACACAAAGAATACAATGAAAACAAAGAAGGCAAACACCAAGAAGACAATAACATCGGAAGGAAAGATAAACATCGTAATTGAAACTCTTAATTCATTCACACTTAGTTCCTTCGTCTTTCGGCTTTTCCCTAATAATTTTTTATAAAGAAATGCAATTGCAATAGAAGGTAATACACAAAATATTAATGAAGATAAGTGGACTACTAGGTTAATTAAGCTCGAATTGTTTAATATTTATTAACAAACATGTTATTCTAGTTAATTAATTCCACATGCAATTCGAACATGCTAATTACTTATTAATTACATGTCACACCATAGATACTAACACACTACTAATTAATTCGTCATGCTAATTAAACAACCTAACTAGTTAAACATACTAATTACATGCCACGATTATTATTCTGGTTGATTACCTACTCAATTTACATGCTTTTATTTTGTTATTGCCCATTTATTTAATGCGACCTATTAACCATGCTTAACTAGTAAGTCGATTGTTGTCCTAGTTATTAACATGCTCAATGAAGTAATTAAGAGGGTTCATTAAACGACTAGTTAACACGCTCGGATGGGTTATTTACGACTAGTTAGTTGATTAAACTAGTTAACATGTTTAAGTCTAGTTAACTACTCTAGTTAAGTTTATTTACATGCTTGAGTCAGTTAATTGACTTTATCCTAATCAATTACATGCATCAAGTAAGCACCATTACATTATCTATTATTATTACCTAAGTTAATTAACATGCTTGAGTTTAATTTATTCGTTTAGTTAATCTGCATGCTCAATTAAGTACAATTAGATTGTCTAATTGCTTAACATGCTCAACCTAAGTTACAATTAAAGTACAATTATATTATCCAGTTGCTTAACATGGTCAGCCTAAGTTAATTAACATGCTTCTATCATTCTAATCAATTACATGCTCAATGAAGTGATTAACGACAATTATTAGTAAACATACAGTAAACATACTCGGGATTAATTAATAGTTAAACAAACTCAAGGATGTATGGCAGGGGAATACATATATGCATGAATGAAGAAATTAACATAGGGAATAAACTAATACTGTAGAGCATTATAACAAGTAAACAGATAGAGAATAGGGTCATCTCAAAGGCATAGCTCGTAACTCGTTTGCTCCTACTTTTCAAGTCATTAACTCAATTAACCATTCATCAATTGTCTATCTATCAAGATAAAGCATTTATAACCAATCCAATAATAAAGGGAATCACAGACAATAAGAAACAGAGCTATCAACAAAGAATAACAATCAACAAAGAGATCTACGAACCACAACAAAGGAAATAACAATAAATCACCCAAGGAAATACTATAGAGCATCGCTAATCTACCACTCACACACTCTACTTGTGGTGTTGGGCCTCCACTGGCCAAGACACCCCCTAAGTGATGAACTAACACTCAGGGACAGTAGGCACTCCACAGCATGCAGCCCCCACTCACGGACAGCAGCGAGCAGCAGCCAGCAACTCTAACTCACTCACTCATAGCTCACCTTCACGTTACACACATAGCACACAAAAGCTAACAACACCACACTTCACTTAGTCTAAGACTCAAACTCACGGAGGTCTCTTTGTCTCCCTTTCTCTCTAGACTCTCACGTAGGAGCTTCTCTCACGCACGGAGAAAAGAGGAGCTAAAGACTAAATGGAAGAGAGGAGGAACTATTACCTAGGTGGAGGGACAAACCGTAGCACCCAGGGGAAGGGGAGAGGTCGGCTACGGCATAGGGAGGGTGACTTCATCTTCCAGGGAGGGGGAGGGGTCGATTTCTTATCGTCAATTAATGAATAAACGACAAGAATTAATTTTAAATCCCTAAATTTACATTGAATTGGGTTATTTCCGATGAGTGCGGATGCACTAGTCTCGTCCGCCTTCGTTCGCAAGTGTAAAATCTCACAAACTAAATCGTGGCTTCATACGGAAAAAGGCGTCCCCATCATGTCTGTACCATTCACAAACGATGTTCGGATGCAATATGGCATTTGCATGCGTCCAGAAGTGTCCCAAAATCGAACAGAGGCAAATCGGACGAGGTCTCCCCATGTCCGCAGTAGTTCAAAACTGTCCAGGATTTAGACAGATTCAAATCAGACATGGCTAGTCCACGTCTACACTAGTCTGGACTCATCCGAAAGTCCACAACACAGTGCAGTCAGGACACATTTTCACGTCCTGAGTCGTCCTAACCTATTCCTTGCGTATGCAATGCGTTTGCGGATGACACAACTTGTCCGCAGGCATCTGGAAACGCCCTGGACAGCTATACCTCACATTTTTCTCACTTAACTCCTACCCCATAATATTTTTTCCATAAATATATGTCATAAAATAACACGTATCAATACGCAACGTAATATCCTAATCACCCCATCGTCTAATCACATCGCGTATTGGGGAAAACGTAACGAAAATACCCCTTAGACCTAACGCTTTAGAACGTCCTTGGTAATACCCATATAATTGTCCAACTTAAAAAAGTCGGGGTTTTACACCTTTAATAGAAAAAGAACTTCTAGAAGAAGAAGACGAAATAACATTGGACAAATTACGAAAAACTATAAAAACTTTAAGTAAAAGAATTAGTTTAAAAAAAGTAATATTATGTCACTATATGGGACTAATCTTAATTATGAAAACATTCACTATTATATTGAAAATTATGCAATTATAGAAAGATTAATTGATTCTTTATTAGAATTTTTAATTATTGATATTTATTTGTCATCTAATGATGAATATGATTTAGATTTATATCCTAATTATTAAGATACTGGTAGACAACATGTCATTACGAATTCGTTTATAGGAATCAAATTTCAGTAGTCTGTCCATCGTCGTCATCTCCCTTCCGCCGTCTCCCGCTCGTCGTCTCCCCCTCGCCTAAGGTCCCCATCGCTCTCTCTCTGTCGCGCTCTCTTCTCCCTCATTTTCTTTCTCTCTGCACGAAATGGCCAAAGGCCAATTCTAATTTCTCTTACCATTTGATTTCTGAACTGAACCAGTCACAGCCCGAACCGGTTCTCTTGTTGAACTGGTTCACTCCTCCAAACTCCAGTTAATTTCTTTTATTTGATCTTCACTTAATATTCACTTAATCTTCACTTAATTACTCTCTTACATTTTAATCTCAATTAATCCATTATTTCTTTTCGTTCTTTTTAATTAAAATCAAGCCACCTAATTGTTTTTGGACCGGGCCGAACCAAATCGGTTCAATCCCTATTTCTCCCCTTTAAATTCTAATTCCATTTAATTATCCAATATAATACTCATCTTAATTAATACTAATTATCATCCAATAAATTCCTACAAATTATTATCTAACGAATACGTCCTTGGTAATACCCCCGATTGTAATACCCCGATAATATTTTTCCCATGCATGCGATGTAACTATTTTTTTTGGAACAATTAAAATATTACATTGCATGATGATTCGTGTTAAATTATAACGTGTATATATGGGGTAAATATTGAGGAATAATCGAAGTATGAAAATTTAGGTAATAAAATGTGGAAACGAGATTTCGGAAGATCGCAGACTAGGGGTCGCTTCCGAAAACGTATTGCACGTCCTCCCCATATTTTTGGATGAGGCAGGGCTAGAATCTGCATCCAAAATCATCCTTTTTCTGAAAAAGCAAGATTTCAGACAAACCCGAACGATGGCGAACGATGGTGGACACAGAGAAATTGAATCTATCCAAATTTTGGACAGTTTTGGATGCACGTGGATGAAGGTGAGGACGAATTCCTTCGTTCAAAAATGCAGCTCTTATAGGAGAAATGAGGATTTCATACGAACACGGACGAGGCCAGGATGCCTTCCCTCGTCCAAAAAGTCCTAGTTCTACGAATAAAGAGGTTTTAAATATTAGATTATTTTGCCATGTAGTCCATTAAAACCCACTTAAATGACATGAGGACGCACTCCCTCACACCTAGACGTCTCTCCCTCCACGGCGAAGTAAGGTCCTCCATCCCGTTTGTTGAGCGACTGGCACACCCAGGTAAGGACTCCATGCTTTAAGTCAATCTATTGGTATCCTTTGCATTTTCATCTTCAACTTCCCCTGCGAGAGAGAGAAATCCCATGGAGCATTGTGTGGTCTGTGAGTTCTAAGTGGAGTGAAGTGTGAATTTTGTGAGGTGATACATGAGTGTGAGTGTGAAGTTCATAAACGGGGAGTGCAGGATTTAGTTAGGCTCGCTGCTGTCCGTGTAGGATTTCTTCAGTAATTAGCACACTAAGGTAAGGATTGGGTAGAGTCTTGCCCAGTGGAGGCCCTACCCACAAGTAGTGTATGTTTGTTTCTTTGATCAATATTTCGTGCTTCCTTTACTACAAATACATGTTTAGTCTGATAGAGAAGATGATAATGCTTACTGCTAGAATAATGACCTCTAATGTTAAGCTCTAAAGTATAGAATGATGAACTGAAGATCACTCTAGGTTATGTTAAGCATGAACGAACTACGGGTTACTTCATCGATGTTCTGTTGGAGATGTTGATTATTATCTTACTTGCTATTATAATAGACTCGATCAATGTTAGTGCTGTATATTGTCCTGTTATTACTACTGTTTAATTCCTCTGTGCTAATTAGAAGCTGTCGTTTCTTTAATATGAACATTCGTAGTTAATCTGGGTTAATATTTTGTAACTATAAATTGAGTTGTTAACCCTAGTTGAAGTTAATCCCATTGAACCATGCTTTGCTTTCGGATGTATATTGTCTTTGGTATACTTGTTTATAATCGATTCATGTCATTAGCTTTTAGCGATGTACTAAGCATGTTTCCTTGTACTTGTTAGATCCATGTCTATTTAATGTTATCATGCTATTCTTAGGCATGCCTAATTTGCTGTTATGTTCGCTGTTTATTTTGCTATTATAACCATGCTAATTCACTGTTATGTTCGCTATTTATTTTGTTGTTATAAGCATGCTAATTCACTGTTATGTTCACATATATTCACTGTGTATTTTTCTGCCCTACCTGTTCTTTTATTCGGTGATATTCACTATTTGATAGTTGTTATTTTTTTACTACATCACGAGAATAGAAACATGAATAAATGAAATGAATGAAAGGAAAATAAAAATGGGGAGTTGGGGGACAGACGGTTAGTTCGGATCTAATTATGTAACGACTCGGTTTTTCTTCTTTTCCCATTAAAATTTGCTAAAATTTAAAAATTTTAGCAAACTGCTGAAGTCTTTATTAAAACCTTGTTAAAGTAATATCAGAGTGCAAAAACGGACCGTCAAAACTCTTTTTCATAAAAACATAGCAGAAGCAATTATAAAATCTTTTATGAAAAGATAACGGATTTATTAAAACATAGCGGAAGCGTAAATTCTTTAAGAAAGAAAACTAAACAATTTAACACTGCGTTTTGAGAATTCAAAACTAAACACTTAAATAAAATTCATTTACATTCCTTTTCTCTTTTATTCTCTTTAGCTTGGCCAGCCACGAGTCTTGCGCGTGCAAATCCTTCATCCCTGCTTTTTGATATGTGCATTGCCTTCACATACAAGTACCTACACCTACACCACAAGTAAACTGTAAGCCCAAAGGCTTAGTAAGAAAAAGGGTTTAATGCAACATGATATGCCTCTCTTTAGTTGTTTTGGAATGGGGGCCACCCAAACCAATCCTTTCATTATGTCATTTGTTTGTTCTTTACTTTACATGAGTTCATTTGTTCGTTACTCGTACATCAAGCGGGATATTGGAGGATTTTCTTTGTGATGAAATAGTGGTCGGATCTAACCTCTTACTCGAAACTAGGTCCCCTTTACCAACAAGATAGGGGGCTTTGCCTAGTTTTAGACTAGACCCACTACCCATCAACCCTCCAACTCCCAATTTCCTTCATTTTCTTAACATTTTACCTCACCATGCATGTGTGAGTACAACCCCTGGGGGCACTCCCTATTTATTTATATTACCATGATGCATGATGTAGTTCAATGTAACTATGAGCATGATGCATGAGGACATAATAGTTGACATAACAATTGAATAGTGCATATAAAAGAAGTAATTGAATAGCAGGAATTGAAAGCGCATAGCAATGGAAGCAAACAATCATTGAATAATGCACTGAAGGAAGGTAAGCAATAATTGAAGATGACAAGTATTAAAGCAAGGTACATAGCGGAACTACTATGGTAATAATAAGGGCATGCATGAACATATAGATCACAACAATAAATGAAACCGAAGTCGAAACATACTACAATTAACATACTAGTTATCCTAGTAAATGTCCTAGTCAAGTTACATGCTCAGGAAAGATCACCTTTATTATGCTAGTTAGTTATCCTAGTTAATTTACATGCTTAAGGAATAATTACCTTTATTATTCTAATTAGATATCATAATTACTTTACATGCTCAGGCTCAGAAGGTAAGATAAAAATATGTATTCGTAGAACAGAGTAAAGCGGAAATAAAAACTATCACTACAGCAAGTAAGATATATATTCACATAGTCAATGAAACTCTTAATCCATTTAGGCTTAGTTCATTCTTCTTTCATCTTCTATAGTATTCTCTTATAAAGTAAAACATCAATTGTAGAAATTACAGTAAAGGAAATTGCAGTAAAAGACAATATACAAATGCCAACAAGGAAGAATTAACATACTAATATTAATTTAGTTAGTGATCCTAGTTCATTTCATGCTCAAAAAAGAATTACAATCATTATCCTAGATGAGTAAACATGTTTTTAATAGTTTAATGGATTAAACATACGTAGCTAGTTAATTAAACACACTTGGCTAGTTAATTAAACATGATTGGGTTAAGGGTTATTCTAATTATCATCCACACTAATAACATCAAGATAAAACACATTTATTACTCTAATTAATTAGTTAATTGGTCAACTAAACATGCTCGAGGAATAGTCTACTAGTTAATTGCTCTAGTTACTTTACTCTAATTAGATTAACATGACGATAATTAGTTAAACATGCTAATTACATGGCACAACCTAGTTAATTAATATGCTAATATTATTCTAGTTAGTTAATTAAACATGCTAACTAGTTAAACAGGCTAATTACTAAACATACTCAACTAGTAAATCAATTGTTGTCCTAGCTCAAGGAAGATTATAAGCACCAATTCATTAGTTCATATGTCTAGATTAACTAATTAGTTCGCAGGCTTAGATTAATTAATTGATTAGTTAAACTATGATAAATTAATTAACATGCTCCAGATTCTATTTAATTAGCAACAGCCTCAACTATATATAGCAGAACAATATATATGCATTGAACAAAGGAAATGACAGTTTATAATTAACACGGGGATAATTAAACTAAATACAACAAAATATTACAGCAAGTAAAACTATAAACTAAATACAGCAGAATATCAGAGCAAGTATTTCATCATTCCTTAAACCTTTAGTAAACATTCATCACGTCTAACCATTTCATTTCCCTAAGCATTCTCTAAGCATTTTCGTTCCCATATTTGCAGTAAATAAATTACAAGAAACTAACAGCAATAAAGTCAACGAAGAATAACTCAACTCACGCACACTACTTATGGGTAGGGCTTTGACAGCCAGACACACCCAATTCCTTACCCTCTATGACGAAGATCAACAGGGACAGCAATTCCAGTCCACTCCTCAGCTCTGGGACGCAACTCCTAGCTCACAACAGCTTGAGCTTCAGCCTCACACACGTAGCACACTTAAACCCCAATAGCTACCCCAAAATTTCTCTCACTCAGAAGCTCAATACCACGGATTTCCCCTCTCTTCAGAACTCACTCTCCCACAGGAACTCTCCTCTCCTGCAGAAGGAAAACGTAGCTGAAGAAAATGGGAAAGGAGAATGGCTAAATTGAAATCTATACCTAGTGAGGGAGGAGACAAAACGTACACCTAAGAGGCTAGAGAGGGAGGTGGCTGGGCTGGGGGAGGGCGGCTTCTATGCTGGAGGGGACGACTCAGTAGGCCAGGGTGGGGGACGGTCTTTTCCTATCTCCAATTAATGGCTAAACGACAACGTCCTAATAATTTAAGCCATAATTTATCACAGGTCTAGGCTATTTCGGATGAGTACGGACGTGATGGTCTCGTCTGCCTTCTTTCGCATGTGTAAAATTCCTTAGGTAGAATTGTGTTTATGGATGGGAAATGGTGTCCCCACTCATAACGTGACGCAAAATGCCGTCTGAATAATGCTCCTGCGTTCGTCCGAAAGTTTCCAAGAATTGGACAGATTCAAAGCAGATGAATCCTTTGGCATTTGCATTCATCCGGGCTCGTTTGGAACTGTCCAAGATTCGGACAGATTCAAAGTGGACGAATCCACTCTCGTCTGTACTCGTCCGTGAAGCTCCTGAAAGGTCAAGTTACAAATAGGGGTGACTTGGGACATGAGGCAGCGTCCACGAGAGTCGTTCCATAGTGTTAGGACAACGTTCCATACGTTTACAGATGAGGAACGTCGTCCGCGGGTCGTCCGCAGGCATCCAAAAATGCCCAGTCCAACACTTTACACATTTTTCTACCTAAATTTTGTCCCATAACATCTTCCCTATAAATACACGTCACAATTTAACATGTATAAATATGCAATATAATATCCTACTCCACCCGACAGTAAATTATATCGCGTATACGGGAAAAACGATATCGGGATATTACAAATAAGGTAGTCTAGACGAAGCCCATCCCTTGTCGAGAACGGGACTAGCTACCCTAGGTGGTTAGAAGCTGACCAAGACTATACCTCCAACATAGGTTCCTCCAATCTCCCACTCGACGTACGAGTTATGAATGAAAGAATGAAATGTAAAGAAAAGATTGGTTTGGGGTATCACCCATTCCAAAAGAATTAAAGAGAGGCATGATCATACTGCATACCCCACTCCTTATTGGGCCTTTAGGTTCACTATCTTACTTGTAGTGTAGAAAATTGTCAAGATGTGATAATCCCAGGAGCAGAAGATGATGCATTTCCTGTTGAGCCTGCAAGTTATGCAGATGAATCGCGACCTGAGTAGGATTATGGCTAGAAAGAAAAATGAAAGAATTTACTATTTTGAAATGCTTTGATAAAGGACACGGTTTTGTAAAATATTAACTCTTACCCTAACCTTCAAACCATGTTTTGAATATTAGTTATGTTTCTGTAGTTAACTCTAAACTTTAACGCATCTAATGTTTCCGCTTTCACTCTGATTTGATTATGCTTTTCACACTCACCGTAAGTTTTATTTTCACCAGTTTTAAATAAATAAAAAGAAAAATTTTTACACAATAATTAAAAAGGAAAAAGTTAAGTTAAGAAAGAATGTTTTGACGCGAGGCATCACAGTTGGTATCAAAGCCATAACCAGCTCACGTGCGATTCATTAGACTACGAATAACCCTGACTCATCAAGCCATACTCCTCTTACTGTAAGTTTACATTTATGTTGTTGATCTATTTCCCTTTTTCTTATTACGCTACAATGTGAAAATGTATAGGATTATATATGGCTGAAATGTTTCCCTTAAACTTATTACTCTACAATGTGAAACCATATAGGATTATAAATTGCTAGGCGGGGAAGATGGAATATTTCGGATAGTGATGAGAGACCCTAAGCGCTCGGCCAACAAGAGAATAATAATGGCCAAGATGAGGCTCTTAATCGTATCGTTGCAGTTTTGGTGCAGCAATCTCAGATCATGGAGCGACAGTCTCAAGACATGGAGCAGCATTTTCGATACATGAAAAGATTTATGGGGCAACATCATGGAAATGGGAACGAGAATCAACGAGCATTGCCGATTCAAAGAGAAGCAGGATGGGAAAAGTTCCAAAGGCTCAAGCCTCCCTATTTCAATGAGAACATCTCAAATATTTCGAGAGCCGAAGAGTGGATAATGTAACGACCCAGATTTTTCTCTATCTTTTATTTCCTCTTAAAATGCGTTAAATTTAAAACTTTTGTAAAACAACTGAAACCCCTTTTTTAAAATAATATCATAGTGCTTTTTTGAAATCCCGGTCATCACCCCTTTCGCTTAAAACTCATTTAAATTGTGGAAGACAAAACTATTTAAATCCATTTTCAAAGATATAGCGGAAACGCACATGGAAACATTACTTGAAATGTCAATTAAGTCCAAGGTTAAAAGCATCACATACTCAAAATAAGGTTTGGAGCAATAGTTGGTGTTTTACAAGACATGTTTACCCTAAAACCCTTACAAAACATGTATTTTCTTCTTTTCTTGGGCCACACATCTACTCCAGTCGCATTTCATCTAGATACTCCACAGGCTCTATAGGAAATGCCTCCTCTTCCACTCCCGATACTACCATTTCATTACCTACACCACAAGTAAGGACGTGAGCCAATGGCCCAGTAAGGAAATGGGGTTTATGCTTATGCTATGCCTCTCTTTAGTTCTTTATGCAATGGGGGCCACTCAAACAACCATTTTCATTATATTCGTTTGTTCGTTCCTTATTCGTACATCAAGCTGGAGATTGGAGGGTTCATAAGGGATGGAATAGTTGACTGTATCTAACCTTCTACTTGCGATTAGGTCCTTGGTCCCAACAAGGTAGGGGGCTTCGCCTAACAGCAGACTAGATACGCTACCCATCCGCCCCCCAATTCCCTTTTATTTTCTCTTCTTTCATTTTTTTTATTGTTTTTCCTCTCTTAATGCATGTGAGTAGCACCCCAAGATAGCACTCCCTATTTGTTCTTATTAGCATGATGCGTGATGACAATTAAATAGCGCATATACGAAAAGTAAATAACAATAGTAAATGGTGGAAGTTAAAGATATATGAAGAGAACAAAGGCATAATTATAGGGTAGCTATAAAAGAAACATATAGAAACTGAGATTGAAGCATGATATGAACCGGAGAATAAGTTAGACAGATATTATACTAATCAATGTACAAAAAAACATGCTAATTAAGACTAATTTATAGCTAAGTAAGCTCAATTAAATGTTAATTACATGCTCGAATTGGTTAGTAAATAATGGTCAACTAGACATGCTTGGGTTGAAAGCTTGAAGATTTAAATAACTAATAATTAATTGCCATGTTTGAAGATTACACAAGGAATTGACATGCTTGAAGACTAGTAGTAATTTAACATATAAGAATTTGTAATTTAAATACATGAAGATTAATATGTAATTTAACGTGCTTGAACATTAGACAAGTAATAGCAAACTAATAGTCAATTAATATGCTTACGAGCACGCTTGGAAAGTAAACAAGTAACTGGCATGCTTAAACAAGTAATTGGTATGCTTGAAGATTAAACAACTAATTAACTTACAAGGGATAGTTGATTTGCATACGTGTAATGATTAATTACCATGCTTGAGGTTAAAAGAGAAATGGATAATTAACATGCTTGAAGTTAAAAGAGAAATACAAATTAACTAGTTGAGGATTAACAAGAAATGGATAATTAACATGCTTGAAGATTTAACGATTAGTAGCGAGTTAACATGATTAAGGATTGAACGAGTTAATAGTTACTTAAGATGCTTTACGATTAAATAAGTTAATTACCACAACTACCCAGTTTAATAGATTGGTAGAAACATGCTTGTAACAATAGCGAAGAGTGCTCGCAGAACTATTAAGCGATGATATGAAGTTAAAGTCACATACTTACACAACGGATAAAAATTACAGCGAAACCACAGCGAAAGTTCTACAATTAACAAGTTTAGTAGTCACTAACAGGTGTAATGGTTACAGCAAAGTTATTATGAATAAGGAACGAAAGAGTAAGCATATTCAGAATATAATGAAACACGACAACAGAAATCCAGTTAATACTGTTAGCACAACACAAAGTCTATCTCATTCATCCTTGATAGTCACCAAAAATTTATTAGTTCATACTTCTACTCTACTAAGCTCAACGTCACACAGGGCTTCATACTTCCAACTTAACATCCAGTGAGTGTAATTTAAGCATTGATATGTAATAACAAAACAAGGCAGAATTATAACAATAGAACAAGCAAAAGTATAACAGTAGAATAGAGCATCTAAAGGAAAAATACGGGAGTTTAAGGCATCTAGGAAATTTACAGAATTTTAATTACAACCAACAACAATCCCATACGCACACACACCTTTTACTTGTGGGTAGGACCTCCACAGGACAAGACTAACCAAAATCCTTACCTTTGTTTTGAAGAAAACAAGCAGGAACAACAAAAACTCCACTCCCAACAACACCACACACCCTCTAGATGAGAAGGAGCTAAACAAAAGAGAAGAGAACATAGGGGAAGGGAGGGATGTAGGGAGAGATAGACTGGACTTAAAGGAGCAAGCTGGAGATTAAAAAGAGGGGCTCACTCAGAGGTAATCATACGCCTAGGTGAGGGGAGGAGGGCGGTCGGGCTACACATAAGCTAGAGCTGGAGATTTTGCTGTCTGGAGGCGTGTAATTAAGGACTACACAACAAACTGTCTAATTTAAATCCTTAAATTTGTGCTTGCGATCTTTCGGATGAGTGCAGATGCACTCGTCTCGTCCGCATTCGTCCCCATGTGTAAATTCCTCAGGCAGATTTGTGTTCACGGACACCAAATGCCATCCTCACTCTGTCCGTACCATCTACAAACGATATTTGGACACGTTATGGAGTCCGCATGTGTAACGACCCGAATTTTCGTCCCTTTTTAAAATGCGTAAAAATTTGAGAAAAACGTTCAGAGTGCGCCTAATCCGGACCGCTACCAACTTTTCTTTAAAACTCGTTTATTTAATAAAAATGCGGAAGCGTTGAAAACAAATAGTTCTTTAAAACGTTGCGAAAATAAACATATGCAGAAGCGTAATAATTTAAAAGAATTAAGTTAAACTTTTAACTACAATTTAGAAAATAAAAACTAAATTTAATTATACATCACTGTCTCTCACATTACATAATCTGGCCAACCACAAGCTCACACGTGCAAATCCCTCCTCAACTGTATCGAGTTCACACGCTATTTTATCCTGCAGATACCTACACCACGAGTAAACTGTAAGCATAAAAAGGCTTAGTAAGGAAAGAGCTAATAAATAAACATAATTTAAATAACGAAAACAATTCCACGATTAACTACCATAAAGAATTAATAGAAGGAATTTAAATATAATTGTTAAGAAAACGAGCAGAGCTATTTAACAAGCAATCATCAATGGAGCTTAAAAATAAAAGGGTTTACAATAAAACAAATGGGATTTAAACTAACTAAACATACTTGAAAAGGGTTAAATCATTACTAATTCTTTAAACATGATTTAAATAGTCAATTAACGGATTTAAATAGTCAATTAACGTGATTTACTTAGTTAACATGCTAGATTAGTTTATTAAGCAGAGCAAAGTAACGAGCAACACATATCATTCATGTAACTGAGTATTACAACATATCTACTTAACATTAAGAGGATATCACAAGAGCCAATGTCCAAAAAATTATCTACAGAGTACTCCCAAAGACAATAATATCGATATATCAACCAAGAGAATCTATATTACAAAAATTCAGCAGCATGTAGATGGAATATAGAAACTAGCACAGAGGAGTCATCAATAAATCTTCAACGATCAACATACGATTTATAGAAATTAAATGCACTAGAATTAACTATTACGAGAAACTAACTACAACTAGATAATTCTACACTAATCACAGATCTAGAATTCAATCAAAGAACAACCAACATTAGAATCATATAGAGCAAGCACAGAATCATACAAACAGTTACGTAATCATACAAAACAGCTAACACAATCGAACAACAACAACACCATAAAACAATCTATCCTATCCTCAGTGGGTAGGGCTTAGACGGCCAGACACCCAATCCTTACCATTTGACGAACCTAAAACCGGGACAGATCACTCCAACTCCGACAGTAGCTCCGACCCCAGCTCCCACAGCTTCACAGCAGCAGCTCCGGCAGCTCAATCCATGGCATCATGAAGAACCCCTCACGGCAGAGAGCTCCGGCTCTAGCAGCCCCATCACACCCGATAGAAAGTCATCTCCAAAACACCTCCCTTTTTCTGCTAATACTAATACACGCTCAATATAAACATAAATGAGCAAATTTGAAATGCAAAACTAACCTATCGCACGAATTCAGCCACAGATCCTAATTTTTCGGCAGTAATCACTCATCCAAATCCTTCCAGCTGGACTACTTTGTCGTCCATGAATAGATAGAAACCAATGGACCAATCAGCCCAACCGATACGAAGACTAGGCTACAAGCCCAATCGCGAACCCAAGCATAGCCCCTGTTCAAGCCGATCGAGCCACTCCTTCACGAGCCATTCATCGCAAATCGCCGTCGATGACCACCTCTACAATGTCCGACCATCAAAACGAAAAGGGGAAAGAAGAAATCGATCGGGCTTACCTTGAATCCCCGCTGAAAACCAACGCCAAGACACTCTGTCTGAGCCCTAGCTCCACCTCGCATCACCGCTCCGCGTCGCCGCTGTTGCCGAGCACGTCTGGAGTCGTACACCGCTAGACCCGAGCCTCGCCGTCTCCGTTCGTCGTCGGTAGCTCGCTCGTCGCCGTCGCCGTCGCCGGAACCCAAGAGCTCCCTCTCCTTTTCGTTCCTTCTCTCCCAATTCTCCCCTTTCTTTAATTAATTAAATTCTAATTCTATTTAAATCTCATTTTTAATTAAAATATTTCATCAATTAAATTAATTTATTAATTTAATCTAATTATTCAATTAACTTTAAAATATCCCACTATTAATTTAATTTATCAAATTAAATTAATATACATCAATTTATCATTTCTAACCCTATTCTATTCCCGATTGATTTAATTTAACAAGTTAAATTTTTTTATCACTAAAATACTCGTAGGCTCCTAATGCTCTCTGTAATATCCCGATAATTAAAAATATCGGGGTGTTACAGCATGTATCGTCCAAATTTGTCCATAATTTGGACAGATTCAAATCGGACAAGGCCCCGCCACATCAGTGCTGGTCTGTAGGCGTTCAAAGGTCTCCAAACTTGGACAGATTCAATTGGATACCACCAACTTAGGTCCACATTCATCTAGACTCGTCAAAAACTCCACGACACAATGAAGTTAGGACGCGGATTCGTGTCCTGATTCATCCCAAGGTTCGGGGCAACGTTCAATGCCTTTGCGGACGACACATCTCGTCCGCAAGTCATTTGTAGGCGTCCGAAAACGCCCAGAATAGCATTTCCTCCCATTTTCTTACTTAGCTTTTTGCCCCAAAATCTTTTCCCATAAATACACGTCATAATTTAACACGTATCAATACGCCATGAAATATATAATATTATCTCCAAAATTTGATTACATCGCGTACACGGGAAAATTAGTATCGGGATATTACAGATACGCTCCCTGAAGGATAAGTTTGCATATGCAGATATTGACAAGACTGAAAGGGTTACGTGTGCTACCTACTTGCTGACACATGATGCTCGTTTTTGGTGGGACTCGGTTAAGTCCTCACAAGATGTTAGAGCTCTCACATGGAAGGACTTCAAGGTGCTATTCAATGAAAAGTATTTCAACCACACCATCCTTATGCAAAAGTTAATAAAATTTATACGCCTACGCTAGAGGAGAATTGTATCATAGTATGCTCAGTGGTTCGAGGCATTATCCTATTTTGCCCCTCATTTGGTGGTTACTGAAGAGCAAAAAGTCCACCACTTCATTCAGGGACTCAATATTGAGGTTTTGGAAGGTGTCACTGGGGCTGGCACTGAAGTTGTTTCCTATTCTAAAATCGTGGCAAGAGCCTTAGCAGTTGAGGGAGTGAAATTCATGGCAGCTAGACAAAGGGAAGCAAGTCAGAGGATGTGGAAAGCAAACTCAAGCCAACAGTCACATAGCAGTCCGTCAAAGGGCCGAGGATTTAAACAACCCTCTGATGATGGGGCACAACAAAGATCGGATAAACGACCACTGACTAAGACACCCAATACCCCTCAATATAACATATGTCCGAAATGTAAGAAACCCATCGCGACAAATGCTTGGCCAGTTTTGAGAAGTGTTATATGTGCGAAAAGCCCGACCATATTGCCAGATACAGCACAGCCCAGCCTGGTGGATAAGGAGGAGTGGCCCCGCGAGTCTTTGCTATGTATGGACCGGATCAGGATGGGGAACAGCTAGTAGTGGTGACGGGTAAACATAAATTATGCAAAAATTGTTTATATGTGATGTTAATTGCTCCCTAGTCAAATTAAGAGATCTTACCTTAGAATAAATAAGTTACCTAACCCTGATAGGTACGATTTATGTTAATAAGTGTGCTGCGTATGTCCTATTCGATTCGGGTCCTATGCACTCTTTTATTTCAACGTAGTTTTATGGATGGGCAAATTTTTTCTTCAGTAGCATGGATTTTACGCATTGCGTGTTGTTGCCTTCCGGTGACTATTTAATTGCCGACGGGATCCTTAAGGCTTATGCAGTGAAGATAAATGACCATTTATTTCGGGCCGATCTAATGATTATGGACTTTAAGGGATACGACATCATCATCGGAATGAACTGGTTATCTTCACACCACGTAATCATCAATTGTAAAAAGTGGGAAGTCTACTTTTGCCTTCCGGGTGGTGAATTGCACACTTTTTGAGGAACCAAGGAGAAGGGGAAATTGGCTATCATCTCTGCGGTCAAGGCAGATAAATTGCTGAGAAATGGATGTGACGGGTTCCTAATAAATGTGATCGATACTCCCGCAAATCCTGAGACTAAGATGGAGGACGTTGCAATAGTCTGTAACTTCCCGAATGTTTTCCTCAATGATCTTCCCGGTTTACCCACTAGTTGCGAGATCAAATTTGTGATCGAATTACAACCAAGCACCGAACCTATTTCCAAAAATCCGTATCGTATGGCACAAGCTGTACTACGGGAGTTAAAGGTCCCGTTGGAAGAACTAGTCACCAAGGGGTTTATTCGTCAAAGTTTTTCCCCTTGGGGTGCACCTGTGCTATTTGTAAAAAAGAAAGACAGGACGTTAAGAATGTGTATTGACTACCGGAAGTTAAAGAAAGTGACAATCAAGAACAAGTACCCTCTACCAAGGATTGACAATCTATTTGATCAATTATGTGGTGCCCGGATATTTTCAAAAATTGACCTCCGATCAGGTTATTCTCAGTTGAAGGTTAAACCAGATGATGTACCAAAAACTACTTTCCGCACCAGGTACAGGCACTACGATTCTTGGTTATGTCATTCGGATTGACCAACGCCTCGGCAACCTTCATGGATCTGATGAACCAGGTCTTCAAGGATTATCTTGATAAATTTATTATTGTCTTCATTGACGATATCTTGGTTTATTCTCAAATGGAGGTGGGGCATTGTGAACATCTTTGGATGGCCCTATCAATCTTAGCCAGCACCAGTTGTACGACAAGTTTTCTAAGTGCAACTTTTGGTTAAGCAAAGTTGGCTTCCTTGGCCATGTGATCTCCAAGAATGGTATCTCTGTGGACCCTGCTAAAGTACAGGCAGTTGTGGATTGGGTACAGCCAAAGAATGTCAGAGATGTGAGGAGCTTCCTTGGATTGGCCAGATACTATAGGCGTTTCATTGAGGGATTCTCTAAGATTGCTCTACCACTCACCAGCCTGATGAAGAAAAATTCACGATTTTGGTGGTCAGCAATTGTGAGAAGAGTTTCCAACAATTGAAACGTCGACTGACAACTGCCCCTGTATTGACCTTGTCTGTGGAGGAAGGTGATTTCTGTATATATTGGATGCATCCAAGAAAGGGCTAGGTGGAGTGCTTATGCAGCATGAAAGAGTTATTGCTTATGCTTCCCGACAGCTTAAACTTCATGAATTGAATTATCCCACGAATGAGCTAGAGCTCGCTGCGGTTGTCTTCACTCTCAAAATATGGAGGCACTATTTGTATGGGCAGCGTTGTGAGATTTACTCGGATCATAAAAGTCTTAAATACATCTACACTCAGAAGGAGATCAACATGAGGCAACTATGATGGCTTGAGTTCGTTAAGGATTACGACTGCGAAAACAAGTATCATCTGGGGAAAGCTAACATGGTAGCGGATGATCTTAGCTGCAAAGTTACCGTGATGAGTATGTTGTGTGAAGAAATGCCTTCTGAACTTCAGAAAGACTTGCAGAAGCTTGATATGCAAATAGTTCCAATGCAATTGGATGTGATATTATCAAAATTGACCTTGATGCCGTCTATGCTTGAGCAGCTTAAAAAAGCTCAGCAAGGCAACAATGAATGTGGGAATTTCAAACTAAACCCAACCTCGCCAGAATATTGGGACTATTCTATGTCTGTGGAAGGCATGATAAAGTATAAAACCCGATGGTATGTGCCGAGTAGTACAGCCCTGCAAACAAAGATTTTACGAGATGCTCACTCTTCTAGTTTCTCAATTCATCCTGGTTATAACAAGATGTACCAAGATCACAAAGCACACTATTACTGGCCGAATATGAAGTACGAAATTGCAGTGTACGTGGCTCTATTCCAGGTATGTCAACCAGTGAAGGCCGAACATCAACAACCAGGTGGTTTGCTCCAACCATTTCCATTTCCAAAGTGGAAATGGGAGCATATCACCATGGATTTTGTCTCATGCTTGCCCAGGACCGCTAGAGGCCACGATGCAATCTGGGTGATCGGGGATAGATTGACGAAAGTTTCACTTTTCCTGCCTGTAGCCATAACTTACAAAATGAACAAGTTTGTTGACTTATATGTTAAGGAGAATGTACGGCTACACGGTGTTCCAGTTTCTATCGTGTCGGATTGGGACCCACGATTTACCTCAGTGTTCTGGAAGAGTCTAAATAAGGCCATGGGTACGAAACTGAAATTTAGCACAGCATTTCACCTTTAGACAAACAGCCAAAGTAAGAGGACTATCAAAACTCTCGAAGTATGCTTCGTGCCTGTGTACTTGAATTCCAGGTTGAATGGGACAAAATGCTACCTTTGGTCGAATTCACCTATAATAACAGCTTCCAGGCCACAATAGGCATGGCACCATACAAGGTGCTATATGGGTGGAAGTGCAGATCTCCCTTGCACTGGGATGAGGCAAGTGAAACTACCTTTTACAGCTCTGAAATAGTACAGAAAACTGTGGAATCGGTGGCCATGATCAAGCAAAGGATGTTAGCAGCCCAAAGCCGTCAGAAGAGTTATGCTGATAATCAACAGTGAAGTCTAGACTTCAGTGAAGGAGACAGTGTATTACTGAAAATATCTCCTTTTGAGGGCATCGTACGTTTCGAAAAAAGGGGAAAGCTTGATCTGAGATATGTGGGCCCCTTTGTAATCACGATGAGGATTGGATTAGTTGCCAACCAATTATAGCTACCATACTCTATGGCTGCCGTACACAATGTCTATCATGTATCAATGCTCAAAAAGTGTCTGGGGAATGCAGATGTATTGGGCCCTCCAGAAGATATTGAAGTTCAATCTAACTTGAGCTACAAAGAAAAGCCTATTCAAATCCTAGACTCCACAGTAAAGGAACTTTGATGCAAATGGATTCCGCTAGTCAAAGTCTTATGGCAGTTTTATACAAGCGGAGAGCCCACTTGGGAGAAGGAAGACGATATGAGGGCCACGTATCTAGAGCTATTCAATTAGCTAAATTTTGAGGACAATTTTTCTAAGAGGGGTAGAATGTAATACCCCGATAATATTTTTCCTGTACATGCGATGTAATTAATTTTTTTAGAACAATTAAAATATAACATTGCGTGACGATACGTGTTAAATTATGACGTGTATATATGGGGTAAATATTAAGGAATAATCGAAGAATGAAATTTTGGGTAATAAAATGTGGAAATGAGATTTTGGACGCACACGGACTAGGGGTCTCTTCCGAAAACGTATTGCACGTCGTCCAAAAATGTATTGCACGTTGTCCCTAAAATTCGAACAAACCGGGACGATGGTGGACGATAGCGGACACAGAGAAATCGAATCTGTCCAAATTTTGGACAATTTTTTATGCACGCAGACGAAGGCGAGGATGACTTCCTTCTTCCGAAAATAAAGCTCTAACAGGAGAAATGAGGATTTCAGACGAACACGGATGAGGCCAAGATGCCTTCCCTCGTCCGAAAATTCCCAGTTCTATGAATAAAGAGGTTTTAAATATTAGATTTTTTTTATCATGTAGTCCATTAAAACCCATTTAAATGACATGAGGATGCACTCCCCCATGCCTAGACATCTCTCCCTCCATGCCGAAGTAAGGTCCTCCATCCCGTTTGTTGAGCAACTTGCACACCCAAGTAAGGACTCTGTCTTTTAAGTCAATCTACTGGTATCCTTTGCATTTTCATCTTTAGCTTCCCCAATAAGAGAGAGAAATCCTCTGGAGCATTATGTGGTCTGTGAGTTTTAAGTGGAGTGAAGTGTGAATTTCGTGAGGTGATACATGAGTGTGAGTGTGAAGTTCGTAAATGGGAGTGAAGGATTTAGCTAGGTTCGCTGCTGTCCGTGTAGGATTTCTTCAGCAATTAGCACAGTAAGGTGAGGATTGGGTAGAGTCTTGCCCAGTGGAGGCCCTACCCACAAGTAGTGTATGTTTGCTTCTTTGATCGATATTTCGTGCTTCCTTTACTACAAATACATGTTTAGTCTGATAAAGAAGATGATAATGCTTACTGCTAGAATAATGACCTCTAAAGTTAAGCTCTAAAGTATAGAATGATGAACTAAAGATCACTCTAGGTTATGTTAAGCATGAATGAACTACGGGTTACTTCATCGATGTTCTGTTGGAGGTGTTGATTATTGTCTTACTTGCTACTATAATAGACTAGATCAATGTTAGTGTTGTATATTGTCCTGTTATTACTACTGTTTAATTACTCTGTGCTAATTAGAAGCTGTCGTTTCTTTAATATGAACATTCGTAGTTAATCTGGCTTAATATTTTGTAACTATAAATTAAGTTGTTAACCCTAATTGAAGTTAATCCCAATGAACCATGCTTTGCTTTCGGATGTATACTGTCTTTGGTCTACTTGTTTATAACTGATTCATGCCATTAGCTCTTAACAATGTACTAAGCATGTTTCCCTTTACTTGTTAGATCCACGTCTATTTAATGTTATCATACTATTCTTAAGTGTGCCTAATTCATTGTTATGTTCGCTGTTTATTTCGCTATTATAAGCATGCAAATTCGTTGTTATGTTTGTTGTATATTTCACTGTTATAAGCATGCTAATCCACTATTATGTTCGCTTATATTCGCTGTGTATTTCACTGCACTACCTTTTCTTTTATTCGCTATTATTCACTATTTGATAGTTGTTATTTTTGTACTGCATTAACATGCATCATGATAATAGAAATAAGTAGGAAGTGCCACCTCCAGGGTGGTACTCATATGCATTATGTAAGGAAAATGAATGAAAGGAAAATAAAAATGTGGAGTTGGGGGACGGACGGGTAGTTGAAATATAATCAAGTAGTATAGACGAAGCTCCTCCCTTATCTGGAACGAGACTAGCTACCTAGGTGGTTAGATGCCGACCAAGACTATACCTCCAACACAGGTTCCTCCAATCTCTCGCTCAACGTACGAGTTATGAATGAAAGAATGAAATGTAAAGAAAAGATTGGTTCAGTGTGGAACCCATTCCAAAATAATTAAAGAGAGGCATGATCATACTGCATACCCCACTCCTTACTGGGCCTTTAGGCTCACTGTTTTACTTGTGGTGTAGGAAATTGTCAAGATGTGATAATCCCAGGAGTAGAAAAGGATGCATTTCTTGTTGAGCCTGCAGGTTATGCGGATGAATTGCGACCTAAGTAGGATTAGGGCTAGAAAGAAAAAGGAAAGAATTTACAATTTTGAAATGGTTTGATAAAGGACACGGTTTTGTAAAATATTAACTCTTATCCTAACCTTCAAACCATGTTTTGAATATTAGTTATGTCTGTAGTTAACTCTGAACTTTAACGCATCTAATGTTTCACTTTCACTCTAATTTGATTATGCTTTTCATGCTCACCGTAAGTTTTATTTTCACCAATTTTAAATAAATAAAAAGAAAATTTTTTACACAATAATTAAAAAGGAAAAAGTAGAATGTTTTGACGAAAGGCGTCACACCAATAATTATCCAATTAATCCAAATACTCCCAATTACTTTTCAATTATCCTTATTAAATTCTAATATAAAAAATTGGGGTATTACACTTTTTTCCAGTTTGCTTTTCAATAGTGAGCTTTCACGCCTTGAATATGTCAAACACCTGATCTTTAGGCTTCATGCAGTATACCCAAGTCCTTCTAGAGAAATCATCAATAATAGTGATAAAATAAGTAGCACCTCCCTAAGAGGGAACCTTCTTTGGCCCCCAAACGTTAGAATGGACATAGTTCATAATCCCTTGTGACCCGTGAGTTGAAGTGACAAATTTGATCCTCTTGCTTTTCCTAAGAAGACAATTATCACAGAAAGTCAGTTTGGAAACCTTGACTTTCCAAAACAATTCTGCTTCTGCAGCTCCAAGAGACCATGTTCACTGACATGTCCTAACCTTCTGTGCCATAATTCGGTACTGTCTGATTTTCCTCCAGAAACAATGCTCACATTCCCAGCAACTGTGTGACCTTCTAACACTTATAACCCATTGTGCAGCTTACCCTTCATTATAGTCAATATCCTTTTGATATTTTTAATGTTCCTGCCTCAATTCTTACTGCACAGCTGATTGAATCCAGCATGCAAATTGACAAAAGATTCCTTTTCAACGGAGGCACATACCAAACATTTTGAATAAGTCTTATGCAACCATCATGAATTTTTAGTTGCACAGACCCTTCACCCTCAACTTGGCAGGACTTGTTATCTCCCAAAAGAACTTTCCCTCCCATTATCTTGTGATAGTTTAGCAGTCATTCCTTCCTTGGGGTCATGTGGAAAGAACATCCAGTGTAACATCCCATTTCTGTTTTATGCATTTTCATAAAAATTTTGAACATTTTAAAAAACCATTTAAAATATACTTAAAGAGAAACATCATAGTACATTATGCGGAATAATAAAAATATTTAACTGGTTATGAAAACAACACAACTGAAATACTTTAAAAATCATAATAGAGTCTTTATGCCATTTCAACAGGTCAATCCACGTATGGTAACACAAGCTTGCATCGCATCACACTTCTTCCACGTTCACCTCATTTGGATCATAATTGATTCCTACATCACAGGAGGAATAATGAGCCTATTGCCCAGTCAGGAATATAAATGAAATGCAGATGTCATATCTATAACAACTCTACATGCATTAATTTGATATATTTGTAAGCTGGGTGAGAGCTACCTCTTCAGTTTCTGAACTCACCACTTGAATTTGTTTTTACGTGAGAATAGCCTCTTCAGTCTCCAAACTCACTAAAAACGAATCCACCTACATTTACATATATTAAATTTTGGGTGAGAGCAACCTCTTCAGTTTCTAAACTCACCCACCCGTTGAGTCAGAGCAAACAATTCAGTTTCTGAACTCACCAAAATGGGTTAATTATAATTTGGGATGAGAGCAACCTCTTCAGTTTCCGAACTTACCCACCCATTGAGTAAGAGCAACCTCTTTGGTTTTCAAACTTACCCAAACTAGCTGTTTTCTACGTGAGAACAATCTCTTCAGTTTCCGAACCCAAATAGAAAACACCATTTATTATCTTCATTGTTAGTTTCGTGTAATCCATGATATGCAATACTAAGACATGCCTATATGTAACACCCCAACTTTTTTGAGTTGGATAATTATCGGGGTATTACCAATGACGTGTTTGGAGCGTTAAGTCTAGGGGTATTTTTGTTACATTTTCCCTGTGTACGCTATGTAATTAAAGGATGAGGTAGTTACGTGTTATTTTATGACATGTATTTATGGGGAAAGTGTTATGGGATAGAAGTTAAGTGGGAAAAAGGTAAGGAAAGGTTGTTCTGGGCGTTTTCGGACGCCTGCGGACGAGTCATATTGTCCGCAAGTGCATTGCGTGGCATCCCCAACGCTTAGGACGCACAAGGACGGGAATTTGCGTCCTGATGTGTCTGGAAGTTGACTTCCGGATGCATGTGGACGAGACATGTCATCCGCAAGTGCATTGCATGTCACCCCTTAGCCTTAGGACAACTCAGGACGTGGTTTCGCATTCTAACTTCACTGTTGTCTTAGAGTTCCAGACGCATGTGGATGAGTACAGACGTGGATTAGCCGCGTCCGATTTGAATCTGTCCAATTCCTGGACACTATCGGACGCATGCGGACAAGTATGGACGTGGCTTGGCCTCGTTCGAATTGAATCTGTCCAATTTGTGGACAGATTCAGACGTGTGTGAACGCTTCGTGCGGACGCCAAATCGCGTCTGAATGCCGATTGCGAAAGCTACAGAATGGGTGAGGACGCCATTTCTCGTCTGTGGCCACGATTTTTGCCTTGGGGATTTTACTCATGCGGACGAATGCGAATGAGACTAGAGTGTCCACACTCATCCGAAAGTCCCCAGTTCAGCGTAAAATTAGGGATTTAAAATCCAAATTCTGGTTGTGTAGTCCATAAATGCTCAATAAGTAGGACGACGAATCCATGCCCTCCCACGCCGAAGACCACGTTGCCACACCCGGAGCCATGCTGGAGGCCATCCACTCCATCTCCCATGCAGTGTATGTCTGTCTCCCAAGTATAAGCCCTTCCTTCTCCATTTTTTGTCCAGCACTCTCGCCATGTTTTCCCTTCCAGCAAGAGAGAGAGAGAGAGAGAGTTTCCTTGTAAGTTGAGAGTTGGGCGTGGGAGTTTTAAATTTTTGCTAGAGGAGTGAGCTACGTGAGGGAAACTTGGAGTTGCTGGAGCTACTGTTACGTTGAAGTCCTTGCTGTCCCTGTTATTTTTCTTCATTTAGTTAAGGAAATAGGGGTGTCTTGGCCAGTGGAGGCCGTACACCAGAAGTAGAGTGCGTGAGTGGTGTTGTGTTCTTTAGACGAATTTCTGTTGTGAATTCCTTCATTGATTTCCATGCTGTATATATTCCCTTAGATTGATAGTGTAAATCCCTTTGTTGTTATTGTCCTCTGACATGCCTCGGGGGCCGAGGCCTATTACTCGATCGCAAACAAGGTCCTTACTGTCACTTAGCCAAATTACTGATGATCTTGTTTCTTTTGCAGGTATTAACTTCGAGGATGATTCTATTTGGGATGTTGTCCCAACGGATAAGGAGCAACCTGTGCATGTCTTGACTTGGGACACACGTGAATGTTATGAGCTTCATCAGACGGGAATTTGTCTTCCCGACGTCCCAAACGTGTAACCTTTCAATTCTGCATATTTTTATTTATTTCTTATTTTTATTTTCATGGCAAACATTGAGCCTATTTTGTGAGGGTAAAGCATGGTTATAAGCTTTACCCATTCATGCATTTAGATTGTTGGTTAGGTTAGATGGTGATGATTGAGTTATGGGCTAAGTCCAATCCTTTTCAAGCCCAAGGAAAGAGCAAGCCCAAAGAAAACATCAAGGAGCTGCCACGTGTACGCCATGCATGTTCTTCCACCAGCTTTAATCTCGGCCATTCATTCCACATTCATCCAAGAGCCTGCATATTGCCACCCACATGCCTCATCTTGGCCGTCCATCATCTACCTCATCTCGACCGTCCATCACCCCTACTCATCATCACCTAGGTTATAAATTTCCATGGTTAGACGCATTGAAAGAAAATTTTGACAAGATTAATATATTACTATTTCCCTTCCCTGTGAGGAGATTCCGACTCCGTCGAGCGGCCGCCCCGGATCTTCGAATCCGAGACGAAGTAGAGGACTTCCTTGTTAGCGAGCTCGTGGTGCTTGAGCTAACTCGTAAGTTTTCCCTTTTCAAACTTCCATTGGGAGTTTGAGCGAGGGAAAACCGAACCATTGCCCGCGATCGGTAGATTTTCTTCGAAAATCTAGAATCCGTGAACCTAACGTTAGATAGTTCCCGGATCCGATCAAAGGTCTACATCTCCGTCCCTGTCATTCTTCGTGAGTTGCTAACACGTATTTCCTTTTGCAGGTCGTCTCGTGTTACTTGCGTTGATTTTCTTTGATGATAGTGTGGATTTTCTTTGTTGGTAGTTTATTTTCTTTACTGTAAATGTTTTACCTTGTACAAACCAATGCCATGAATGCTTAGATAGCAAATAAAGAATGAGGAATGGTGGATGATGTGATAAGTACGAATGAACTCTTAATTTCATAAATGATGATTTTGCCCTGTTATTCCATTTTCTTATTTACTGTAGTAATTGCTTGCGATAGTGATAAAATAATAATCGAACCTAAGCATGTTAGTGATAGGGATAACTAAAAATACTTACACTCCTAATTCTAGCATGTTTAACTTACTATAAAAATTATAATTCAAGCTCGTTTAGCTATCTTGAGCATATTCAATTAACTAGAACTAAACTAGCATGTTAAATTAACTAGGCCTTAAGCATGTTAAATTGTTAACCAATTAGAATTCTAATTGTAGTTAATACCTGAGCATGTTAATTAATTTCCTTAACTAATTAATGGATGTTAATCACTTCCTTGAACATGTAATCAATTGAGCATGTTAACCCATTTTGTTAACAAATTTAGTTAAATGTTAATCGATGAATGCTAATCCATTGAGTATGCTAATTACTTTAGTTAAATGATAATCAATTGAGCGTGTTAACCCATTTAGTAGTCCAAGCAGGTAAACAATTTGATTAATCTAAGCATGCAAACAATTTGATTAGTCTAAACACGTGAACTAACTAACTTGTCTAATTAACTAATTAGCGATAATTAATTAGAATATGCTTAGGTAAGTGTTGTTATTTCTTGAGCATGTAAATTAACTAATAAGTAACTACTAGCACGTTTAATTGATTAACTAGCATGTTTAGATTGATTAACTAGCATGTAATTAACTGACTACTTAATAAATGTAATCGGTGATCTTTTAATTGAGCTTGTATTTAGTTAGGATAACTAACTGGCTTAATAGTTGTAATTTTCTTGAGTAAGTAACCTAACTAGGATAACAAACTAGAATATTTGTCTTATCTTCTTGAGCATGCAAATTAATTAGGACAATTAACTAAATGATAATTCTACTTGAGCATGTAAAACTAGCATGTTAATTAATAGCATGTTTCGACTTCTATTTCCTTTAATGTTCGTTGATTTCAATTCTAGTTTATAATTGTTCCCTGCTATGCACTTTAATTATAGTTGTGCGCTTTCAATTCCAGTTATTCAATTACTGTTGTTTACTTTCCTTATATGCGCACTTCATTATTGTTAATGTTATGTTATGAAGCATCATGCATCATGTTAGGTTGAGAATGTATGGTCATGCATCATGCTAATATAAACAAATAGGGAGTGTCACCTTGGGGTGGTACTCACACATGCATAAGTGAGGTAAACTGTTAAGAAAATGAAAGAAATGGGGAGTTGGTAGGCAGATGGGTAGCAGGTCTAGTCTACAACTAGGCAAGGCCCCCTACCGTGTTGGGAACGGAGACCTAGCTGCAAGTAAAAGGTTAGATTTGATCCATTATTCCATTCCCTATGAACTCTCCAATCTTTCGCTCGATGTACGAGTAATGAACAAATGAATGAAAGTAAAGAAAAGAATGAACGAATGACGTAATGAAACGATTGGTTTGGGGGTGGACCCCATTCCAAAAAGAACTAAAGAGAGACATTTCACATTGCATTAAACATTTTTCCTTACTAAGCCTTTGGGCTTACAGTTTACTTGTGGTGTAGGTGTAGGTACGTGTACGTGGAATAAATGCACAGAATTAGGAGTCAACGCGAAAACAAAGAATGGATAATAAATGCAGTGATGAAGGATTTGCACGCGCAAGGGAGCCCGTAGCTGGCCAAGCTAAAAGAGTAAAATGAGGAACAGTTGTAATTAAATTAAGTTTTATTAAATTGTATTCAATTGTTTAGTTCTTCATTAAATTATTTACACTTCCGCCATGTTTTAAAACAAATGATTTTATAACGTTTCCGCATTTTATTAATTGGATTTTCAATACGAGTTTAACAAAAAGTTAGTAGTGGGTCGGATTAGCGTCGCATTCTGATAATTGTTTTAAAAGAGATTTCAATGATCTTTTAAAAGTTTTAAATTTCACGCATTTTTAAAGGATTTATGAAAAACTGGGTCGTTACACTATATGAATGTCATACAACAGTTCATATATCACAACCAATATTACAAACAATTAATACAAAATCATGCTTCAACTATAATTTAACACTAAACCTAATTTTCCTAAAATATTATCAAGCATGAAATTAATCTGTTCCATAAGTAACCAATGTAACCTTTGTTTCACTTTTAATATCCCACATTTTCTATCAATTCATATCAAAACAATAGTCTTTGTACAATTACTAACTAGTGATCATGGTAACTCTTTCCTACATAATAACATAATTCCTCACAGAGCCTAAACAATTACTAACCTAATTCAACTAATTACCATTATTCTAAATCATGCAGGAAATATTATGGAAAATATTAACTTGAGTAAAATATTCATTGACAATCTATTACTAGATAAAAGTATTCTATTTACATCCAGATTAACACTAAAGGAACACATCAGATTAAACAAACTAAACAACAGGGAATTAGTCATGAAAACATATTATCTATGTATGAATGCACGTCCTTTTCACAGTTGATGTCCTACAGACCTTCTCCTACCATTTAATTTACTAGACTAA
Organism: Begonia loranthoides; assembly: GCA_022433065.1. Classification (NCBI taxonomy): domain Eukaryota; kingdom Viridiplantae; phylum Streptophyta; class Magnoliopsida; order Cucurbitales; family Begoniaceae; genus Begonia; species Begonia loranthoides. Next base: position 16,269,572 of record CM039470.1, on the reverse strand, counting down.
AGTAAACAGAGAGCACAATAACAACAAGATCATCACAAAATATCAACATGAAGAGGACAACAAGGAAAGTAGTAGCGACACATTACAGAGAACAATAACAAGTAGTTCATTTCTTCCTCACCATTAATCAGATCACTAATTCATTTCAAAGAAGCCGGATCATTAACAGGAGAAATAGTCACAGAAAACGTACAAACTAACTTTTTCTTCATGATGGATGAACAACAGGTTAACTTATTATCATCAAGACTAGTGGTAACCAAACAACAGGGAAATAACATGAGCCAAAGAGAAACATTCCAAAAGCAGTTGGAAGAGAAATAATCCATGCAGAGGAGAACGACTATCACAGATATATGAACAGACATAAACAAAACAGAGAAGGACGACAATCACAGAGACAATTCTTACATGGATTAATTAGGGAAAACAAGTATGAATAATCATAGAGAACGCAACCAAATCCTTCTCCCGTGATGTAGGTCCTTACGGACAAAGCACACATGTTATTCCTTACCTCGCGTAACACTTCTCTTCTCCTTCCTCAGCAGCAGTTCTCCTCACCGTCAACAGAACCACAACTCACAGAACAAGACTCACCAGTTTTTCTAGAAGGAAAAACTTCTAACACACATGTTCTATATATACATGCCCCAGACAGCCCTTCAGCCTCCCTACGAAGGTGAAAAGTCAAGAAGAAAAATGTTTGGACACCCTCTGAAGCATCAAGAGTCGGACCCCGAAGCTTCCAGACACAGTTATCGTTTCAGACAACTATTTGGATGGCCAGTATATCGATTCATATTTGGACGATCGACCACTAATGCATTGATCAGCAGCCAGTTTTGGCTTCTATTTTGCCGGCTGATCGCGCCGATTGATCAACGTTGATGCCATCCGACCGTAGCGATCGACTGCCACTATCCTCCATCAATATTCACTTGAATTTATTTTAAATCCTTAATTTAATTTAAATCCTTATTTCTCTGACAATATATTATTACATCCCTATAATTCCAACATACTTAAACACTTTATTCTTCATAATAAAAACACCAACAATAATGTGGCAATGACCAATATATTACATTTTTGCTTTGTCCAATGTTTTATTAAACTAAATACCCCGGATATTATATCTAGAGTCTAAAATCCATTGTTCTCCTGATTTCATTTCAAAGACAACAAGCACGTCTGATAATTCATATCCTTCATAAACAATAGACGCATCATGTAACATCCCAATTCCAGTAAAATTTTGAACAATTTAAAATCTCATTTAAAACATATTTTATTGAAATTACGCAGAATAAAACATTTAATTGTCTTACAAAAAATAACATAACAAAATACTTAAAATCCACAACAATATTTTATGCATTTAAAATAACTTTATTTAATAGAGCCATAACTCCCGAGGTCGTCTTGCGCATTGTAACATAAGCTTGCATCACGTCACGCTCCTTCAACATGTACTTCATCAGGCTCATCATTTATACCTACATCGTAGGAGGAATAATGAGCCTATTGCCTAGTAAGGAATATAAAATGTAATGCAAATCTTAACTCTATGACAATTCTATATGTTTTAGTTTCTTATACCGTCGTAAGTTGGGTGAGAGCAACCTCTTCAGTTTCTGAACTCTCCATTTGGATTTGTTTTTACATGAGAGCAACCTCTTCAGTATCTGAACTCAAGTAAAAACAGATCCACCTACATTTATATTCGTTATTATTTACCATTTTACCATTGGGTGAGAGCAACATCTTCAGTTTTCGAACTCACCATTGTTGGGTAAGAGCAACCTCTTAAGTTTCTGAACTTACTCAAACGAGCTGTTTTCTACGTGCGAACAACCTCTTAAGTTTCTGAACCCACGTAGAAAACACCATTATTATCTTTGTTATTAGCCCATGAAATGCATAACATATATCCTATAATGTGTTTACATGAATGTCATACAAAGCATTTTATATATTGTAAATAAAATAACAAACAATAACAATAATTATTATGTTGAAAGAATGTTCAATAAACTCATGATAACATTCGTTAAATTAATTATAATTTCATGATTTTATTTAATTGAGAATAACATGAAAACACAATTATTGCATGGAAGAAACGTGCACTGCAATTACAATTTAATAATTTATTTCAAGATATTACTAAAATTTAATAACAAATTTAGGGAAATAAATCACAAAATCTATGTGTAAATTAAATCTATAATATTAATTTACTCTTTACAAATTTCTTCGTATAACTTAGATTACTAACAGAGACCAAAATAATGATATTGATCAAGTGTCTCTACAAAACCTTCAACTACTAACTAATATATATAAGTTTATTTCCCTATTTTCTATACGTAGGAATAAATAATGCAGTAAAGAACTCAGGGAATAACCTGAAGGAAGTTTTATCTCACAAGAAATCAAAGAATGGATAAATACAAAGGACTTAAATAGATAATAGACTATATTGTTTACTAACAGAGAAAAACAAACGACATTCAATAACGAACAATCACAGCAACACAAAGCAAACCTCCTACTCCTGCGATGTAGGTCCTTGCGGACAAAAGACAAGCGATATTCTTTACCTTGTTCTCCTCAGTTTCGATTCTTCAGTCTACCAGAACAATCTCTGGAACTCCCTCTCTCTCCTCTTGGGTTCTTCCCGTTTCTTTTCTACCAAATGATACTTATGTATATTTATGCATATTTGTACACATTTATGCACGGTTTTGGTGACTGAAGAGTCGGCCATTGAAGACGAGAGGCGTTGGTGATGATGGATTGTCAAAAGTCCAGACGTTGGGTGCTCCAGACGATTAAGCTTTGTCTTCAGACATTGATATTAAATGGCGGTTGATCATTTTTAATGAAGACAATTAACCTCCATCATTCAAAATGTCCGCATATTTTAAACTTCACAAACTCCGGCTGATCACGCCGATTGATCGCCCAGGACGTGATCGACCGCCACGATCGACCGCCAACTTTCTTCATTGATTTTCGTCGGATTTTCTTAATTCTTTTAAATTTTTATTTCTTATATATATTCTAATATTCAACAAAATACTAATAATTCATAATTTCACTAAATCTAATAATTACACGAATTTAAATATTCGGGATATTACACATCACCTTTCTCTGAATTCTTCTCAGCCAACTTCCGCTTTCTTTCATTACAGTCTTTCTTGAAATGTCCTTCCTTATGATAGAAGAAACACCTTCTAGCTTTAGATTTAGGCATTGATTTCCCTCTCTCACTTTTGTTATCCCTGGTTTGAGGCCTTCCTTTGACAATCGATCCTTCTCCTTTAGATGAATCTTTACCGTCTGATTTCCTTTGAAGTTCCTTAGAGTTTAAAGTCATTTTAACCTCTGCCATTGTGAGAGTTTCCTTGCTATACAACATGGTGTCAACAAAATGTTCATACACCTTTTGCAAGGAACTCAGAATAATGATGGCTTTATCTTCCTCTGCAATTTTTACTCCTATACTATTAAGGTCCAGAATTATACAGTTAAAATCATCCAAGAGCTTTCTCATCTCCTTAGAATCTTCCATTGCTAAGGTGTACAATCTTTTTTCAGATAGATTCAATTTGCCAGAGAACGTTTTATTTATAAAGCTTCTAATTTTTGCTAAACAGAAAGTGCAAACCTTTTCTCAGTTACCTCTCTCAAGACTTCATCCTCATGACTGAGTAAGATTGCATTGTGAGCCTTGGATTCAACATCTTCTGCCTTAGATTTGCCATTATCTTTGAGGAGCTGCAGAGCCGCTTCATCTATTGCTTGAGCAAGACCTTGGTGCCCGAGGAGGGCTTTCATCTTTATGTGCCAGAGGCTAAAATCATTGTCACCGGTGAACTTGTCGACTCAAACTTGGCCATTCAAGGTTTCTTGAATTTTCGATTGGATAAACTATTGATCTGAAGGTCGCGTGTTCAATCCACGCTCACTGCACCAATTGTTGATTAGTCAAGACACAGAACAATCCAATTTTGCACAAAACTAAAGAAAACAGATGAAGAAGATAATGAACATAGAGTATTTACGTGGTTCAGATTATGAATCATATATCCACGGACCAAGACAAACAACTATATTAAAACCAAAACAACCAGAAACCGAAGATCAGAGTTCTCTAAGATTTACAGACTCATCAACCAAGAGAGAAAACTCTAGAACTCACCTGACCCTCTTCCCTCTCTCTGGATATTTTCAGAAGTAAAGTACCGCTGCTATCTTATCTCACCCACCCCCCTTGTAAACTAACAGAAGTAAAAGTAACCTGCTGCAACTCTCAATCGAGAAGCAATTGTATCAACTAAATAAGTATGGTAGATGACACCCATGTGCAATCATTTATCCTGAACCATACACAACAATCTTAAAACTATAGTTTTAATTTCGTCATGCAATCCGCCAATGAAAATGGAAATGTAATAGGATTTGAGCAGGTTAGGAAGGACGGACACAACCTGAGCCATAAGCTCCTTAAATTGTTCCTGATAATTTGAAATCAATCATCTTTGTTTGATTTTGCTAAATGTTTCGATCACCTCTTCGACAACTGAGTTGGCAGAAAAGTTGAAAAGTTTAATAGTGAAGAAATCCTATGCAACTAGGGGTAACTTGCGACAGATCTATGAAACCATACATTTGCTTTGCCTTATAGACACATTTCAGCCCTTCCCAGTTTAACATCATTGGTGACATGATAAAGATTGAAGTATTTTTGTGCTGTGCACACCCACTAGCATGATCTTAGGACGCCATCGCTATTGGTGCTTGTTGAGGAATCAAAAAACACGAACTCCTTTTGTTTATCGTCATGGCTGTGGCCCACTGTTTGGGAGACTTGGGTCACCTGAATTGTTAGGCCATGAAAATATGCGTGAGGCAGGGCAGGGTATGTTCAGAGGAGTCGACATGAGCTGCCATTCTGGATGAAAGTCGTCGGAGTTGGTCTTCATTTGTTTGAATTAGGTTTTCTATCATTTTTAGGCTCGTGACTGCTGCGATACCACTTTGTTGTAGTTTCTTTAGCAGCTAGAACGTTAATCGGTCAACCTTTTTAGGTGATCGTCAACTCAATGCCATTTAAATGTAGAGGCATTTGGATTTTAGGGAATTAAAGAAATAGAAGAACAGTGGGTGAGAAGAAATTGTACATGACAGGGAAAAGAAGAAGCGAGAGAGAGGAGAATCATGGAGTAATGATTTCCCAATATCTTCCTCATGCTTCCTTCTTCCTTGCCATATTCTCTTTCCCCTAGATTCTATCAAAACAACCATAAAATAAATGCTAAAATGAAGACGCGTGAGTAATTTAAATAAATGCTTCTTTAATTTAAATAGTTCAACCATGGAGGAGAATTAATTCATTAAAGTTTTGGATTAATTAAAGAAGGATGACAATTACGGGTAGCCCATAGCCGCGGCGTGGCTTAAAGTACTATGCACACAATATTACTCCAACTCGAGGCTTGGGCACTGCTGCATTAGCCTTTCCATACTGCACCACGTGATCCAACATTGTGGTTTTAGTTTATGGTCTTGCAACTCAAGAAACATATTATAATTAAACATGAATCTCACTTCTCAGAGTGTGGTGTTGGGGTGCCTACTCTCTCGTGGGGCATCAAACACAAATTGCAAATAATAAAAAAGCGGGGGCATTGGCATTGCGGCTCTGCAGCGCCAAGCAAATACCAAGCTTATGTATGTGATATGAGTAGGGGTGGGCAATAACCGACCAAAACCGAGAACCGACCCGGAACCGAGGTTTGGTTCTAGTTCTTGGTTCCTAAATTTGTAATGGGTTCGGTTCTGGGTAGTGGTCCACATTTGCGGTTCGGTTCTCAGTTCTTGGTTTATGGAACCAAGAACCGAGCTATTTAAAAAAACCTCTGATTCTCTTCTTCCTGAAGACAAATCTGAAGAACAGGGAAGGCGAATCGCGATTCTCTGCATTCCTGAAGACGAATCCGAAGAACAGGGAAGGCGAACCTGCGTTTCTCTGCTTTCCCGAAGACGAATCCGAAGACGAACCCTTGCTCCCCTTGATCCCCTTCTTGATTCTGCGTTCTGCGATTCTAGAACTTGGAACCAGATTCTGGAACCTCCGATTAGGGTTTGCGATTTTGATTTTTGTTTTCGATTCTGCGATTAGTGCTTGCGATTTTGATTTCTATTTCTATGTGATTTCTAGTTATACAGAAAGGCAAAAGTTAACTTGTAATCTTCTATTTTTATGTGATTTCTAGTTATACAGAAAGTCAAAAGTTAACTTGTAATCTTCTTTAAAATTTCAAACCGGAGTCTTCATCTTCATGTTGCTGAACTTGATGAAATAATTGAAATAGAGAGAATTTTCTCTCTATTGGGCGTAATACTCATTTGATGGCCCTGAATTTTTCTCTCTTAATGGCTCTGATCTTTCTATTTTTGTAGGATGTTTAGCAGTAGATGTTAATGACAGTTTATTGCTTAAAACTTTTGCTTGAAACTTTTGCTTGTAGGATGTTTAGCAGTAGATGTTAATGACAATTTATTGCTTGAAACATTTGCTAGTATATTGGGTGATTTGGTGTTCTTTGCGATGCTGCAAATGGACAGATCAAATCAATGGTAGCTATCAGATTTTAATGTTCATTGATTTTAATGAACACTAATATCATATTGTTCATTGGTTTAATATATTGGGTGATTTGGTGGTCTTTACCAATAGATTGTGATTGAAAATTGATCATAGAACTAGAATTATTTAATGTTTTTATGTCCAGATTTGAAGAAATGATTGCTAGGAACCGGAACTGACCAGAACCGAATCGGAACCAAGTCACGGTTCTGGTTCCAGGTCCGGAACTGCACGGTTCTGGTTCCGGTTCCTCAATCTTGGAACCGATAACCGAATGGTCGGTTCCAAGAGGTCCGAACCGAAACCAAGAACCGATTTGCCCACCCTTAGATATGAGATGATATTGTCTCAAAAGTATTGTTTTGATCCCTCTCAAAGTCCCTCATTTCTCCAAAAAACTACTTTTTGTGCGAGGATACAAAAATTATATTGAAAAAACACTAAGAACTGGCAAAATCACGAGTATAAAATAGACGAATCAAAAACAAAATAAATGCTTCCAAAAAGGTAAGAAAAGAACATCAGAACAAGGAAAACATAGAGAACACCTAAAAGAAGTTTTAAGACAATCGGAAAAATATGAAACATGACATATGATTCCAAAAATCAAAAACCAGACAACATAATTGAGGATTAAACAATTGGAATGAGGAGACATTTATATTAACTTGGAAGGACTACAGAAGGGGGAGACGTATAGAAGAAATTTGATGCACTGAATTTGAAAGCATCATATCCATCATTCGGAAAGAATTGTGTGGTTTTCCATCATCTTTATCATTTTCTAACAACCAATCAACTTTTTCCTTCACAAACAGAAACAGACGAGATCTAACTCGCGTGAATATTTACGGCGTGATGGACTACATCAACAGTGTGTTATCGATTAACTCATTGTCCCTCTCTAGTGGCCCTGGGCAGGGGGATGCACTTGGGTGCCATTATCTTATAGAAATAAACTGGAATTAATGGCAGAAAATTTATCTACACGTTGATTCCTGCATCCTGCAGAGCAGCGGCCATCGAAGCCGATGCCTCTTCAAGAGTGCGTTGCTTTTGAACTGTTTCAAAGGCCTCGATTTTGTCTCCCTCTGCCCAATCATCATACTCTTCTGCACCGATTCCACACTCGAGTCCAGTGTTAACCTGTTGAAAAATATTAACTTAAAGCAATACAACTTCTTTCCAACTAGATAAAACTCTCAATTTAAAGTAATTTCTCTCTAAATATACATGGATAATATATTTTTAAAGATTCGATTAAACATTCATACCTTTTGTTTTCATGAATAATAAAGAAACAGATGCAAATAATATAATTTTTTTAATAAATAACTTGAACTTGGTATGTAAGGACTAAGAGCTTTTTAAATAGCAAAAAGTGTTTTCGCCAATTCATAAAAACTCATTCAATTAAGTCCATGAAGCCAAAAGACGCCCTTCTCTCAAAGCCTGGCCAACAAAGTCGGAGTTCAAACACATGGCATGGGCAAGATAGAGTCTGCTAAAAAAGTTGGCTTTAAAATCGTACCTCTTTCACAATCTCCTTGACACGTCTCAAAGAATCAAGCTTGCCAACATGAGCAGTCTTTCCCTTTCGTATAACCCGAATGCCACAACCTTTCACTAATTTTCCATCCACCACCATGCATCCCGCAACACGACCACTGCCACTGCTGAATATAGCCCTGACTTCCGCTGATCCTATGATTACTTTTTCCTATCAAAGTGACAAACAGTAGCTCTCAATTGTAATTTTTTTTTTCATAAGAAAGGGTGGCCTCTCAATTATGAAATTCAGCCAAAAGTAACGCCAGAAAAATCTTTATGTCCATGCCTTATACAGAAATTCTTAGACACATTATGAGCAGTGAACATGGCCATGTTAACCACTAATGCACAATGACCACAGATCAAATGAAAGAGAAGAAGGCATTTTTTTAAAGTTAGAGAGGTTTTGAGATGTTTTCTTGTAAAAATCAAGAGAATGTAGAGTAAGAGAACAATTGATCACTTTCAAGTGAATAAGCAAAAAACTAAAAAAAGAAAGGAAATTGAGTTTTAGAGGTAATAATTCATCCAAGCCATTGAGATTTATGGCCTTTTTTAATGGCTAAACAAGTTTCAGGTGTTCATGCATTTCCAGATTCTCCTATCGCCAAAAAAAATGTTTTTGATCCAAACATATTGACCATCTAAAAAAACATTTTCCAAGAATGGTCTATACCAATGTCTTAGATATATATACATATACACCCAGGCGCACATATCTATATATAGACATATATGTATGTGTGTGTGTGTATACATATAGTGCATATGTGTCTACATATATATATAACGAATATCAGAAAAAACATCTATCAATTAAAAGCTTCTCTTGAAAGAAAGTTTAGTGGACTAACCTCGACAGGCTCCAGAAGTCCTTCCATGGAATTTCGCACGTCATCAATAAGTTCATAGATGACCCTGTACAGCCTAATTTCAATACCTTTACTTTCTGCGTAACTATTCACAGATCCTGGTGCTTTCACATTGAATCCCAGAATGATGGCTTTGCTTGCAACTGCAAGATCAACGTCACTGGCAGTTATGTCACCTGTAGCTTGTAAGAGAAACTTCAAGGAGACATTTTCTTGTGGGAGGACCTGTAGTGCTTGTCTGATAGCCTCAATCGACCCCTACAAGAGAAGAAATGAGCCAATACCAGGTGAGCAAAATCATAACAGACAAAATCGTTGATGTTCAATGGATGGATGCAACATTCATATGATAAGGAAAGTGCAAACTAAGTTTTGTTACTCTTAATCAGACAATAGTATGTTGAGCTAAGAACTAAAGAAATTCAATGTTGAAGCCAGCAATATAAAGTTTAGTACTTTAAACACCATCGTTTCGCATAGCTCCTCTTTTGTAGTCAGGGATTCCAAAATTTTTCTATAATTGCAATTTCAAGACCAACATAGTTCTCAAGTATCACCATCAATAGAGCATTTCCCCATGAATTTTATTTTTGATATGCGCATTTGGCATTAAGTTTCTACTAAAATACATACACTGATTATGTTTAGTATTACAAAAAAAAATTTTAAAAATCCCCAAATTACAGCAATTTTCCCACTTTGAATCAATCACAAACATTTTCCCCAAATGAGCACAATCAAAACCCTACATTAGTGTTGATTTCCAATTTTCTACGCAGGTATAAATCATCATCAGGAAATCAATCCCTTTCCTAAACAATCATCGAATCTAGCCACAAGAATGGATGGATTTATGTCATTCTTTCTAAGGAAAGAGTTAAAAACCTCTCCCATAAATTGAGGGTCTTACAGTAATAGAAAACACACAAACATAAAGAACCCTCTTCTCTCGAGTCCTGTAAATAAGAAAGGTAACCGAGGTTACTTACCTTGCCAGAACCACCCTTCGACCACTCCAACCACCGTGAAATTAATGAACTTCGACGAAGCATCAACTCTGCCCTAGATGATCGATCGATCTCTCGGCCGAGCAGTCACAATCACTTGAAGGCTTCCCTCTAACCAAAACTTTAACCCTCACCCGAACAAACCTTCATCAATGGCGAACTCTCACCTCGTTGACAACGTAACCTTGTTCCCAATAGAGAGACAGAACCCTCACTCTCAAACAAAGAAGAACAAAGAAGAAAGAAGAAGGAGAAGAATTGGGTTTTGAAGTCTAGTCGAACCGAACGCAACCAAACTAGTCGAGCTGAACCAAACCAGTCCAAGTCAAACCGAATCGAATTGGTCCAGTCGAACCAAACACAATCTGAATTCGACTCCGGTCCATCTAATATTTTTACTAGTAAGGAAATTTTGCTCAAATTCTTCAAGGATTTTTTTTTAGAATTTAAGGAAAATTTTAATCCCAAAATTTATTCAGGCTGGAAAGGTTACTCTAAAGCTCAGAAATTACCAAAAACCCTATACTCTTGGAATTCAAATAAATAAAACACAAGTTTTTCAACGTTTTGGTCATTGACACTACATCGCCAGACATGTATGTTCTCTTTATATTTATTTTATTGTTTAATTCTGATATTTTACTTGGATACACATGGTTAGACATTGACATAGAAAATTTAGAAGATAAAATTTGTAGGACATAATGTATGCGAGTATGAATATATAAATCTGATGGAATCGACAAAAAATATGATATGAGATAGCTGATGAAACCTTATAAGGATAAGAAACCGCTGATTTTCTGAAAACCTAAACATATAGTGATTATGAAATGATTAATGAAAGTCTGAACGCATAGTAAGATTGGAAAATGAGTTCCAACCAATATGTAACTTTAATTAACAAAATTTGGTAATGCATGAAATTAATTTACGTATTCACGTGTTTTTACTTACTAAGTTTATCTCACCTTAAGTTTTGTGATATAATTGAATTTTTATTAGAAGACGAATAGATGCTGATCGAAGATCTTCCAGAGTCAAACGAGCATACTGAGGAAGGCATCGAGAATATTGTTGCTAGGTTAGAGAATTGAATTTATATTTCAGTTTCATTATCGTTTTAAAATAATAAACTCTATTTAGTGTTTCAATTATTAAGGTCTTGAGAATAATTTCAAATTAATTTCGTTTGCAGTTGAATTTTAAATAAACTCTTATTTATTTAATGAAGTTTTACAAATGTTTCGTATTTAATGATGTTTGGTATGTGAAGCTAGTAAGAAATGAAGTTTATTTAATAAGATAAAATTAATCGAACAAACTCCAATAAATGTATTTAGATTTTCAAGTTTCCGCCAAATTCATCTTCAAAGATGCACAAAATTTTAAAAATTAAAGATTTATAACTATCTAATCACACCTAAATTTGTAAGTCAATTTAGGAAAAAATTTTAAGCTTCAAAATTAGGAAAAATGAAATTTAGGGTTGATACAATTTTGGTACATAAATAGCTTGGTTCCCAATTATATGCAGTTATACAAACACATATATGTTCATATATAGAAAAAATTGATTTAAAGTAGCTTTTTTCAGTAAAAAAAGTAAAAGAGAGAGTAACCTAAAAAACAAATTTACTTTTCCACAACTATACCCCACACCATTAAAAACAACTCTCTACCGCCAAAAGAGAGTTCACAAAAAAATAACTTACGGGCCTAAAAAAACAATTATTTGTTGAAGAGTTGAGCCCCAGACACATCTAGCTTTTTTTCTTGTTGTGGTAATGTATATTAATGCCCGAGATGAATGGAATGAGGTATGAAAAACATAACTCTTGGAAAACTATACTCTCAATGTTAAAACTACACCCATTTAATTTTTTCACCTTGTAAAGAAGCAAGAGCAACATCTGAACTCTTATAACCTCACCTATACATCAAATGACAGGACAAATTAAATCAAACCAATTAGAAATAAGTTTCCTGCGCTCGTAAGCTAATCCTAATAACTTAAAAAAGATATATCAAACTACTGTTACAAATTTCTAATTAAGGGGAAATTTTAAATGAAATGGAATTTTCAATCATGAAAAAGATCATTACATTCATTGAGACTAAGATAACATAACATGGGCAAATAATTAACACATACCTGAACATCAACTTTCATGATTATATTCAGCTGGTGTAAGTCTAAACCAGATATCTTCCCTGATGAAACTGCCGCAGCTAAAGAAGAAAGTGTGATCTTTCCATCTCCCGCCTTAGCTGATATCCGTTCATTACGTAAAGACACTGCACATGACTCTGCCTTTTCACGAGCTAAATCAAGGGAGTCAACAACCTCAAATACATCACCGGCAATTGGAACATTATTCAAACCGATGACCTAAACACAGATGCAGTAGTCAAACAATGACGAGATTAATTGATAGAGATTAACAATGCAATTAATTTTTATAATACATCCTTAAATCATAATTAGCATGCTAGGTAACCCAAAAAGGAAGTAATCACTAGTTCTGCGTATTGCTTATGTAATATAATTTTATTGAATACAAACTGTCATGCAGAATTCACTGCTCAACTAGCAACTACTAAAGGTAGCTAGATATTTGTGGTTTAGCCCTGAGGTAGAAAAACTCTCAAGTATCGCCATTCAAATAATGATCTTACTTTATTTCTTCATGAATAGAAAAGAAAACATTAAGTAGAAAAACTCTAACTTGTAAGGAAAATGCAGTGAACTACAAACCTGTACAGGGAAAGAAGGCCCAGCTTGATCCACACCGTTCCCACTGTCGTCAAACAAAGCTCGAACCTGGCATGGGTGATTAAGAGCATAGAAAATAGGTAGCAATGTAATTCCAACTAAGTTCCAAGAAAAAACGTTGTAACAATTAATAAAGACAATATATGCACTAAGATGATCTCAAGTGCCAATTAGAGCACTAATATCTAATGAACCAACCTTTCCAAAGGCTTCTCCACATACAATTACGTCCCCCTTTTTAAGAGTACCATTCTGCACAATGAATGTTGCAACTGGACCTTTAGATTTGTGAAGTCCTGCTTCTATTACTGTACCCTTTGCATTTCTATGAGGATTAGCCTTCAATTCTTGTAACTGAAAAAAAAGACAAGAAGCTAAAATAAAGGAAGTTTACGCCAAAGAAATAGTATCAATTACAAAAAAAAAAAAAAGAACAAATATTGGTAGAAAAGAGCTCCATCTATTTGAATGATTAGCTCATGCCAATCCATTAAACATCATAGCACACCAAAAGCTTAAATGAAAGTAAAGGAGAACAGAAAATATTTCCTCGGCCCTCTACGAACACTGATTTTAGCACTCGACTCAACATTGAAAGTGACTCATTCTAATGAATTTGCATTCTATGTCAAAAACGTATAATGTCAAAGTTCAACTACAGATGACTAAATGATAGCAAGCACCAGGAAATGCTTGATAGTTGTAACATTGTGTGCACGTTAGAATATTACATCCATGTGGAATATTCAATACTATCTATTCTTGGAACAAGTTGATAAAAAATGTTCTTTGAGAAAAGTTCTACCATAGCTAACGAGATGGATATCAGATAAAATCCACTTGGCATCACATCATTGTTCCTCCTCTCTATTTTGAAGGCTTTTTAACAATTAAATAGAAAACCTCCATTGCTTGAGAGAATAGTGTATTAGCCCACCAACTACTTCCATATTTACCACAAATTGTCGCATGTAAAAAAAAAATCAGCCAGAGACTTTAACCAATAGAAACTGCTTTCCTAACAATATGTGTGAGTATTTGAATTACCTCAGCAACAAGCATCACAGTTTCTAAAAGGTCATCGACATTCTGCCCTTTCACAGCACTTATCTGTTTAAAAGCAATAGATAATTTAAGTAACTATACAAATCTAAAAAAGTGTAACACGTATAACCACGGTCAATTTAAGAGCACCTGAACCATAGGAGTGTCACCACCCCAGTCTTCTGGCATAAGACCGATGGAAGAAAGCTCTTGCATCACTCTGTCTGGATTTGCTCCATCTTTATCAATCTATTGCAAAAGAAGTATGATAGATATTAAGTTTCATGTGGAGCTATTCCCTGGCATAAGCAGTTCCATATACCAGCACTATTTCTTGGTTATAAAAATTTATTAAAATACTTCTGTATTTCTCTAAAGCATGTGTTTCTGACAGGTAGCATTGCCAAATGCAAATTTTGAGTATGACAATCAAGTTCTTTGTAAGCTAAAAGACAATTGTTTTTCCAAAACTAAACAGAACAGACTGAGAAAACTCATTCACATCTTTTATAAACTGCTTTCACATAAATTACAGTGGTTTTGGCATTTGAAGCAAGTTTTGCAACTACATTCCTGATGGTTTATAATATGTTCATCTTTTTCAATGGATTATGGCATTCAAAATAATGATGCAGGCAGCCGTATTTCCAACTTTGGAGATATGATGAAGACATTATTCGAGAGAGCTATGTTAATCATGTTGAGGTTAAGTAAGAAGAGCCAGCAGAACTTCCTTTTATTGCTTTTGACAGGCCTTCAAATTCTGTTTAGAGTTTCATTTTTAATTCCTTGTTTTTAGAATCATTTTATCAATAATACATGCTTTACAGACATATAGTTGCAAAGTAGAGAATTGGTACCTTGTTTATGGCAATCACTATTGGCACACTGGCTGCTTTGGCATGAGCTATTGCCTCATTCGTTTGAGGGCAGATTCCATCATCAGCAGCCACCACAATGACAGCAATATCTGTCACCCGTGCTCCACGAGCTCTCATTGCTCCAAATGCCTAAAAGAGCAGATAAAAATATATGACCTTAAGGCAACAAAATTTGTGCAGGTTAATCTTTACTTTATTGAATCATACTAGTAAAAGCCAAAAAGGAGATGATTGTCTCAGGGAAAAAAATCATCTCTAAGAACGTGCAAGAACCACTTTTTTTATCAAGCATCAAATATGAAAAAGTAAAGTAGAAGTACAAATAACAAAGAAAAAAGAAATTGCAGTTTTGCAACTTCACATTGGTAGTTAGAGCTAAAAGTATTGGTTGTGAGAGAGTACCTCATGTCCAGGTGTATCAAGAAACATGCAAGGCTGTAACTTGCCATCAACAGAAACCAGTACCTTGTATGCACCAATTCCTTGTGTAATTCCGCCAGCTTCTGATGATACAACCTGAGAATGCCATTAATGAAAACCTATTACGAATTTAACAGAGCTAAAGCCACGCTCCATCTAAATCAAAATGTGTGTAAAAGCAAAAAGTTAGTTAAACAAAACGCATCCCACAATACATGATTATCACTTTATTTACTATTGAGACCACTTTATTGTTCAACTTAAAGTTGTTAATGATTACATTGTCGAAGATGGGGGTCAAAACTTAACACAAAATTCTAAAATAGCAAATGGGTCAGATCTTAAACAGCTAAATGTGCATAAGCACCAAAAATCAAGCTTCCAAATTTACCTTGCTCTTCCGTATGTAATCCAAAAGAGTAGTCTGCCAAAGCCAAACAATCAAAAACAAATATTCATCAGTAATAGCGAAGGATGGATAACAAGATATGACCAAAAAAAATGACAAGTTGTGAATGTTGATTACCTTGCCATGATCTACATGACCCATAATTGTAATGATAGGAGGCCTATCTTGTAGTTTTTCCAAATCTTCTTCATCAAATATATCATTCTTTCTTGCCATCTCCTCTACTTTCATGGGATCGGCATCTATGACCTCCACATCATACTCCTTACAAACCATCTTCACAATATCTCTATCTAAAGTTTGGACACCATCAGGCTTAATCCCCTTGGCATATAAATACCCGAGAATTTCACCTTCACTAATGGTTAGGTTATAGGATAACTCCTCTAAGAGCATACCTGAAACACCCGATAATTTTACAGTATTATTCTATATGTTATGCAATGCCTATATTGAATTTTCATTGATTATTGTGGTTGATTTTGATTGTTGATGTTATTGTTGGCGATTGTTCAATTGTAATAAGAGGATAAGTGAGTAAGTTGTGAGGATTAAGTATAATTTGATATGGGAATAGTTAGTTGCGATCATCCTCAAAATTAGTGTGGGTGTCTAGAATGTAAACACCATCTTGAAACTGGGTGTTTGAGTTGTTGCAGGCATCCTGGGTGAAAACTCCTCTCGGGAGTGGGTGTCCAAAAGATGAAATGTTTTGAAGGAAAAATGGTGGTGTGGGAGACCGCAAATTATACACAGGCGCCCAGGAATCAAAAGCGGATGTCCAGACTTGAACTCCCCCTCGGAAGTAGACATCCGACATTTTATATTGCCTTCAAAAAATGGTCATGTGGGCGTTCACACGACAAGTGTGGTCGTCCAGAAATTGAAAGTCAACAAATTGGTAGCATATAATGGGTCATGTTTTAAGAGTTTAATTAATTGAACAACACTAATTATGAAGGGAGATTTTGTAGTGGAGTTTGACACCTCAACTTCCACTTATGACACACCATACTTAGCAAGTGACACCTCATGAATAATTCACCTATAGCTTGCTTTCTCTCTACACTTTGAAGGTAAACTAGAGTTTGATTTAGATTTGAGTAAATATTAGAGTTAGGGTGTTTATGAATTCAGAGATAATGATTGTTTAGAGCATCATGATGTGGTGTTATGAGTTGTTTTATAAATTCCCAAAATGGGGTTTCACGTTCGATCTTTTTGGTTGAAAGATGCTTCTTTATGTCTTAAGAGCATGCTAATTGTTATAGACAAAAGAAATTGTCTAGAGCATCATGATGTGGTGTTATGAGTTGTTTTGTAAATTCCCAAAATGGGGTTTCACGTTCGATCTTTTTGGTTGAAAGATACTTCTTTATGTCTTAAGAGCATGCTAATTGTTGTAGACAAAAGACATTGTCAAAATATATATGTTTGTGCACCTAATGTCAAGTTTGGTAAAAAAAAAATAGAAAAATTATGGACAGCTTTTGAAGTTATTCATCTATCTCAATTATTTTCAATTTCAAAAATATTTTCATATGTTATAGTAGACATCTTAAAGGAGCTATGGGTTTTGGAATCGATACAATTGGATGTGTATACTCTAAAATATGAATTTTTGAAATTAAAGATAAACAGTGAGGTATAAACTTGAATTTGCTACAAGGATAGTTTAGTTCAATTTATGATGTTAGAAGCATATATGTTCAAATCTCTAAACTGATTTTGTTTGTTAGTATAAACGTCCTTAGGGAACCGTAGGTTCTGGAATTACTTGAATTAAATGAGTACATGAGGAATTATGCACATTTTAAGTACGTACATATCCTTTGATGCTAATGATATGATTTGACCTATTTTAGGTTTTTTTGACTCAAAGAGATAATTGGATTTATTGCTAGAACTCGTGCTAAGACTCCAAGTAGTGTTGCATGTGTATGGTCTTTTGTTCTACAACATGGGATACTAGGATTCAAATAGATTCATGTTATGCTCTATTTTAATTGATGTTGTAACGGTAGATATGCTTATAAATATGTAATACTATGATGGTTAAGATCTTGTTGGATAATATGCTATGAACTATGGGATGCATTTATTGTTAATATGTTGTGATAAATGTGATACTATTGTTTTAAAACATATTGGTATATGTGATGATGTGAGGTGACTTAATTGACGATATTCTATGATACACGTTATGTCGCATTCATGAAAAGTATGAATACGAGCATTTTCATGCTTCATGAAAAATATTTTAAAAAGGAAATAAAAAATGATTTTGTACCTAATTTTCAAATAAGAAAGACTAGAATGGAAATAAAAATACGTAATAGGTCGTTGTGTGGGCAGAGTATGAGTTCAGACTGTCTCATGACGTGGACCAAATTGTGCTTATTCTCCCTAGGGTTTGAATTCAACCTGTCCCATGAGGTGGATAAAATGATGTCTACTCTACCTAGACAATTGCCCCCAACGATCAAATGGTCAAGTGAAAAGAAAAGGACAAAGAAAACCATGAGACAACACGTTTTCATAAAACGCATACCGCACTATGGATCATATTCATGTCATTTTACACATTACTTACGGAGCGTTCATAGATGAATTTTGTAATGTATGTGTAGTGTTAGCCAATGAAACTCAAGACTATCAACAAAATGGATGATGTGGTTGAGGAAGCATTCACATGAGGATCGCATGGGGTGGCTACGGCTTTTTCTGACCCGTGGGTAACGAATGGCTCATGAACACGTATTTTGTGTAAAGGATTTGAAATTAATGATATTTTTTATCACTGATTTGTAAATGAACTCTAAACTTGCATATTTTCCATTTATGAAATACTTAAGGAAGTATGTTTTGTAAACTCAATTATGTGTACGTTTAAATAAAGTTGGGATGAACCTAATATCAAAGTGATATGTTGAGAATGATCATGATTTTAAAGAGAAAAATCTTTCGTTGTGTTAATAGTTTTCAAAAGTATGTTTTACCACGTTTTAAAAAATATGATTTCAAATATGGGGCGTTAGACAAAAGTTACATGTATTTAAAATGTAGATGTATGTGTATATATAGTGTAAAAAAAAGGTTGAAAAATCGGATGTTACAATACCTTTTTCACCAACCTCTAAAATATCAACTTTCACTGGAGCAGCATCCTTAGCAGCCTGGATTCTAGCTGCCTTGCGACTTGCCTTGCTCCATTTCCTACCTTTCCTAGCAGCCCCAGGAATCGAAACATTTAACTCTGAAGTATCCTCGTCTGCAATCTCAACATCATCATCAACCACACGTCTTCGTTGCCCCCCTGCAGCAGCATTTTTCTTGCGATAATCGTCTTTGAACTTGCTGGGGGGAGGGCTTTTTGCTGGTTTGGTGGGTGCCAGTACTGCTTGAGCAATCAGAGGATCAACCACTGGCTTTTTGGAAGCAAATTTATCAATCAGAATTGGCTTTCTTTCTTTAGTTTCTGTTTCTTCAGCTGGAGCCCTTGGTGCTGCTCCCACGTCTTTTAAGATCACCGGTTTTTTTATCGTGGGCGAAGGAACGGTAGAGGGTCTTCCTTGCAACTTCAGTTGCTGTCTTACAGGCAGCAGGGGAGGTCTCAAAGGTGGCTGTGGTTGAGGCTCCATCTTCTTTTCTTCCCTTGTTCTGGGCTTCTCTTTCTCAATACTATTACTAGGGATAGATGATTCTTTCACAACTTTCTGCACCGAGCCCACATTGTCCCCCTTGCGCCAAACACTCTTCAGAGTTTTAGATTTTTTATTAGCCATCGAGTTTGTAGATGCATTGATTTTTGAATCTGCAATTGTGTTAGAATTAGTACTAGTATTAGATGATGATGTATCTAAAGAGCCACCAACCTTACTGTTATCCAAATCATTCAATCTAAAAGTTTCCAATTTTTCTGCCTTCTCCAGTACCACTCCAAGCGATTCAATCACACTATTCATGTCTTCGTCATTGTCCAAAATTCTGTTATTTGGTTTCCCAGTACCACTTGGATTTGCCCATGTCAATGAGTTTGGCTTTGGAAGGGGTTGTTCAACCTTCGTACCCGAAATCTTCAAAACTGGCTTCGGAGAAGGCTTAAGAAGAAGATCACCATTCTCATCCTCTTTATTTCTCTTTAAGTTGTTAGAATCAAAAGAAACGGCACTACCTTGATCGGCAACAAAATCTGTCGTTGTTGCTGAATATTTACAGATGGACAGCGAAACATAGTGCCATCCATTTGCTCTCCCACACCTTCTTCTAGACAAAGAAACTCTCTGAATATCCGAACGAGACGGTCCCACAATCGCAACATTACCCAAGCTAAAGAGGGAAGCCGCAGAAGTCATGGTTCCTGTACCTTGCATACTTCCCACAAAAATTAACATGAGGCAATCCCTCTCCAGCTATTCAAAATCCCCAGATAAACCCAACAGGCAAACTCACATCCTATAAACAGAACTCCCCCAACACTTTCTCATAATCAACAATTGCACTTCGTTAAGCGAAATTAAAAGCTATGCGAATAAACACAGAAACTCCACCAATGGTAGAAAAAGAAGAAGAAAGAAACAAGCACACACAAACTTAAAAAAGTAGAGACAGCACAAAGTCCCAAAATCAGCAAACTCGCAGAGAAACAATCGTACCTCTCAGAGCATGTGATAGAGGACTGAGGAATTGCAAAAATTCAGTGGAGCAAAGAAATGAAGAGGAAGAGAGAGAAAGGAGAAGCAGAAGGTAGAGAAGGAAGAAGTGTATGGTGGAGAAGGGAAACAAAGATGGGAATTTGGGTGTTTGTGGTGGCATTGCTGGCCGTCTCTCATCCTGTCGAATTATGCTGTATCGATAAGGTAAGCCTGTGGATGCTTTTCCAAGTTTCTTTTTTTTTTTTTTTTTAATTCTTAATTTTCTTATTTCATTACCTCCTCAAACTTTAGTAAAAATGGCAAACCTAAAATAGCATTTTATTATTAATGACAAATCAACTATTGTACTTTTTTAGTTAACAAATTAGCCACTAAACTATAAAAGAATATCACCACAAACATCACTGTTATATTTGTCGTTAATAACCACAATCTGCGACAGCTTGACGACGATCCGCGACGGCTTGACCACGAGCCGCCGCAGATTGATCACGATCTGCGATGGATTAATAAGAAGAAAATTCGTTTCTTTCTCATAGTGCGACAGTCAATCTTTGCAGATCAATAATTCTCTTAATTTTCAACGCTTTTGGATGCTTGAGGACTCATTTTCCTATGTTTTTTCGTGATGACAGGCATGAGAGATCTGTTTTGTCATTTGGTGCATATCAGAGCATATTCAAGAATGATATGCCGCAAGGTCCCTTGACTAGATTGAGAGGAGCTGGTGAGATTTCTAATTTGTTTGCTCATTTTGCAGGGGATCAATTCTATGCTAATCTTGGAGGAGAACCAACAATTGAAGACATGGAGAAACCCTTCAATTTATTGGTTTGGAAAAATGGAGGAGACAACTCAAGGTGATATTCCTCTCGGCCCTCAAGAAAAGCACTCCCACTAAGGCCATGTGTTCAATCCTTTTTTTTTTTTTTTTATATTTTATGCTGATGCTTTTTGGAAATTATCATGCTGGTGTTTTTGGAGATTTGCATGGTTTTAGAAAAGGAACTTTTGCATGAGAAATGGAGTGGTGATGCTAGAGTCCATGAACCACACAAGCTAAGTCCACTCGGCCATTCACATTTCACCTAGCCGAGTGGTGATCAACTTCAGCATTGCCATTTTTATTTTGTTATTTGTTATCTTTTCTTTTTCCTTATTTTGTAACCCTAATGGGGGCACTATATGTAGTACATTTTTAGTTGCTGAGGAGCAGTGAATATTTGACAAAAAAAACCTAGTTTTTGAAGAGAAACTCTTCACCTCCTTGTGAGGAACATCAACCAAGCTTCTTGGAGTAGATCCGAGTGAGTGAGCCACCATTTCTTCAGTCCTTGTTCGTTTTGGTTGAAGATTTTACCATCCCTCCTTGCCCTGCTACCTCTAAGGTAGTAGATCCAGAGTGTAAGTGATGTAAAACGCACATCCCAGCCCAGTTGGAGACACTCCTTGTGGAGTTCAATCAAACCAAAGGTGCAGATCGGTTCACCTTTGGCTCCTTCCGAATCTGCCTTCCGTTTTTCTCCAACATTCCCAATACCAAAGTTACTAAAACCACCGCCAAAATTACCCCCTATCTATCAAGTTTCCAAGGAAAGAAAAATCAACAGAAAAGGAGTTCGGGTTCAGAAGTTACGCACCTTTCTTTACTGAAGACTCAATCTGCCAATTCCAGCCGACCTCCGAACAGCTTTCGTACGAGATCTCGAGCTGCATACAGGCTTTTGATCTGAAATTTGGAGGGAGTACAATCGATATATGTGAGAGTGAGGTGTCCAAAAACCAGTTTCATAGGAGCTCGTGAGAGGGAGATCAACCGTCACCAACTAGAAGCAGGTGCTGGAAAATATCATTTGTCACCTCCTACTTGCAAGTGAGCTACTTGCTTGTACTTGTCCATTTTTCATTGGACTGATTCTTGACCCCCTCCTTTGGAGGCACGTCAAAGAAGGAAAAAAATGAGATCGTTTACTCGAAAACTTTTAAAGCACATAACTTTGTGCTCAATCAACTGATTTTGATGAATTTCTTTTTGATTTCACATAACTTGTCGAGATCTAGCACTGCAAAGATGCCAAAGGTAGCTTGTCCCACTTTTGAGGCCTAAAACTACTTCTAAGTCCACCAATTTCCCTTACATAATTCAAAACCATGAAGCTCTACATGTTTTCCTGCCCGAATCTACTCTGATAAGCACCAAATGACAAAACAGATGTTTCCTATCTGTGCATCGTGAAAAGACGATGGAAAACAAGTCCTCAAGCTTCCAAAACTGTTGAAAATTGAGGGAATTATCGATTTGCAAAGATTCACTATCGCATTATGTGAAAGAAAGAAATCTTCTTCTTATCAATTCGCCGCGGTCATGGTCAAGCCGCCATGGATCGTCCTCAATCCGCTGTGGTTCGTCATCAAGCAGCCATGGTTCGTTGTCAAGCCACTGCAGATCAAAATCAAAGCATTTAATGGCAAACGAAACATCGATGTTAACGGCGACTTTTTCTCATAGTTTAGTGGTTAATTTGTTAGCAAAAATAGTTTAGTGGTTGACTTATCATTGATCGCAAAGTACAATGGTTGGTTTGTCATTTTCCCTAAAAATAATTTTCTTTCTAAATAAAACAGAAGAGTGGTAGCTACATTGAAATGAGGATGACAAATAAATAAATAAATATTTAAGGCTTGTGTAGTTTTGTTCTTTCTAAACACAAATTATAAAAAAAAAAACACGAGGGATGGAGAATCATCTAAATATAGAATTATTTAGAGAAATTAATAAAACAAATCTTGAGTTATTGAGTGAGCGTCAAGTCAAACTTAAAAGTAATTTCGTGTATAACTAGAACCTCGAACTATAAGAAATGAAGAAGGTAAATTTTGTAGTCATGTTTTCTATCAAAAAATGTCAAGACAAATGCCGCAGACACATTTTTTACTTAAAAGCCACCAATGATGTCACATGGACATCCAAGGATCAACCTTGGATGTTCTTTAATGACGAGGGACATCCAAGGCTAATCCACGAGAATGGGTGTCCAATGATCATCTTTGGGGCCATCGTAAGGCTAAGGGACATCCATGATGGGTGTTGGATAAAGAGACGGACGTCCAGCAATGAAGATGGACATCCAACATAGGAGGAGGGGGCGCTGGCGGATGAAGGTTTGTGCCCATTGGATGAATGGACGAATGTCCTTAAATGTGGATGGATGGCTAGGATGGAAAATGAACATCCTCCAAAAGCGCTGGCGGACATTATGTTGAATGGGGGTCATGAGCAAGACACACGCTATTTTAAATGGGAGTAGACGAAGATTGTTGGTCGTTGGATGAAGTGCTCAGACGTCTTTCAGAGATGGGGAACATTTATCTCTGAGAATGAACGTTCAGGATGGGATGATGGGCATCCAAGGCCACTGATGGCAATAGAATATGATTATTGAGAGACCGCATCGAATTGAGGGACATCCAATAATACCCTCAGCACACAACGGACGTCCCTCAGCTTACGACGGACGTCCCTCAGACCACAACAGACATTCCTCATGTAATACCCCAATATTTTTTAAGTTGGATAATTATCGGGATATTACAGGGAGGATTAGGATTGTTAAGTCCAGGGATATTTTTGTTAACATTTTTCTTGTACATGCGATGTAATTAAAGGATAAGGTAACTAGGATGTTACATTTCCCATGGTTACATGTTATTTGATGACATATAATTAAGGGGAAAGTGTTATGGGATAGACGTTAAGTGGGAAAATGTGAGGAAAGTGCTAGACTGTGCACTTGCGAATGACTGTAGATGACTCCGCGGACACTGTTCCTCGTTTGCAAATGGATAGAACGCCGTCCCAACACTTTGGGACAACTTTCACAAATGTTGTTTCACGTCCCAAGTTTGCCCTGCCTCTGTTGTCGTTGCGGACTAGACTGCGGACGCATGAAGCTCATGCGGACGCCAAGAGTCACGTCCGAATTGAATCTGTCCAGACTTGGACAGTTTCGAACTTTCGCGGACGAGGTCTTGCCTCGTTTGATTTGAATCTGTCCATTCTATGGACATATTCAGATGTGTGTGGATGCGTCTTGTAGACGCCAAAATGCGTCCCAATGTGGTCTGCAGACAGTACGGACAGGACGGGGACGCCGTTCCTCATCCGAAGCTGCGTTGTAGCCTGAGTGATTTTAGCCTTGTAGACGAGACCTATGCGTCCGTACTCATCCGAAATAGCTCAGAACCTGCAAATAAAATAGAGATAAAATGATGAAAATCGATAGTGTAGCCCAATTTCCCAAAGAGGGAATGACCCCTCCCGCTCCCTGGATAACGAAGTTGTCTCCCTATGCCATAGCTGGCCTCCTCGCTGTCTCCAGCCATGATTGTGTCTCCCTCCTCTTCTAGGTAAAGGTTCCTCTCTCCCTTCCCATTCTTCATTTTTCCTTCTTGCGTGAGAGGTTCAGAGAGTAAGAGAGAAAGAGAGAGTGACCGTGAGAGTGAGGGTCCGAGAGAGAGAGAGAGAGCTTCTAGGTGAGTGAGGGTGTGAGTGTGTGATGGAGCTGTGAGGAGTGATCTGAACCTTGAGCTGGAGTTGGAGCTGTTGTCCGCTGAAGCTACTGCCGTGTGAGCTGGAGTTGGAGCTGGAGCTTGTTGTCCCTGCTTTGTGTCTTCAGTGATGGAAAGACTTGGGTGTGTCTTGGCCATGTGGAGGCCCTACACCGCAAGTGTGTGTGTGAGAGGTAGAGTCTGTGTGTTGATGTGATCCAGGGTCCAATGACTCGTGCCCGAGCCAAAAGGCTTATTTCATCCTGTTAAGAAAAGAATAAATGATTAAATTATACTTCAACCTACAAGCTTAAGCTTTTGGGATTGTTGGTAATTTGTCATGGTATCAGAGCTAGAGATCCCAAGTTCGAATCTCAGCAAAGTCAAAAAATTAACCCCATTAAAAAATATCCACATGTAAGGACCAATAAAAGAAATTGGCATACATGTGAGGGGGAATGTAAGAAAAGAATAAATGATTAAATTATACTTCAACCCACAAGCTTAAGCTTTTGGGATTGTTGGTAATTTTTCACATCCTTAACTCATTCTTATTTTGCAGGTAATACTAAATTATGGAGTTTTAAGGAAGAAACCACTCATGAAGATCAAGGGAGACCATTTCATGTTATTACTTGGATCGGCTCATCACCAACGGAATAGTATACTTGTTCCCAACCTTGAGTCACCTTGAGGTTACATTTTGTCTACAAATTAGTCCTTATTTATTTGCAATTTTCGCGTTCAAAAATTACTTATTAGTCCCAACCTTGATGTGTTGAATTTTATTTGGTTGGATTTGAAGTTTTAGTGAGCTATTTTGAGGGGTGCGCGGTTTGCATGTAAACCATGCCCTCATGCCCGATTTTGGCTTGATAAGGGTATTTTAGTCTTATAACTTTATTGTAAGAACTTTAGGGTTTATAGCCCCTTTTGCTGAATGGAAGAAACACTTTTGAGAATTAAACACAAACCCCCCCCCCCCCCCTGCTTGTTGAAGAGAGAGCACTGCGGACTTCACCTCCCTCAGCCATCCTCCGTTTACCCGAACTTGCAGCTCTTGATCGCTTCTTGAGCAAGTTGGAAGGGTTACTATTTCTTCCAAAGCTTCACTTTTGTGCAGTGTTTGTAGTGTGGAGATAGGAGAAGCATCAAGCCCCTTAGAGAGAGCTCCATCATCGATTAAGCCAAGCAAGTCCGTCCCTCTCATGGTAGGAGGTCAAAACGGGACTCTAGGGTTATTTTGTTTTGACGATAAAAACAGGTGTTTTCTGGATTTCTTCATTCTGATCCTTTTATATCTAGTCACTCTTGATTTGTGCTAAAAAAATATATTCGTTGCTCTTGTTGATTTGGAGGTTTTATTGGATTTCTCATTTGCCACAATTCTGTTTATGTCATGTGCTGCTGGGTGAGTTCGGTTTGAGGTTCTAATTGGAAGCCCTTACGTGGGTTTTATTGATTTTGTTTCTTCTGAAGAATAGTTCTATAATGAGTTAAGTTGCTGACTGCAAATTTTGGTGTTCATTGGTTGTGTGTGAAATGAGTTGAGCCTGTTTGAATTTTGGTTGTCAGATCTGATCTATTATAGCCCTGGATTTTGGGTTATATTGATTCGTTTGTAACTGGAGATTCAGAGTGAATTTTAAATTAAAATTTTTACACGAGCTGACTGGATATGTTATCTTCGTGCCCTTCAAAAATCAGCTTGCGTGTACGCGTGAATTGGGAGATATATTTGTTTCATTGTTACTGGTTCATAATATTTTACAGATTGGTAGCCGATTTTCTATATTGTGCTCCTAACAATCCTTGGAGCATATCATTTGGTATCAGAGCCGTATTGCACGTTTTCTTCCTGTCATTATTGGAGATATTAGTTGTCATTATGAGTACGAGAAGTGGAGCTCAGTATCATGGTAATAACGATACGAGAAATAACCCAGGTGCACCAACTGGGGAGAGGCATGAAAAAGCCGAGACTAGTTTGCATGGGAGGTTAGATGATATGTTTGAAATGATCCAAAAGCTTCAACAAAAATTGGAACCTTCCGAAAATGATCAAGTTCGTGGTCCTAGAACTCCGAGGCCTAGAAGAAGGCTTAGCAATTCACTTGATTCCCGGGGTCATGTTGTTAGTGATTTTGGTGAAGAATGGGAGGACACCGATGACAGTGATGCATCTATTCCGAGGAGACAACCGAACAACAAACATGATATGAGACATGTTAAGGTCACTATTCCTCAGTTCAAAGGCTCTAGTAATGGTGGGGATTTTCTAGAATGGGTTGAAAAGATGGACCGGATTTTCGATTGTTATGATTATTCTGAAAAGACGAAGTTACAAATGGTTACATTGGAGTTCTCCGTGTTAGCCTTTTTGTTAGGCTAAGTTGTATTTTGATGATGACTAAAATGTTGATTAATTTAATAAATCAATAAGTTGTATTTTGTGTTATATTTTATATGTTCCAGATATTATTCTTATAATTTTTTATCATAATATTTATATTCGTATATATTGGAAATACCCTCAAAATGGGTATTATTAATGTTCTAACATGTTTATTTGAGTCCATGTAGTGTTGGATATCTTTTAGGGACTCAATATAGTTCAAGGGCAGATTTGGAGTGAAGTGGGGATGAGTCTGCGGAAGCCATTTTGCGTCGTCTAACTGAACTGTGTAGAGCGGATACAGCGGACGCAAATATTGGAGTCCGATTTGAATATTTCATTTTCAGGGTGTTTTGCGGATGGAGCGGATGACAGATGTGGACGCAAATCTGCGTCCTAAACTGGGTGAACAGTGACTTGCGGATGCAAAAACTGTGACTTGCGGATGCAGCGGACGCGAAATTCTGCGTCCTAAAGTCCAAATTTCTACATAATGGACAGATTGCTCCAGAATTTCTGCATGAAGGAAACGGTTGACCGCACCATATATATTTTCACAATGGTCAAATCTTAACGGGAAGAATTGCAACGGCTAGTTAAAAGGGTCGACCGTTTGGACATAAGGTCGATCGTTTGTGCAATGTCTATAAAAGTGAGATCACTCCAAGCTCTCCATAACGAACCGAAAATCGTGGCGAAGCTCTGCCGAATTTAATACCCGATTCTAATCATTGTGAGCTTTTAATATTGTTGTATATCCAATTCTCCCCAACCCATACACTTGAGAGTTATATTTGGGAGAATTAGGATTAGTTAGATTGCGCTTTAATTTCCATATTCTATATTTGCGCTTGATTGTAAAGGGTGATTCCCTAAGAATCATCGAAACGCTCGAAACACTCCTAGGCTAGATTGAACGCCCGTAAGTTCAATCATTGGGTGACGCCCCGCAATAGTCAAATTTAGGGTGACGTTTTGTAAGTGTCAAAGTTTGATGACCTTAGAATTAGTCAAGGGTGATGCCCATATAAAGAGTCAATTTGTAAACGGTTTTATTGGCACCCGTAAGCCAATTACTTAGTGTATCTCCAAGTGAAACTTGGAGCGCGGACGTAGGCGAGTTTGCTGAAGCGCGTAAACAAATATTGAGTGCATGTCTCTAACCCTTACTCTTTAATTTACGCATTTAATGTGATTGCATATTTAATCATATTTGATAAATCACTTAGGGATTTAGAGAATTTAAATATCACACGAAAATATTAGAAACGCTATATTCATCCCCCCCCCCCTCTATAGGCGTATATCGATCCCACAATTGGTATCAAAGCGGGTGATTTAAATTTTTGTGTGATATTGTGTTGCTTGCGCACATTGCTATAAATTGTTAAATTTTATTGTTGAAATTTACTTGAATATCATTGATTTGTAGTCATATATATATATGCACATTATGGACTCCAAGATGTATGAATTAGGTCAATGCACATCTACACCTCCACATTTTGATGGTTGTAATTATTTGTATTGAAAGTGTAGAATGGAAATATTTTTACAATCTATTGATTATTTCTTATGGAAAATCATTGAAAAGGGAATAACTCTTCCTAGACCAACTTGTGAACTCAATGATTTAGATAAACGGAATTGGAACTTAAATGCTAAAGCAATGAATATTTTGTATAGTGCCTTGAGTAAAAATGAGTTTGATAGAGTTCAATCATGTGTTAGTGCTTATGATATTTGGAAATCTCTTGAGCTAACACATGTAGGCACAAATCAAAAGATTGAAAGTGGAGAAAGCTCATCCTCTGAAAAATCCTCCGAAAAAGAAGAGAAAGTGGCCAACGTATGCTTTGTGGTCAATGATATTGAGGTTATAACAATTCGGATTCTAATGATGATGATGATGATGGTGGTGATTTATTTAATGAATTGCTAGGTAGTTTTAATGAGCTCAAAGATAAATATAAATTGTTGAAAAAGGAGCATAGCAATTTGATCAAAAAGCATGCTAGTTTAAACAAATCTTTTGAGGAGCAAATTGTTGAATTGAAAAACATGATTAATGAGTCTAAAGCTTCCATTGAATCTCTTGAGCATGATAGCAATAATTTAAGATTTGTAAATGATGGATTGATTTCTACTATTAAATGTAATGAGCATGAAATTAGTGATTTGAAATTGTTGAATGAAAAATTGAATACAACTATCAAATCACATAAAAAGGAAATTGATTCATTGAATGTTAAAAATTGTAATTTGATTGCTACTATCAAATGTCTTGAGCATGATTGTGGTGATTTGAAATTGTTGAATAATGGATTGAATATTTCTATCAAATCATGTGAAGATGAGATTAGATCATTGAATATCAAATCTAAATCTACTTTTGATGCTAATGCTCAAATTAAATCTCTTAAAATTGATGTTTGTGAATTAAAGGCCAAGAATGATGATTTAAACTCTGTAGTGCTTAAATTCACAAATGGGAGCAAAAATTTAAATATGCTACTAAATTCGCAAAGGTTACTTTTGATAAAGCCGGTATTGGATATGAACCCTTTGCAAAGAAAAAGAATTACACAAATTTGTTTGTTAAGTCGTCTATTTGTAATTCTTGCAATTGTGTTGGACATAAATCTTTTTGTTGTCCTTTAAAATTGAATGCTAAATTGGATTGAAATGTTAGATATAAATTTGCCTATCCTTTGCATTTGAACTCTAAATTTAAATCAAATGCTAGTTCAAAATTTGTTCATCCTTTGGATATGAATTCTAGATTTAAGTCTAGTTTAAATCTTAAACCTAATTTGAATTAAAAATTTGTGTGGGTTCTTAAAGGAACCAAACCTATAACAAATGGACCCAAAATAGTTTGGGTACCAAAGAAATTGACTTGATTTGTTTTTTAGGTTGGAGGTTCTCCCAAGGAGCTTGAAAAGGAATTGGATACTTAAATATCCAACACAAGGGGAGAAGCCTCAAGAATGCCTCCAATGCTTTAAAGATGGAAATTATCTTAGAGGTACACAACTCTTTTTGTTTTGATTAAAATTGGTTGTGAAATTTGACTTGGATTATTATTTAGACTTTAATTAGTTGAAATTCCTTTTGGAATCAATACTATGGATTTTGATTAGGAGTTGAATTGGATTAAATTGTTTTTGATTCTTAAGTTGATTTAACTTTGATTAGTGGAACATTTTCTTGGATTAATTGTTAGCTTAATCTTTTTGTATATATAGGTTGAAATATGTTTTATTCCTTTAGTTAGTATTTTGATGAATGGTTCTAACAATTGGATTCTAAATTGCATATTTTTGAAAGAGTGTTGGATGTTTAATTTTGTTGATTTAGGATTGCATTGAGACAAATTGATTTTGCTTTTGGAGTGAATGGATAGATATCATAGATTGTAAATTTGGTTATTTCTTCATTTGATATCTAGGAATTGAGATGTCTTTATTTCTTCAATCTATATTTTGATGGTTTGTATTCCAATAACTTAGTCTCTAAATTGAACATGTTAATGCAAACATTGGATTGTTGGATGCTAAGTTGGATGATTATTTGGAATAAATTGCTTTATTTTTTTGAGAATGTATTTCTCCCACGAATTGAAATTAGCTTGATATAAGGGGAGAGGAGTAGAAAATTTGTTAATATTGATGTTTTGTTGATTTCTCCCATGAATTGAAATTAGCTTGATATAAGGGGAGAAGAGCAGAAAATTTTTTAATAATGATGTTTTGTTCATTTCTCCCTTGAATTGAATTTGAATAACGAAATAGGGGGAGAAAATAGAATTGTATTGAAATCATTGACTTGTTTTGAAATGTTGATTTCAATTATAGTCTTAGATAGATTTTGCTTCCGCTAAGCCACACTTTGATGATTCTCTCTTCTTTTTAAATTGATTAATACTAAGAGGGAGAAAAGTAATTTTATATAGAAATTATTAATTTGTTTTCAAATGTTGATTTTATATTGATAAACATGAGAACTCAAATAGTATCCTCAATCTTAAAATTGGTTAGTCATCTATTGGGTTTGTTTTTGGCAATCTATCTTAATTGTAGATTCATTAATAGCTTAGATTTTTTGACATCATAAGAATAAATCTCTATTCACTTAATGGATTATGATTTCTTGGAGCATGATTCATGATGTTTTCATTTTGATGATTGAAGATTGTATTCCAACAATTTGATCTCTAGATTGCAAATATTGTTTTGAATTGGATGTAAGTCTTCAATTGATATTTTTAAGTTTGAAAATTATATTCCAACAAGTGAACTTCTACTTTGAATATATTGAATTGTTTAGATTGATGGATACTCAATTTTTGACTTGTGTATTTCTCTCTTGGACTAAAATTAGTTATTGATATAGGGAGAGAAAAATACAAATGTTTTAATTTTGCTAAGTTTGCTTTCGCTCTTGATTTAAACTTTGAAAATCTCCATATATTTTATTTTAATAATTGATTTATGAGGGAGAAATTAAATTTGTTTGTCTTAATTTGAATTAATAGTGAATAGGTTAGATTTGACAATTGCCTTAATTTACCTTTCTATTTTTGATTGAAATTGAATTGACTCAAATTCTTCAATTTATAGCTTTGAACTTATTTTCGATATTTTTGAGTTTGGAATGGAAGATATTGATAGTGTACTTATAGGTTGAAATTTGTATTTTACAATTGGTATCTCTAAGTTAAATTTTGCATAATTCTTGTCTTGGATTATTTTTGTTGCTTGAGATTTGGCCTCCAACAATTAGTTTTCTAGTCTTATATATTAAATTGTTGGATATCAATTTTGATTTGTTGTTTTCCCCTTTGGATTGATTTAGCTATGGATAAAAAGAGGAGACATAAATTGTTTAGACAATTGTTCTAGTTAGATCTTAGAATACTCCCTTGATTTGACGTCGCTTTAGTGATAAAATGGGAGAGTTAGTTTTAAAAGATAATTGATTGTATTGTCTCTAATCTTGTTGTTTATGCTTCCACTAGATTAAACCTTGATAATTCTTCTTGAATTTGAATTACATTTAGCTATCGATAAAAATGGAAAAAAAAATTTGTATTTAATTTTCAATTTGGTTTCCATAATCATTTCTTTAATTTAAAATCCTTAAATGAATTTAGTTGTTTTTCAATTGCTATTATATTCTAAAGTTTTTAATGTGGTTCCCTTTATTCTCCAAATGTTTTTAATTTCTTAATTTAAAAAGGGGAAATAACTTTTGTAGTTGATTTTCACTTGATATCAATAATGACCATTGGTTTGAACTCTCTAAATTGGTATCAATAATTGTTTTGTTTTAAACTTCTACAATTGGTATCTATCTTGGATTTCCATCCTCAATGTTTTGATTGTATGCAATGATTTAGGGGGAGATGAATGAATTTGAACTTGAATATCTTTGAACGATAGATATATCAATTAGTATGTTTGAAATTAGATTTCATTTCATCAATTGGTATCAATAATGATTTTTGTTTTGAAACCTTTAAATTGGTATCAATCATTGTTTGAGTTTGAATTTTAACAATTATGTATCCATTCAAAAATTTGGTATCATTGGACTTATTTTTTTTAATTGGTATCATGTATGAAACTATTTTTGTTTTGGTATCAATGAAATCATATTTTCTCTACAATCAGTATAATATTCTTTGGATTTTCATTTGGTATCATATTTAGATTCTCCAACTATTTGATGTTGTGCATAATGTTAGGGGGAAAAATATTTGTTTTTCATTTAACTTGAACTCATCCATGAGTGTGTTTCAATTGGTATATATATTGTTTTAACTTGG
Organism: Begonia loranthoides; assembly: GCA_022433065.1. NCBI lineage: Eukaryota > Viridiplantae > Streptophyta > Magnoliopsida > Cucurbitales > Begoniaceae > Begonia > Begonia loranthoides. The sequence continues at coordinate 16,236,520 of CM039470.1, read as the reverse complement.
ATGTTTCATTATTGCTCTAAGGGGGAGAGCAAATATTTTAAATGTGTGGTATATCCCCTTGAAGTGGTTGTTGTGATTAACTTAGGGAGAGAGATAATTGAATTGATTTTGATTTAACACATTGGTATCTCTCTTAGAAATCTCTTTTGAATTTACAATTGGTATCAATACTTTGTAAAATGATTTTATTTTAACTTTGGATCTACAACTGGTATAAATCTATGAAAAACTTGTTTTGGCTTAAAATTGTGAATTATCAATCGGTATCCATTGTTTAACTCTTAAATTGGTATCCCTTGTAGAAATTGAAAACGTGTTTACAATTCTTAATATTTTAATGGATTCTAGTTCTTACATTTGGTATTCATTTCTTGAATCTCATTCTTTTTGGTATCTATTGTTTGGACTTAAATACATAATACCCTTCCATATGTTTAGGCTTAATGAGCAAAAAGAGGGAAAGTATTTTTGAATGAATATTTGCTTGTGGTGGTTTTTCAAATTGAATTTGAATGCTAATTCCCTCCATGTATTTTGTATGCTTAATGAAAGATGAGGGAGAAAATTTCTATTAGACTTCCTTGTGATTGTGGTTATTTACAATTGGTATCTTTCTTTTAACCACAAATTGAAATTGAATCTATATTTCTCTCCATGGTTTGCTTCTTGGTTAGATTCATTCATTAAGGGGAGATAGTTTTAACTTGTTGATAATTGCTCTAGGAGTAATTAAATTATATATTGAATAGTCTTGATGATTTATGCTTGATTCTCATCCTTGTTTGATATGTGGATAGATTTTTTGATTAAGGGGGAGAAATTTGTTTTTGGTAGAATTAATTGTTGAAACTATTGTTGAGATTGTCTTTGATAACATTTCTTGATTATGTTTGGACTCCCCTCCCCTAGGAAATCTTTTTGCTTATGACAAAAAGGGAGAGAATAATGTATAAGTTGTAATATATTTTAGGGGGAGTTGAATAACATGGAATAGCATGTTGCATGGATTTTATTGATTGATAAATTGCATAAATTAATTGAAAAAATCTAATATGCAATATTTGTATGCAAATGCTTAGTTTTAGGAAGACAACTTATTGGATTTTGTCATCATCAAAAAGGGGGAGATTGTTAGCCTTTTTGTTAGGCTAAGTTGTATTTTGATGATGACTAAAATGTTGATTAATTTAATAAATCAATAAATTGTATTTTGTGTTACATTTTATATGTTCCGCATATTATTCTTATCATTTTTTATCATAATATTTATATTTGTGTATATTGAAAATACCCTCAAAATGGGTATTATTAATGTTCTAACATGTTTATTTGAGTCCATGTAGTGTTGGATATCTTTTAGGGACTCAATATAGTTCAAGGGCAGATTTGGAGTGAAGTGGGGATGAGTCTGCGGAAGCCATTTTGCGTCCTCTAACTGAACTGTGTAGAAGCGGATGCAGCGGACGCAAATATTGGCGTCCGATTTGAATCTGTCATTTTCAGGGTGTTTTGCGGATGCAGCGGATGACAGATGCGGACGCAAATCTGCGTCCTAAACTGGGGTGAACAGTGACTTCCGGATGCAAAAACTGTGACTTGCGGATGCAGCGGACGCGAAATTCTGCGTCCTAAAGTCCAAATTTCTGCACAATGGACAGATTGCTCCAGAATTTCTGCATGAAGGAAACAGTCGGCCGCACGGTCGACCGCACCATATGTATTTTCCCAACGGTCAAATCTCAATGGGAAGAATTGCAATGGCTAGTTAAAAGGGTCGACCTTTTGGGCATAAGGTCGACCGTTTGTGCAGTGTCTATAAAAGTGAGATCACTCCAAGCTCTCCATAACGAACCGAGAATCGTGGCGAAGCTCTGCCGAATTTAATACGCGATTCTAATCATTGTGAGCTTTTAATATTGTTGTATATCCAATTTTCCCCAACCCATAAACTTGAGAGTTATATTTGGGAGAATTAGGATTAGTTAGATTGTGCTTTAATTTCCATATTCTATATTTGCGCTTGATTGTAAATGGTGATTCCCTAAGAATTCATCGAAATGCTCGAAACACTCCTAGGTTAGATTGAACGCCCGTAAGTTCAATCATTGGGTGACGCCCCGCAATAGTCAAATTTAGGGTGACGTTTTGTAAGCGTCAAAGTTTGACGACCTTAGAATTAGTCAAGGGTGACACCCATATTAAGAGTCAATTTGTAAACTATTTTATTGGCACCCGTAAGCCAATTACTTAGTGTATCTCCAAGTGGAACTTGGAGCGCGGATGTAGGCGAGTTTGCCGAACCGCGTAAACAAATATTGAGTGCATGTCTCTAACCCTTACTCTTTAATTTACGCATTTAATGTGATTGCATATTTAATCATATTCGATAAATCACTTAGGGATTTAGAGAATTTAAATATCACACAAAAAAATTAGAAATGCTATATTCACTCCCCCTCTATAGGCGTATATCGATCCCACACTCCGGATATGCTAGTATTTGGTGAGAAAACCTTAAAGCACAAAGAAGAAAAATGGGGGAAGTTGAAATCCGAAGTTGGGAAGCCTTGAGGGAACTCATGAAGGGGCGATTTGTTCCTCCCCATTACAAGCAAGAATTATTCCTCCAACTACAAAACCTTAAACAAGGTTCATTATCAATTGTTGATTATTTGACCGAATTTGAAATTTTAAGGATACGATGCAAAGTGGAAGAACTTATGGAACAAACCATAGCCCGTTTCATTAGAGGATTGCAAAAGGAGATTAGTGATGTGGTGGAGTTACAAACTTATAATACTCTTGATGAAGTTTTTCAATTGGCTTTGAGAGTAGAGAGACAAAGAAAGAGGAGGATAAAAGAAAGTGTAACTCGTCCTTTCCAAAAAGGCAACAACCCTCCAAAAATGACTCCAAAGTGGGATGGAAAATTTAATACCGTGAAGCCTAGTGAAGAAAAGAAAAATTTGCGTGATACAAGCAAGCTGAGATCTAGAGACGTCAAGTGTTTTAAGTGTTTGGGTTTCGGCCACATAGCTTCTCAATGCCCGAATGCAAAGGTGATGATTTTAAAGGCAGAAACCAATGAGATAATTAGTGAAGATGAGGTTGAGGAATTGGTTGTTGACAAAGGGGAAGATGAAGAAGAAACTTTTTATGCTCCGGAAGGACCTCTACTTGTTGTTTTGAAACGTTCTATGGCTATCCAGAATCATGTTGATGAGCTACAACGAGAAACCATTTTCCACACTCGTTCCATGATTAAAGAAAAGATTTGTTCTGTGATTATTGATGGAGGCAGCTATACCAATGTTATTTCTTCGGACGTTATTGGGAAATCAGGGCTTGAAACTGTGATGTGCCTCGAGGACCCGTCACTTGAGCCCGAGCCAAGGGCTCCTTTATTTTCTAACTTTTTATTTATTTTGTAGGTTTTTGAATCCAAATAAACAAGGAGGAGTGGGCATTTGGACTAATGGAGATCTTGAATTCTTTTGGAGGAAATTGTGGGTTTTCCAATTCCGCCTAAAATCTGACCCTCGGCTATTCAAGGGCAATTTGGACCATTAAGACGACTTTCTTTCCATTTTGGTTCTTCATACCAAATGTAGCCAACATCCAGAGCTTTCCAACAAGCTATTGGACGTTATATTTGGTTATCGTTTGCTATGTCAAATGTCTCTTTTACAGAGACTAATTTCCCAAACTCGGACTTATTGTTTATGTTTTATTATTTAGGGTTATTTTAGTAATTTTCTGCTAGGGTATTTTGGTCTTTGACCTATTTTGTAAACCCTAGGGTTTAATACCCCTTCTTGCTGATGAAAGACCAGTTTTTGAAGAATAGAATTTTGAAGAGCTAAGCTCCTCCAAAACCGCGGCCAACCCCTCCACAAGCGCCGATTCTCATCCATCCCTTGCAAGGGCCCTCTTGAAGATTCTCATCCTTGCTAACCCGGGTTATTGCCTCTTCCATTCCTCTTTTTCGTAAGGGGTGAATGTGGTGTGGAGGTAAGAGAATTTTTCCCCATTGGAGATAGTTGGTTTCGGCCAACCCAAAGAGACGCCCTCTCACTTAGGAGGTGCTGCAACTCCCTTGGTGTTCCTTTCTTTATTCTGGTGCTACTATTGGATTTTGTTATTGATTGATGAACTATGGATATGTGGATCTGATATAGGTTGGTTGTTGGAGGTATTTTTGTGGAATTTATTGAATTTAAAGGTGATGAATTTCGGAATAGAGTGAACTGCTGAATCTGTGTTTTCATTATTGATTGTGTTATCGCTGATTGAGGCTTCTGTTTGGAGTATTTGCGTCGCTCTTTTCTGGTTAACGTCTTCTAGAGAATTGTTTGAGCTTGAGTAAGGGAGCTACTCTCCAAAATTGAACTTTATTCGATGTATGCATCTCGAGTTATGTCGTTTTGAGTAAACGTTGCTGAAACTGCCCTGTATAAAAACAGTTTTTGGGTCATTGGTATTTAGAGCATAACTTCTGATCTAGAATGGTTTTCTTTATGGAATTTTGACACGAGTATTGTGGTTGTATTGAGGACAGCTCTACCAAGTTCCAGTTTGATCTCACGCACAAATTGAGAGTTAAGTTTGATTGATTGTTGCTGATTCAGTGAACTGTATTTTTCCCGAACAGATTTAACAAAGGTTCCCCATTTGTTTCTTGGAGCCTGTCAAACTGTGGCCCACCCCACTCCTTATAAGCTCAACTGGTTGAATGATAAAGATCCAATCAAAGTTACTAAGCAAGTTAAGGTAGCCTTTTCCATCGGGGGTTATGAGGATGAAGCTTTATGTGATGTTGTACCAATGACTGCTAGCCACCTTTTACTTGGGAGGCCTTGACAATTCGATAGGAGGACCAAGCATGATGGGTATACAAACTACTATTCTTTCGAATTCAAAGGGAAGACAGTTAACCTAGAACCCCTCAGTCCGAATCAGATTGTGAAAGATTATGAAAGTATGAATAAGAATAGAACCGAAGCTTCTCTTATCATCACAAAAAGGGAACTTAAAAGGTCTTTACTGCAAGGGGGGCCGATTATTCTTATGATTTTTTGAGAAAGATTGGAAGAGCTGGGAACTATTCCCGACTCTGTTCGAAAGTTGCTTATCAAATATGAAGATATGTTTCCAGAAGAACTACCTCAGGGACTTCCACCTTTGAGGGGAATAGAACATCAGATAGATCTTATGCCCGGAGTTTCTTTGCTAAATCGGCCTTCTTATCGACTGAGTCCAGAGGAGTCTAAAGAGTTACAGAAGCAGGTGACTGAGTTACTTGATCGGGGCTACATCAGAGAATCACTTAGCCCATGTGCCGTTCCCACGTTATTAGTACCTAAGAAGGATGGTACAATGCGCATGTGTGTAGATAATCGGGCCATCAACCAAATTACTATTAAGTATCGATTTTCGATTCTCAGATTGGAAGATATGCTGGATGAACTTAGTGGAGCGGCTATTATCTCTAAGGTTGATCTAAAAAGTGGTTATCATCAAATTCACATGCGGGAAGGCGACGAATGGAAAACGGCCTTCAAGACTAAATACGACCTATATGAATGACTTGTTATGCCATTTGGATTGTCCAATGCTCCGAGCACGTTCATGCGAGTAATGCACCATCTCCTTTGGGATTTCTTAGGAAAGTTTATCATCGTTTATTTGGAAGATATACTTATTTATAGTGCGGATATGTCGGCTCATCTCATGCACCTTCGGTTATTATTTGAAGTTCTACACAAGTCGCAATTGTATGGCAATCTCAAGAAGTGTTCATTCGCCCAAGATCGCGTTTATTTCTTGGGATTCACTATTACTAAGAATGGTATGGAAGTGGATGAAAGTAAAATAGAAGCTATTCGAAGCTGGCCGATTCCAAAAAGTGTCTCCGAGGTGCGTAGTTTTCATGGTTTGGCTTCCTTTTATCATCGGTTTATTAAAGATTTCAGTTCTATCATGGCACCTATTACGGATTGTACTAAGAAAGGAAGGGAGTTCCATTGGTCCTCAGCTTGCCAGACTAGTTTCGAGGCCATCAAAGAAAAACTATGCAATGCCTCTCTACTATTGCTTCTTGATTTTGCTAAAGTCTTTGAGATTGAATGTGATGCTTCTGGATTGGGAGTCGGAGCCGTACTAATGTAAGAAGGAAAACTCATCACTTATTTTAGTGAGAAGTTGAAAGGTGCTGGCCTAAATTATTCCACTTATGATAAGGAGTTCTTCGCAGTAATATGAGCCTTGGAAGTGTGGCAGCACTATTTGTTGTCCAAAGAATTCATTATTCATTCAGATCATCAAGCCCTGAAACACATCCGAAGTCAAGGCAAACTTAACAGACGTCATGGAAAGTGGGTGGAGTTTCTAGAACGATATCCGTATGTCATTAAATATAAGAAGGGGGAAACGAACCAAGTAGACGATGCTCTTTCTAGGAGGTTTGTTCTAATGACCGAATTAAATGCAAGACTCTTTGGTCTTAATTGGATCAAAGAGTTGTATCCCAATGATATGGACTTTGGCGGTATTTATCAAAGTTGTGTGAGTAAAGCGGAATTTCCTTATTCTGTCGAGAACGGATTTCTCTTTAAGGGAGGAAAGTTATGTATTCCTATTTGCAGTCTATGTAAAGCACTAATTTTGGAGGCTCATTGTGGTAGCTTGGCGAGTCATTTTGGTCATAAAAAGACTATAGAGGCGATTCAGGAGCATTTTCATTGTCCACATTTACGACGTGATGTACAGAAGATTGTGGAGCGGTGCATTATATGTAATAAAGCAAAGAGTCATGTTCTTCCACACGGCTTATATTTACCCTTACCCGTGACCACTCACCATTGGGTGGAACTTAGCATTGATTTTATATTGGGCATTCTAAGAACTCATAGAGCCAAGGATTCTATAATGGTGGTTGTGGATCGCTTCTCTAAAATGGCGCATTTCATTGCTTGTAGCAAAACCAATGATGCACCACATATAGCTGATTTGTTTTTCAAAGAGGTCATTCGATTGCATGGAGTTCCATGCTCCATAGTCTCGGATCATGATACCAAGTTCTTGAGTTCATTTTGGAAGACTTTATGGCGCAAATTGGGTACTAGACTATTTTTTAGTACTTCTTTCCATCCACAAACTGACGGACAAACTGAAGTTGTAAATCATACTCTCGGTGCGTTGCTCAGATCCGTGCTCAGTAAAAAATTGACTGATTGGGATGTGCAATTACCCTATGTTGAATTTGCGTACAACCATAGCGTGCATGGAACTACACAACATACCCCTTTTGAAGTAGTATACAGATTCAACCCCCTTACCCCTATGGATCTTCTTCCCCTTCCAGTATCCGAGTATATTAGTGAAGACGGCGCCGTGAAAGCTGCCATAATTAAGTCCCTCCACGAAGAAGTTCGGAAGAGTATAGAGAAGCAGAGCTTGGCATGTGCCAAAGCTGCAAACTGGGGCCAAAAAGAAGTTATTTTCAAAGTGGGAGATCTTGTTTGGTTGCACTTAAGAAAAGAGAGATTCCCTCAACAAAGGAAATGCAAACTTTTGCCGAGAGCTGATGGTCCTTTCAAAGTACTGGAGCGTATTAATAACAATGCGTATCGTATTGAGCTTCCCGAGGAATATGGCGTGTCATCAACCTTCAATGTCCAGGATCTATCACCTTATCACGAAGAAGGAGAATTACAAGAAGGCGACATGATGGATCAACCTACGGATTTGAGGTCAAATCCTCAATCACCCAGGGAGGATGATATGATCCAGGGTCCAATGACTCGTGCCCGAGCCAAAAGGCTTATTTCATCCTTAACTCATTCTTATTTTGCAGGTAATACTAAATTATGGAGTTTTAAGGAAGAAAACACTCATGAAGATCAAGGGAGACCATTTCATGTTGTTACTTGGATCGGCTCATCACCAACGGAATAGTATACTTGTTCCCAACCTTGAGTCACCTTGAGGTTACGTTTTGTCTACAAATTAGTCCTTATTTATTTGCAATTTTCGTGCTCAAGAATTACTTATTAGTCCTAACCTTGATGTGTTGAATTTTATTTGGTTGGATTTGAAGTTTTAGTGAGCTATTTTGAGGGGTGCGCGGTTTGCATGTAAACCATGCCCTCATGCCCGATTTTGGCTTGATAAGGGTATTTTAGTCTTATAACTTTATTGTAAGAACTTTAGGGTTTATAGCCCCTTTTGCTGAATGGAAGAAACACTTTTGAGAATTAAACACAAACCCCCCCCCCCCCCCTGCTTGTTGAAGAGAGAGCACTGCGGACTTCACCTCCCTCAGCCATCCTCCGTTTACCCGAACTTGCAGCTCTTGATCGCTTCTTGAGCAAGTTGGAAGGGTTACTATTTCTTCCAAAGCTTCACTTTTGTGCAGTGTTTGTAGTGTGGAGATAGGAGAAGCATCAAGCCCCTTAGAGAGAGCTCCATCATCGATTAAGCCAAGCAAGTCCGTCCCTCTCATGGTAGGAGGTCAAAACGGGACTCTAGGGTTATTTTGTTTTGACGATAAAAACAGGTGTTTTCTGGATTTCTTCATTCTGATCCTTTTATATCTAGTCACTCTTGATTTGTGCTAAAAAAATATATTCGTTGCTCTTGTTGATTTGGAGGTTTTATTGGATTTCTCATTTGTCGCAATTCTATTTCTGTCCTGCGCTGCTGGGTGAGTTCAGTTTAGGGTTCTGATTTGAAGCCCTTACGTGGGTTTTATTGATTTTGTTTCTTCTGAAGAATTGTTCTATAATGAGTTAAGTTGCTCACTGCAAATTTTGGTGTTCACTGGTTGTGTGTGAAATGAGTTGAGCCTGTTTGAATTCTGGTTGTCAGATCTGATCTGTTATAGCCTTGGATTTTGGGTTATATTGATTCGTTTGTAACTGGAGATTCAAAGTGAATTTTAAACTGAAATTTTTACACGAGCTGACTGGATGTGTTATCTTGGTGCCCTTCAAAAATCAGCTTGTGTTTACGCGTGAATTGGGAGATATATTTGTTTCATTGTTACTGGTTCAGAATATTTTACAGATTGGTAGCCGATTTTCTATATTGTGCTCCTAACAATGCTTGGAGCACATCATGTGTTTTATTTGCTTGTCCGTTGTAGGTTTTGGATGTTGTGTGTCCGTTGTGTTGATAGTGTCAAAGGCTAGATTAATGTGTTGGTCTGTGATAGTGTTAGCTTGTATGTTTTCCATGCCTGGATGCTTTGTGCTTTAGTGTTGTTGTAATTTCTCTGTTAATGGTTCCATTTGTTGGGTTCCAGCTGTGAATAAATCCATTGAGCATGCTACCTAATTTGAGTGATTATAATTAGTGTAATTAACTAGTATATTGAGCATGTTAACCCAATTGTTAATTCACCAAACATGTTAACTTAATCAATTTAGTTAACCTAAACAAGCTAATTAATAAAAGCATGTTACTAAATTAGGTTATAAACTTCTCAAGCACGTTGTATTGTTTTGATTTAATTTGAAATGCTTGTTATTGTCGTGTATGTTTATGTCCGTTATGGTTGCTACATGAACTTCTCATGACGATAGAAACAATTAGGAACATCACCACGGGGTGGTCACATGCACTGAGTGAGGAAATGAACTAATCTTTCCCTCGTCGGGATCACAAGACTCTTTAACATGATTAATTAAAAACCTTAGGATTCCCCAAACTCCACGCTCTATGTACGAGCTATACCTAATATACGTAAATAAAAGATTGGGTTGGGGCGGACCCATTCCAAAGAATTAAAGAGAGGCTTATCATCCTGCATAAACCCATTTTCTTACTGGGCCTTTAGGCTCACGTCTTACTTGTGGTGTAGGTACACGTACGTGTGGAGTCCTCGAGCAATGAAGAAGCAGTGGATGAAGGATTTGCACGAGCGAGCTTATGGTTGGCCAGGCTATGAGAAGTGAGAGATAATTGATGTGTAATTAAATTTAGTTTCCTTTTCTTAAATTGTAATTAAATGTTTAGTTTATTTCGTTAAAATATTTACGCTTCCGCAATGTTTTTACTTCTGCAATGTTTTAAGTGTTCCTAACGGCATGGCTTGCACTCTGATATTCTTCAAAAAGGGTTTTTAACCAAAAGCTTTTGAATTTCATGCATTTCAAAGGATTTACAAAAATCTGGGTGATTACACCTCAGCTTACGACGGACGTCCCTCAACCCACAACAGACATCTCTTAGCTTACGACGGACGTCCCTCAACCCACAACAAACGTCCCTCAGCTTAGGACGGACGTCCCTCAACCCACAACAAACATCCCTAAGCTTACGACAAACATCCCTCAACCTACAATGATTGTTCTTCAACCCATAACGTACCTTCCTTAATGGATTAGACGATGAGGGACGTCATCATTTAGTATTGAGGGATGTCCCTCAACTTACAATGGATGCCTCTCAACTTACGATAGACGTCCTAAAAGGGAACGACGTCATTTAGTATTGAAGGACATCCCTCAACTTAGAATGGATGTCCCTCAAGTTATGACGAGCATCCCTCAGCTTACAACGATTGTCCCTCAAAGGGAATGATGTCGTTTAGTATTGAGGGACGTCCCTCAACTTACAACAAACTTCTCTCAAGTTACGACAGACTTCCCTCAACCCACAGCGAATGTGCTTTAGCTTACAATGGACATTCCTCAATACCTTAGACAATGAGGGAACGTCATCGTTTAATATTGAAAGATGTCCCTCAACTTACAATTGTGTCCCTCAACTTATGACGAATGTCTCTCAAAGGGAACTTCGTCGTTTACTATTGAAAGATGTCCCTCAACTTACAACGGTGTCCCTCAACTTATGAGGAATGTCTCTCAATGGGAATGTCGTCGTTTAGCATTGAGGGATGTTCCTCAACTTACAATAGACATCCCTCAACTTATGATGGACGTCCCAAAAAGGGAATGTCATCTTTTAGTATTGAGGGACATCGCTCAACTTACAACATATGTTGCTCAACGTACGATGGACGTCCCTAAAAGGGAATGTCATCGTTTAATATTGAGAGATGTCCTTCAACTTACAACGAACATCGGTCAATTTACAATGGATGTCCCTCAACATGTAACGGATGTCCCTCAACTTACAATGGATGTCCCTTAATGCATTGGATGATGAGTGAACATTGTTGTTTAGTTTTGAGGGACGTCCCTCAACTTACAACGAACGTCCCTCAACCCAATATTGACATCTCTTAGCTTACAGCGGATGTCCCTTAGCTTACAGTTTCTCTTTTCTCTTTTTTTTTTTAGATTATGTGTTAACGTTGAATTGATATAAACTTTTTATTTCTTCACAAAAATGACATAATTTGTAACATCCCAATTATTCTTATAATTTAAAACTCATGATTTTTGAAAACTCTTTTTTTTTAAAAATCACAGCAGAAGACTTTTCATTTGAAAACTAGCTTAAACAAGAAGTGCATAAATAATCTCCTGTTTTTTAAACCATTTATCACTTGAAACATGTCATACTATAAAGCTTTAAAACATTTACAATAGCGGAAGACTTGTATTTACAGTACCAGAAGAATTAAACACAATTTGAAAACTTTCTTGATAAAAACAAAATACTATAACAAATGTTTACTTTCCTAAAAAAACGTTATTACCAAACATTTCATTTCTTCTTTAATCTTTTAGCCTAACTAGCTGCCAAGCCCGCAACATACAAGTGCCTCATCAACTGCTTCAATCCCTGACCCTTGCATACCTACATCACAGGATCTAACTATGAGCCTAACACTCAGTACGTAGTATAAAAGTAAAACGTGTTCCTGCAATACTATTCAAACACATATAGTTTTCTATTTCGTTTATATGTCTTTTATTTCCTTTAATTATCTCTTTGAGTGAGAGCAATCTCTTCAGTTTCTGAACTCACTCACCCGTTGGATGAGAGCAACCTCTTCAGTTTCCGAACTCACCAAAACGAGTTATTTATAATTTGGGGTGAGAGCAACCTTTTCAGTTTCCAAACTCACTCCCCCTTTGGATGAGAGCAACCTCTTCAGCTTCCAAACTCACCTAAACGAGTTATTTATAATTTAGGTGAGAGCAACCTCTTCAGTTTCCGAACTCACCCAAACGAGTTATTTATAATTTGGGGTGAGAGCAACCTCTTCAGTTTCTGAACTCACCCAAACGTGTTCACTTCCGATAAGCAGTTACAATATCAACTGAAAACTTTGCTAGTGGTTGTACACATCAATGTACAACAATTGGTTTCGACATCAATCGAGAATGCACTAGCAGGCATGCACATCAACGCTAATGGCCCCACTTACCATTAGTTGGTCTATTTCGACATCAATCGAGAACAAACTAATAAACTCAAGCTATTCTTTCTGTATTGTTTTACTTAATTGATTTTTTACTGTTATTTAATCTGTGAATCATTCCCACGTGAGAGAAACCTCTTAAGTCTCCGAACTTATGTAGAAACTATCCCTTTACGTTTATTCACAATTCAGTTATGTTTGCCCTTTCATGTGCATTAGGGATAATGATGCAAGCATACAATTCTATCTATCATGTCTATTATGGTAACCTCAAACGTGCACCACATTCTAATTAAAGAACTAAACTTAAATCTAATAAACATACAAGCAATCATTCAACAGTATGTCTCAAAATATAACTAAAGCTATGCATTTAGTAAACAAGCATCAAACAAACACCCCCTAATTCCCGTGATGTAGGCCATTTTGGACAAAGCATATGCAGTAGTACATACCTGGAGTCCTTAGCTTTAAAGAGCTATTATCACTTAAATTATTCTTCACGAAACCTATTCATAATTAACATATTAAATTAATAACAATTCTACAACTAATATATAGGATAATATTCCTTAACCTATTTCCTGAACGTATCATCTATTTCATGAACTTCTCATCTATTTCCTAAACTCCCATGCCAAAGAGTCCATCCAAAATTCACCCTTAGCATTCATCACTTTCATCTTAAACTACAATAGTATAAACAGATCGATATCCATGCTTTGTACTTCCAAATATTCTTTACTTAATATTTCCTCATTATTCTGAAACTAATATTTAAATACATCATTATCCTCCACTATTCAGCATTTTGCAATACCTGAAGCTAGAATATATACTTCCAGACAATAACAAAAATTCATTTCAACTCCACTCGAAACGATTATCAATCATATCCATTTATATGCAGAAAACAATCTATTCAATCACATACTATACTAGCAGTACTCAAACTACATTGTTAACCAACATCTTTCAACAATGACAGAACCATTAAGATTAACAGAAGTAAGATTTGCTTACCAGAAGCCTTGCAACATAGGAAATTCATAGACAAAGTAAACCACTCCCACGAACAGCTTCACACTCCCTTCCAACTTTCTAGAACTCCACGGTAACACTTCACACATATCTCTCTTCACTTCAAAACTCTGGAATTTTAACCTTAACCTTAACCTCACAGCAATGTCACACACTCACGGTTTTTCTCACGGACACAACCCTCTTCTCTTTTTTATTTTCATAAACACCTGAAGCAAAACACCTTCACTACAACTCCTCACGCTAGCTTTCTCTCTAAATTTTGACAGAGTAATCCCATGCAGTTCACTCTCCCCAAAACTTCCCTGCCATCATCTCCATTTATAGGCAATATTTGTGATGACCCGAATTTTTTGTTTTTTTAAAAAGGCGTTAAAGTTTACAGTTTTGGTGCATAACTAAAATTCTTCATTTAAAAATCTTTTCAATTTAGAAATCAGAGTGTCTTAAAAAAATCCGATCATCACTAACTCATTAAAACAGTTAATCAAAACATGGAAAGACTATGATTGTAGAATTTAGTGGAAACGTAACTGAAGAATATATATTACTTAAGGCATCAGTTAATGTTCGAAGTTAAAAATCGCAACCTACTAACTACTCAAAATAAGGGTTAGAATAGTAATTAACATTTACAAAACAAGTTTGCCATTAGACCCTTACAAAATAGCTTATTCCTTCTTCACTTGATGTCATACTACTACTCGGATCGCATTTCCTCCGGATACACAGTAGGCTTCATGGGAATAGCCTCCTCTGCTGCTCCTGGCACAACCATCTCATTACCTACACCACAAGTAAGGACGTGAGCCAATTGGCCCAGTAAGGAAATGGGGTTTAGGTGTTATGCTTATGTATCTCTTTAGTTCTTTTGGAATGGGGCCACCCAAACCAATCTTTCATTAATTTCATTCGTATCGTTTGTTCTTTACTCGTATTTCAAGCTGGAGGTTGGAAGACCTGTATGGGATGGTATAGTTGGTTGGATTTAACCTCTTGTGGGCAATTAGGTCCAGTTCCTGATAAGGTAGGGGCATTGCGTAGTTGCCAGACTAGAACCGCTACCCATCCGCCCTCTAACTCCCTATTCTATTCTTTCATCTCTTTTTCTTTAACATTTTCTCACCCAATGCATGTGAGTACCACTCGAAGGTGGCACTCCATATTTGTTTCTATTAACATGATGCATGTTGACACAATATAGAAAGATAAAAAAATTGAACAATGAATAACGACAATAGCACTAATAGCAAACAACGAATAGCAAGAATATCATTAATTGAATACAACAAATGGCAAGAGTAACACAAATCAAAAGCAAACATAGGAGCTAATTGAAAGTAACAATACGAAGTGCTTGATAACCGAAAGTAACAATAAAGATATGGCAAAATGAATAAACTATTAACTACAAAGTGTCTAAACGAATTAAACATGTTTGTTAATAATATAACAACTATAATACCCCAAATTTTTATATCAGAATTTAATAAGGATAATTGAAAAGAAATTGATGATTTTTGGATTAATTGGATAATTATTAGGGTATTACCAAGGACGTCTTCGTAAGATTATAATTTATGAAATTTATCGGATGACGATTAAGGATTAATTTGAGAGAAGTAATTTATTGGATAGTTAAATTAAGAAGAATAAAATGAGATTTATTGGATTTATTGAATTAAGGATTAAAATGTTAGAGAGGGATTAATTGAGGAATTGAAAATAAAGGACAATTAAATGGAAATTTGGGGAAAAGAACTGGTTCAGATTTTGTTGGTTGACCAAACCGGTTTCGGTTGTGGCTTGAGCTTGGTCCGATTTAGAAACTGAAAGAAGAGGGGGAAAAATAATTGGCCTTTGGCCATTTTACTGAGAGAGAGAGACCCGATGAGAAGGAGTGAAGGGGGTGACCGAGAGGAGAAGAGAAAATCGGGAGACGGGTGTGAGGAAGAAGCTCTCGCCGGCAGGCCTCTGCGCAGCAACGTGACGGGCTCCGGCGTGGCGACGTCCTGGCGAGCGGTTGCAAGAGAAGCGGGATGGCGTCATGGGTCACCGTTCAGATCGTAAATTGGGACTCCCGCGGCATGGTTTTCTGGCAACTATTGGAGGTATGTTTAGTTGATTTCTTTCTCCTCCTTAGCATTCTATCATTTGGTCGTTGGCTAGGACCAATTTCAGGGGATCGGAGCTGGCGATTTTGGGAGGAACGTCGGGGAGAAATGGCGGTTTGTGCTGGACCGGCCAAAGGCCTGGGGCCAGCTTGCTATTGGGTTTGAATTAGCTCATCGTGGCTGGTCCTTGCACTGGAAACCGACAACTCAGCGTGGTGAACACTCTGGAAAAGCTGGAGTGTTGCGGTGGCTTCGGGTGTGCTGGTCAGGCGTGCAGAAGGGGCTAAACTCTGAGTGGCAGAATGTTGTCTTCTGGAAAGTGCAAAATAAATTGACAGAGGATGAGTGCCAAGAGTGTTATGGAACTGAAGGTGTAGGAGCTGGAAACCGAGAGAGTTTGTAGGGAAGGGGCTCTTGGTCTCGGGTCTGTCTAAGCTTTCTGGAAGCTGAGAGAAGATGAGGATGTAGGGGTGTTTTGGAGCTGCTGGAGTTGCTTCTGGTCTACCTATTTTCCAGTGATGGCCTAGAAGGGTGATGGCTGAATTTCTCTCTAGTGTGCTGAGCTGAGAGTGAGTTGGAAACTGAGAGAGAGATCTGCGTGGAGAAGAAGTGGTGAGCTTCTATTCTGACTTCGATTGTTGGTGTAGGTAGTGGTCTTCTCCTCTGTTTTTGGTGATGTCCTCTATAATTTGATTGGTGTCATCTATTTGTTTTATATTGGAAATATGGTTTACGTTGCTGTAGAATGATACTCTGTTGTTGTGATAATATTCTGGAGATTGTATTTTGCTGTTTGGAGGAAAAATGGGTTGATTAAGTTGTTGTTGGATATGCTGTCGATTATGTATAGTTTGTTACTTGATAGGAAATGCTGTGAATGATACATGCTGTTAGATTCTTGCTTCCTGATTATGGTAATTGTTTGGATTCATTACTCTGTTGCGTATGGATCTTCTGGATGCTGGTTATGGTAGTTTGGTGTAGAAGTTATTGGATAATGCTCTATGAACTCTCTGTGTTGGATACCATCGATGGTCTATTTAGCTAGCCCTTATTGTTTTGAGAAGCATGAATATTTAGCCTTGCCGTATGAATGATCAGTTAATGCCTCTTAGGATCTAATTGTCTGCTGTTGTGATTGTTTGATTATGTAGGTTCTGTTGGTAAATTTCTATAGGTTAGTATTAATTGGACTAATTTGTTAAGTTGGATTTATGTTTTAAGTTGGTATACTCTCTTGGTTGTGCTTTGTTCATGATAAAGAATTTGTTAGGGAATGATGTTGAGATAAATGGAGAATTATGTTAAGTCGGATTTACTATTGTTGTAGTTATCATCTGAAATGTGAAAAAGGATTATAAACCTGTTAAGTTACAGCCTTGGTTATATGCTTAGAATTGAATCATTAATTGGGTAAAGACATGATAATAATTGGTAATGGATGTGGAGATTTATTATTAAGCTAAGTTTAGGAGATTTTAGTAAGTCATGAGGAATTAGAATAGAAAAGACGTTAAGATTTAATTAGTAGATTAAATGATTGTATTAATGACTAGATGTTTCTAAATGTGAAGGTACTAAGAAGAAGATAGATTAGTATTAAGCGTTAAACGAGGAATCAAGGTAAGTGATATGCATGTGTTTTGGTCTTCGGACCCTACATCGTAAGAATAGGAGATGCATATTTTGTTGCTTACCGCTTTCCTAGCATGTCTACAGTTTTAATAGCATGTTTCGTTGTTTACTGTTTTAAATAACATGATTTGATGTTTACTGTTTTAAAGGATGTCTACAGTTATTTATCGCATGTTTCGTTGCTTACCGCTTTCCAAGCACGTCTACAGTCTTTGATAGCATGTTTTGTTGTTTACTATTTTTAAAAGCATGCTTACAATTATTATTCGCACGTTTCGTTGTTTACCGTTTTCCCAGCATGTCTCTAGTTTTATATTACTGGTTGTGAATCACACGTTTGAATGTTTATTTATGCTTTCATATTACTGTTAGAAATTGTGTGCATTCACGAGCATCATGCATCATGATTTTCTAAAGCGCATATGAAAATAGATTTTGTGCACGATTTTAAAGAATGGTTTAAGGGATGCTCACACAGGCTAAGTGTACGGTGTTCATGAGGGCTAATCACCCGAAGCGAACTACCATCATTTGCGTTGTAAGACTATCCAGTTTACAATGAAAAGCGAAACAGATAATAAACGAGAAACAGTTAATAAACGAGTAACAAGTAAAATAAAGAAAAAGAAAAAGGCAACGATATGACGTGAGACCGTTTAAGCCTTTGTGGCACGGCCGCTAGCGAGCTTTCGGATTATGTTATCGTCACTAGCAAGCTTTCGGATTATGCCATTGTTGCTTGTATCTGTTGCAAGGTCCCTGGATTATGCTAGGATAATCCCTGGATTATTCCGAGACATAACAACCAATGATTAGCAGGCTTTCGGATTATGTCATCGCTGCTATATCAGAGGTAAAAGACGAAAATAGAATTAATAACTAAACGGATGCATGCTCGTTAATTAGCAAATGGAAAAGTGCTTAACAAACGATTAATGGAAGTGTGCTCGGTTTGTAATTACCAATTCATGAACCAAAACTAACTAGGCATACTCATCTACACTAATTGAATGTAAACATGCTCAATAATTAACTGCTGGAAACATGCTTACTAAATTGATACAAGCCAAAAATGAAACATGCTTAACAGCCGACCCATGGAAACGAACTAAGAACATGCTTAATAAAACGAACACAACGTGAAACATGCTAACAAGGTAAGACCCACTAGTAACTAAAACATGTTTAATAGACACTCATGGAAACGTGCTTAATATCATGCTCAACAAATAACTAATAGCAACATGCTTATTATTTTTATTCAACAAAGGCGTGCTCGAATGAGATACACAATTCTTACCTTATTAGAATAAACATGCTCCTACCCTAGTATTTAAACATGCTCCCCTTGATTAACTAGTTAATTAGAAATGCTAGGAATTAGTCATAGATCAAACATGCTCTTACAATTGTTATCCCAAATGATCTGCACATACTGGATTAATCTATATGAAGTAGGCATTAACAATTAAGAAGCTACAACAAGTAATACGATGGATTGTTCAGAACAAATAGTGAAGTAAACATGAACAACTACAGAACTACAACAAGTGATTATAATAAATTGCACCGAACAAAAAAGAATTCTCAATTCATTCATAGTCATACATACGTATCATATCATCCTCCATTTCATCATTTTATCCTACCAGCTTAACGTCATCGTTTATCATTCATCCTTCACATTTCTATCAAGTAAGTATTTGCAGTATCGGAGAAGTTATAACTCTTAACCAGTACCTAGAAATAACAACATTATAGGCTAGTTTTTAAGATACTAAACAAATTTATCTAGGCATGCATATTTAAATAAAACAGAACATAAACATGCTTAAATAAATTGAAACTAATCAAAATAAAGATGTTCATATCTCTAAACCAGAACCAAGAGTTAGCAACATTTATAAATCTAAGTCTACTGTCCAACAAGTAACATGAGAAGCAAAATAGAGATATATGAGTAGCAACAAAAGAGATAATACTCCAAAAATATGCTAACAATTTATTCAAACATATCACTCATGAACCTATATCATAGCAGTTCATTATCCACTCTCCATTACATAAGTCATATAGAAATCATTGCAGTAAAAGAAATTACGATAATGAAATTCATAAAGGTTATAAACAACTAAAGAAAGACCACAATTAAGTTAGAAGCTACTATAGCAAGGTAAAACAATACAACATAAAGGACCAATCATTTAGAGACAATTTCTTAGCTCATTTTTGCTCATTCGTGCATCATTCTTTACTACGTCACCTAACCTCCATCATTCATACTAAAACACTCATCACATTGCTTATCCTTAATAATATAAAGCATTTGAAACAAGTAGAGTTGCAAGGAATTTAAGGCGAAGAGTTCAATATGCACTAAAGGAAATATTGCAGGGATTATCTACGAGAAGGAAAAAAAAATCAACACAACTCACACACACTTTACTTGGGTGTAGGACCTCCACAAACCAAAGACTAACCCAAACCTTACCCTTGTTGACGATTCGACAGACGGACAGCAGCACCCCCTGTTTCCATACTCCACACAAGAATTACTCCAACAGCAAAGAACTGAATGAAGAAGAAGATATAACGTAGGGGGAGAGACATTGGCTGGAGCTAAATAGGAGGGCTCACCTAATGACAGGCCGTACGTCTGGTAGGGGGAGATGCAGGAGACAGCTCCTGCTGGTCGAGATGTGGTGTAGGGCGATTTGTGTTGAGCAGCCACATTTCTATTGGTTGATTCGTCAATTTGTTCTGATTTTAAGTTATTTTCTGTTGCAGATCTGCGATGATTCAGACGAGTGCGGACGTGATGGCTTGTCTGCATTCGTCTGCATGTGTAAAATTTCGTAGGCAGAATTGTCGTCATGGATGAGAATTGGCGTCCCCACTCTCTTCCGTACCGTCCACAACGACATTCAGACTCGTTTTGGCATCCACATGTATCGTCCAAATCTATCCATAAATTGGATAGATTCAAATCGAACGCGGCCCTTCCACGTCCGCGCTTGTCCGTAAGCTTCTGAAGGCATCCAAGCTTGGACAGATTCAATCCAGATGTGATGACTTACGTTCGCATTTTTCCAGACTCGTCCGAAACTCCACATAAGCGACGTTAGGATGCAAGTTCTTGTCCTTAGTCATCCCAAGGTTCGGGGCGATGTTCCATGCATTTTGCGGACGACACTTCATGTCCTCAAGGTCGTCCGCATGCATCCGAATAGGCCAAAATTCCATTTCCTTCACATTTTCCAACTAAGCTTTTATCTCGTAATATTTTCTCCATGAATGTATGTCATAATTTAACAAGTACAAATACGGAATGTAATATACATATATCTCCAAAGTTTGATTTCATCGCGTATACGAGGAAAAAAATAGTTTTGGGTTATTACAATATTCTACGTCTCTTTATGCTCTGCGTGAATACAGAAAGCCAAACGTCGACGTCCCTTTAATGTCTAGATGCATTCAACGTTGATCCGTTTCATCTTGTTGACGACATCTCCTACGATTCCAGGCGTTGGTTAAACCTTCAAGATGACTAACATTAACGGTGGTGGATCAATTTTCTTCATGGTTGATCAACAACCCTTTTTACCAAACGTCCGCCAATTTCTTCCAGAAAAACTTCACTTTTGATGCCAGTCGATCAACGCCAATCTCCAACTTGAGCATTATATATATTTTTCTCTAGATTACATACATACACATGTTATTTCCTTAACGTGACACTTATATACATATGTCTTCCATATATATATATATATATATATATATAATATATTGTAACCATAATATAAGGTCTTAATTGTAATTGTAATATTCTTCATACGACTTCATCTTCTCCAAACTATTATGCATAAAATCCATATATATATTTGATCATTAATATCACCCACACCAAATTATACTATATTTTCCACTATTCTTCATTCACCTTTGCCCAAGTTAAATTCCAATAACTAATGAGAACCTTATTATTCTCAAGCTTTTAGTCCTTACAATATCCATTCAAAATGCAATTACGTCCAAATATATTTTCTCTTTGGCCAACACTTGAATTATATAACTATCTATAAATTTATCCTTTAATAACCAAAGTATATATTCCATAACTCCTATTCCACTTTATTTTTATTAAATCCAATATACTCCAAAATGTTATAGATCTTTTAACTTTAACCTTATTTTATCCAAGTGCATTTTCTCTTACTAATTCACTAACTACCAATCACTAACTCAATCCTGATGTCATCTTTTCTAAGTCCCAGTATCACACCCATTCTCTAATAACCCTAATCCTTTCCTTAAGATAATTATGAACATAATGGGGTATCATAATTCACTTATTTCAAATAAGTTTCTCTTGACCAAAATCTTCAAATCATCCAATTCAGCTCCTATAATCCCAAAATCATCAAATAGCCTTGTGCTTAGCTCAATGAAATTCAAGATATTACAACCCTCCCCCATTATATAAATTTTGTCCTCAAAATTTGTCTTCGTCTATTGTCTTCAAGTGCTCTTTCTCTCAATAGTAATTCTATTCTTTCTTAACATTACATAGACTTGCTTCTCCATAGATTGCTCAATACTCAATTGATAACAAAATCATATAACAATTATCATTCACAATGTAGCAATTACACAAACAATGCCTGTATGCATAGACAAGGATTTACACTTATATAGTTTAGTCCTTGGTTTTTACTTATTCTACAACATTGGACATTTTCTAGCAAAATGACCAACCTTGCCACACTTAAAACATTGTCCCGAACCAGCCATGCACTCCCCCTTATGACTTTTCTTACACTTCGGGCATTGATTGACTCGTGAATTCTCAGCATTTCCTTGAATACGCTTCTCATTTCCTTGTAATTCACCCCCAATGAAAGGTCTCTTTGATCCTCTTATCTTCGGCTGTTCTTGTAATACCCAGACTTTTTTATATCGGAATTTAGTAAGGATAATTGGAAGGTAATTGGGAATATTGGAGTAATTGAACAATTATTGAGGTATTACCAAGGACGTACTCGTTAGATTATAATTTATGAAAATTAATATAATTAAAATAATATCAATGTAATGGATGAAATTATAATATTTGGGATTTATTTGATTGAATTTAAATACAAGTATATAAGTAAAGATTTAATTGTGGGGGGATTATGTTTTAATAACTGAACCGGTTCAGGCATTTTCATTTCAAATAGCCTTCAGCCTTCACGAAAAAAAGGAAAGAAGAACGAGAGGGAGAAAGAGAACATAGAGAGAATGAGGGGAGGGAGAGATAGGGGAAGCCCAAGAGAGTGAGAGGGAGGGACGAGTGCTAGTGGGCGGTGAGGCAATGACGACGGTCAGGCGAGCTCGGGATGCGTTCGGGGGTGGCTCCTTCATGGTGAGCGTCACGGGTCGTAACTGTGAGCTTCGGCGTCGGGTTGGGGGCATGGTTCCAAGTGCTGCTCGGCGACGTGATGGCGACGGCAGCTCAGTGCTGGGTGCTGCGATGGTTGCCTCAGGTCGATGATGTGTGCTGGACCGGCTGAAGGTCATGGTCTAGATTGCCGATTTATGTAGAACCGAGTTCTTCTGTTCTGGTGCGTGCTCTACAAGCCGAGAGGAGACATGCGTGCTCTACAAACCGACAGAGGAGACGTTGTAGACTTCATAGCTGTGGATGGCAGGGGGTAGAGTGTTGAGTGCCTCTACCCTATTGAGAGGCAGTGGGTAGGGGAGATAAATTGAGGTTATGTCGAGTGTCCCTTCCTTGCTGGTGAAGCCGAGTGGATGGGAGGAATGGGATTGCTCTCTGGAGAGCTGGACCCTATGTAGAAGGAGGAAAATGGAGGCAGGAGCTGGGAGCCCTCTCCAGAGGTTGGCCGATGCTTCTGATGGTGAGTTTCCTTCCCTGTTTTGCTAATAACATACTTTGTTGGTTGGTTATTCTGGTTGGTTCTGCATGTAATTGTTGTTGATTGGTTAATAATATGTTGAGTGTATGCTTAGTGCTATGTTGGTATGAGTTTTCCAAGTCGTGATGTTGATTATGCACTCCATTGGTTGGAAATTCAAATTGTACAGCTAAGGATAATTGTGTGTGTTGTTTGGTTTTATACTCTGTGTGTTGTTGTGAGTATTACGTTTAAATTATTATTGGATTTCAAATATGTTAGATAGGAACTCTGAATATTGAAATATATGAAAATGCTATGTTTGGATTGTGTTATGTGAACTCCCCGTGATGAATGAATACATTGTTTTGCTGGATGTTTTGTAATGCACTGTTTGTGATACCCTGTTGTTGGTTGATTATGTGTTCTGTAAATTAGTTACAAGTTATGGGATGATGATGGAATAAGTTGCTGCTGTTAAATTAGTGTTCTGTTGTTTGGTTGGGAATTTCAGAATAAGTTATTGTTGTTGAGTTGGTGTTCTATTAGTGGAGGAATAACTTGTTGGTGTTGGAATTTGTTGTTTGCTGTTGTGATGATGCCTTTGTGGATTTAATTTCTTGGTTCTGGACTTGCTGGGATTGATATGCTCTTGTTGATTATATGAGGGAGTTCAATTATGCGTTGGTTGTCAGGTTGGATTATGTTATGTTCATGTGATAATGGGTTTTAGAGAATGATAGAAATATAAGTTTGATACACTGTTTTGGTAATTGGTTATGTTTGGATGCTGTTGTTGAGAAATAGTGTTATGCATTTGATCGTTATTGGCTGAATATTTCTTTGAAAGTTATTGCATTGTTGATTTTATTGGAACCATTGATCATTGGTTGTTCGCTAAGTTATGGTTAGTTGTGATCGTTGGGTGCTTTCATAGTAGATGTTGTTTCTATTAATTAGAATAAATTGTTGAGATGAATTGAATATAGTTACATAGTCTTAGTTGCGTGTTGTGATTGTAACAAACTAATAATGAGTTGAGACTTTTAATTGATTATTGAAATTGGATTTGCTGTATGAATGACTATATTGAGATATAAGGAAAGTGTTATGTGAAGCTTATCCATGAATTATCAAATGTTATTAATTTGCAATTTAGTTATAGCTTAATGTTTGCTGTATTTTCGCAATGGAACGTTGATACGATGGAATTGGTTAGTTGTTCGTTTACGTTGGATGATCTATTGGTCTAATGTTTATGATGGTTAATATCAAGTATAATGTATGGTGGGAATACTGTGAGAATTAAGTGAGTATTGTGCACGTCGATAAATGCTTTAAACGTGTGGGCGATTCAACTGTTGTTTTGTTAAGATGAAATATAATTAAATGTGTTGGTTGTTGTTGTTGGCTGTTACGATTGTCTTGATTTGGTTTATGGATAATGTATCTCTGTTTGACAATATATTATTATTGGGTTGAATTAATATATTATGAATATCAAAAGTTAGGTCGTACATAGGTTGACCGTTGATGTCGTTGGTTTCATACCCTTCTTCAACATTAGTACAGGTCGTTGGCTTTGTTTGGGTACTTATTATGTGGGTGATGTTAGGTACGAAGAAGAAGAGAAGAAGAATAACAACTAACGACTATTGCGCATTAAAGCTTCGAGGTAAGGAATTAGGGATATCTTGGCCATTTGGAGGCCCTGCACCACAAGTAGTGTGCGTGAGTTGAGTTTATTCTTGGTTGATCTTACCACCGTTAGTTCCTTAGTTTTCCTGTAGTTTATTTACCGTATTATTCTTAATTCTGCTGTTAGTTTCCTTATTTCCTGTAATTTATTTACTGCAAATATAAGAATGAGAATGCATAGAGAATGCTAGGGAAAATGAAATGGTTAGACGTGATGAATGCTGTAATGATCCTGCTGCATTTGGTTTAACTATTCTCGTATTAGTTACAAGCTGTTATCTCCTTTATTATATTGTCCTGCTATATATAATTGAGCATGTTTAACTTGTAATCTTCTCTTAGCATCCTAATCACTTTATTATAGTTTATTAACCAATTAATCATGTAAACAATTTGATTAATCCAAATATGTGAACAAATGTATAATTAGCTAATTAACGGTAATTAATTGGAGCATGCTTAAGTAAGTGCAATTACTTCTCGAACATGTAAAGTGACTAATAATTAACTAGAATAATGGTCGTAGCATGTAAGTGGCATAATTAACCAAGTAGCTTGTTTGGTTCTTTAAGCATGTTTAGTTAACTAGCCTTGTGATCATAATCTTATCTGAGCATGTTGGTTAACTAACCGAGCATGTAAACTAACTAGGATAACTAATTAGAATAATCACCTAAAGTAATAAATGTGGGAAGCATGTAAATAGACTAGGAAGTTAATTAGGGTAATTAACCTGTTAATAAATAGTATGTTTCGATTTCCTTTTTATTGTCATTGCATCCTATTATCATTGCTAAATTCCTTAAATCCTCCACTGTTTACAATTCAGTATTTTAATTGTTCTCTATGGTGAGCTTCAATTCCTATTATTCTTTTATACACGTTTTCAATTACAGTTATTGCTTCACTTTTATTCTAATGCGCACTTCAATTCCTATGAATGTTATGTTGTGAAGCATCATGCATCATGTCAGGTTGAGAATGTATGAGTATGCATCATGTTAATAGAGACTAATAGGGAGTGCCACGGGGTGGTACGCACACATGCATGAGTGAGGAAAAATGACGAAAATAGGTAAACACATAAAAGATAATAAAGGTTTTTGTGGTAACGTCAGCTTAGCTCGGCACAGAAATTGGATAAGAAAAAGAAGAAAAAGGGAATTGGGAGTGGATGGGTAGTAGATGTAGTCCGCAATCTAGGTGGAGCCCCTCCCTCATAGGGTACGAAAGTTTTAGATTGCAAGTAAAAGGTTAGATCCGAGTACTATGTCATTGCACGAGAAACAACCTCCCAATTCCAGCTCGAAGTATGAGTATGGAATAATGGAATAATAGAATAATGGATCCCAAGAGATCAAAGTAAGATTTAGTAAAGTAATAAACCGATTAATGACCAAATGAAAGGATTGGTTTGGATGGCCCCCATTCCAAAATGGACTAAAGAGTGGCATTCATATGCATTAAACCTTTTTTCCTTACTGGGCCATTAGGCTCACGTTTTACTTGTGGTGTAGGTGTAGGTAGTCATATGTGGAACCAATGCATAGACTAGGAGTAGCAAAAAGAAAAGATAAACGGATAACATCAAAGCATGGATGATGGATTTGCACGCACGAGGGAGGTCATGACTGGCTAGGCACATAAAAAGGGTAAAAGAGAAACGATTTTTAATTAAGTTTAGTTTTCAAAGTTGTAATTAAATTAAGTAGTAAGTTGTATAAAAGTATTTTAATGGGTTGGTATCTCTTCAGTTATTTAAGCTTCCGCATAGTTTTATTAACTGGATTTTATAACGAGTTTTACAAACAGTTGGTAGTGGTCCGGTTTAGGCGCGCTCTGACTTGTTTTAAAAGTGATTTCAATGGTCTTAGCAAAATTTTAAATTTTTGCTTATTTTAACGGATTTACGAAAAACTGGGTCGTTACAGTTCTCCCATCAGTTGTTGAGATTGCATTTCCATCCCACATTACTACTGCGCTCATTAATTCCCACAACTTGAAACTCTGCATCCTCAACTTCATGGGCTTTTGCTACTATATCCGTATAAGGTATTCCTTGAGTACTTGAAATCTTCATGCCTTGATAAATTTTCAACTTGAGTCCTTGAATAAATTGGTGAACTTTGTGCTTATTATCACTAACTAAATGCGATGCAAACTGCGTCAATGCTTCAAACTTGCACACATACTCTGAAACTGTTCCTTCTTGATGAAGCTTAGTAAACTCTATCAACTTATTCATCCTTGCAGTGCGATTAAAGTACTTGTCGTAGAAGATTTCCTTAAATTTTTCCCACTCCATATTCTCCACATTATGCACTGCCTTCATGGAATCCCACCAATATCTAGCATCCTTTGTCAGCATGAAAACAACACAACTAACTTTCTCTTGCTCTACAATCTTGGCATAATCGAACATACTCTGTATCATTCGAATCCATTCCTCTACACCTGCTGGATCAGAGATATTGCCTTCAAAGTATGGCAGCTTCAGTCTTTGAAACCTCTCACATCCTAATTCTCTGGGAGCCATCAGTTGTTGGTTTCTCTGTTCTACTAATTCTCTACTCCGTTCCATGAACTAAGTATGGCGCTCCAACACTTTTGTCAATCTACCGATTATTATGTCTCTTGGATCACCATTCTTACTTGCTTCCCTCTCCATGTTATTTCTACCATTTAACCCGACAATCCAATTATTTTTGTAAGGTAACGATTACTTTCACTATGGTATACCTATCCATCTGCCCTATTCTTAATATTTTAGAATTTTATTTTATTTATTTATCGTTGTCTGCCTAGTTTCCCTTGTCATCCTATTTTCCTACAATAGTGTTGTACTAGTTGTTTCTAGGCATTAAACTAGTTGTCCTACGGGAACCATATCAGGAAGCACTTAGACTTATCACTTTCTTTATTCTAATCTATAGTAAGGATAAACTAAAATCTATGCTTAACACACAACCTCTATAATCTGTCTATAGCACTAATAATAGAGTCTATCAACTTACAAAGTAATGCAATATATTTATAATCAATGAAGTATTTCTACGTTGTGACTTGTGCTGGTAGGCAGTATACAGAACTGATTTTAAAACACTGGGCTCTAATACCATTTGTAACATTCCAGTTATTCTTACAATTTAAAACTCATGGTTTTTGAAAACTTTTTCTTTTAAAATCACAGTGGAAGGCTTTTCATTTGAAAACTAGCTTAAACAAGAAGTGCATAAATAATCTCCTATTTGTTAAACCATTTATCACTTGAAACATGTCATACTATAAAGCTTTAAAACATTTATAGTAGCGGAAGACTTGTATTTACATACCAAAAGAATCAAATACAATTTGAAAATCTCCTTGATAAAAATGAAATACTATAACAAAGGTTTACTTTCCTAAAAAACGTTATTACCAAATACTTCATTTTTTCTTTAATCTTTTAGCCTAACTAGCCACCAAGCTATCAATGGACAAAATGCTCATCAACTATTTTCAATCCCTGATCCCTTGCATACCTGCATCACAGGACCTAACTATGAGTCTAACGCTCAGTATGTAGTATAAAAGTAAAACGTGCTCGTGCCATACTATTCAAACAGACATAGTTTTCTATTTCGTTTATCTGTCTTTTATTTCCTTTAATTATCTCCTTGAGTGAGAGCAACCTCTTCAGTTTTTGAACTCACTCACTCGTTGGATGAGAGCAACCTCTTCAGTTTCTGAACTCACCCAAACGAGTTATTTATAATTTGGGGTGAGAGCAATCTCTTCAATTTCTGAACTCACCCAAACGAGTTATTTATAATTTGGGGTAAGAGCAACCTCTTTAGTTTCTGAACTCACCCAAACATATTCACTTCCGATAAGTAGTTACGACATCAACCGAAAGCTTTGCTAGCGGTTGTACACATCAATGTACAACAATCGGATCCGACATCAATTGAGAATGCACTAGCAGCCATGCGCATCAACGCTAATGGCCTCGCTTACCATTAGTTGGTCTGTTTTGACATCGATCGAGAAAAAACTAACAAACTCAAGCTATTCTCTCTGTATTCTTTTACTTAATTATTTTTTTATTGTTATTTAATCTGTGACTCGTTCTCACGTGAGAGTAACCTCTTAAGTCTCCAAACTCACGTAGAAACTATCCCTTTACGTTTACCTTTATTCGTAATTCAGTTACGTTTGTCCTTTCATGTACATTGGGGATAATGATGGAAGCATACAATTCTGTCTATCTTGTCTATTATCGTAACCTGAAACGTGCACTACATCCTAGTTTAAGAACTGAACTTAAATCTAATAAACATACAAGCAATCATTCAACAGTATGTCTCAAAATATAACTAAAGCTATGCATTTAGTAAACAAGCATCAAACAAACACCCCCTAATTCCCGTGATGTAGGCCCTTTTGGACAAAGCACATGGAGTAGTACGTACCTGGAGTCCTTAGCTTTAAAGAGCTATTATCACTTAAATTATTCTTCACAAAACCTATTCATAATTAACATATTAAATTAATAACAATTCTACAACTAATATATAGGATAATATTCCTTAACCTATTTCCTGAACGTATCATTTATTTCCTGAACTTCTCATCTATTTCCTAAACTCCCATGCCAAAGAGTCCATCCAAAATCCACCCTTAGCATTCATCACTTTCATCTTAAACTACAATAGTATAAACAGATCGATATCCATACTTTCTACATGCAAATATTCTTTTCTTAATATTTCCTCATTATTCTGAAACTAATATTTAAATACATCATCATTTTGCAATACCCGAAGCTAGAATATATACTTCCAAACAATGACAAAAATTCATTTCATCTCCACTCGAAACGATTATCACTCATATCCATTTATATGCAGAAAACAACCCATTCAATCACATACTATACTGGCTGTAACGACCTGAATTTTTGTATATTCTTGAAAATGCGTGAAATTTTGAAATTTTGCTAAGGCCCTTGAAATCCCTTTTTAAAACAGTTATCTGAGTACGACTAAAATTGGATCGCTACCAACTCGTCATAAAATCCCATTTAGAAAACTGTGCAGATCAAGCTCTTATTGTAAAATGTTGCGGAAGCGTAAATACAATTTAACTGAATAAAACTAAATCCCTTTCATTACAATTTAGAAAACTTAGATTATTAAAAACTGCTCTCTTTTACCCTTTTTCATATGCCTGGCCAGCCACGATCTCCCTCAAGCATGCGAATCCATCATCCATGCTTGCTATTGTTGTTCTTTATCTTCATTCATCTTTTGCTACTCCTAGTCTTTGCATTTCTCATAGCACCCTAGTACCTACATCTACACCACAAGCAACTGTAAGCCCAAAGGGCTTAGTAAGGAAAAAGGGGAAATGCACATGAATGCCTCTCTTTAGTCTATCTTGGAATGGGGGCCACCCAAAGCAATCTTTTTATTAGTCCTTTACCATTTTATTACTTTACATTAAGACCTTACTCATACTTCGAGCTGGAATTGAGAGGTTTTTCTCGTGCAATGGCATAGTGCTCGGATCTAACCTTTTTCTTGCATTCTAGAATTCCCATACCCTATGAGGGAGGGGCTATGCCTAGAATGCAGACTACATCTGCGACCCATCCACTCTCAATCCCTTTTTCTTCTTTATTATTTCTTAACATTTTAACTCACTCATGCATTCGTACCACCACCGAGGTGATACTTCCTATACATTCTATTAACATACTTCATGATGCTTCATAATATAACACTAAAAGGAATGCACATACATACTATCACTACATGAATGTCACTCTTTAATCCATTTTGGAGTTGGGGCCACCCAAACCAATCCTTTCACTAAGTCATTATTCCGTTCATTGGTATACTTCTTCTTTGTCTTTCCTTGTGAGGTTTTTCTCGTGCAATGGCGTAACGGCTATATCCACTACCCATCCACCCCCAATCTTCTCTTTCTTTGGGAGGTTTTTCTCGTGCAATGGCGTAACGGCTATATCCACTACCCATGCACCCCCAATCTTCTTTTCTTCTTATTTATTTCTTTCTTAACTTTTTACCTCACTTATGCATGCTTGCGTACCACCACCAAGGTGACACTTCCTAGGCTTTCCATTCATCCTAACATGATACATGATGCTTCTGACATAACATTCATGATAATTGAAGTGCGTATAACATAAAAGTAAAGCTGTACTATTATTGAAAGCGAAAGCAAACTAAAGTTGAAAGCGTACATAGAGAACAATTATAATATGGAATTATAAACATCGAATGTGGAAGGAGAATTCAAAATAGGCTACTCATCCTAATTAATTTCCTAGTAATTTTACATGCTTCTTAGTCCTTTTACATGCTTCCTACATTCATCGTTTTAGGTGATTATTCTAAGTTGTTATCTGGGTAGGTTACATGCTTTCATCTAAATCTTGCTTATGTACTGCTAATTGATTTATACATGCTGATTATATGTGGTAGTGGTTATGTATTAGTCTATTTACATGCTCGATATCAAATACATTAACCTAATTGATTAACATACTAGATTCTAGTTAAGTTACTTATGCTAGTTAAGTTAGCATGCATAGATATCAATTTGTATGTTCTAGTCCGTTTACATGCTTCCTACCTTTTACCGTTCTAGGCGATTATTCTACTTAGTTATCCTAGGTGGTTACATGCTATCATCCTGCTTAATGCAAATCAATTATCATGCGAGGTTGATTACATGCTCAACTAGGGTTACGACTTGAATTCTATTTGATTAACATGCTGGTTAATTTACATACTTAGCTAATTAACTAACTTGATTGACATGCTCACTTGATTTCAATTAGCTACGTTGATTAGCAGATAAACATGCTAGAGTGTCATTATACAACTAGTTAACATATCACCTAATTGAACATCAAGCCCGTTGAAAGGCACGTAACAAAAGCAATATAATTTACAACAATTCTAACTCATTCTTAAACTGCACATAGCCACTTACATTTCCTTTCTTCACTTCCTGCTTCACTTTTCATTTCATCACTATCACTATCAACTTATCGTCTAGCACAACCAATAAAGGAGTTCATAGAGCAATTCAACAACCAAGCAAAGCATTACAGCAAGGAGTCACTACAATAACAAAATTCACATAACATTAAACATACTAACATAAACATCCTAAGTCAAGCTACATTCTTATCACACACATTTTAACAAAAGATGCGCAACAGACTAACAAAAGGAATCCATTCATTTAGGCTAACTCATTTTCTAGTTCATCACTTTGTACTTCATCATAACTTTCTATGTCATCATAACTACTCTACATTTCACAACATTCATTCATCAGTCAATAACATCTACAATCACAGCAAGAATCATCCAAGGGAAATACAACAGGAATCTTTATCATCACTAATCAACTACTCAACTACTAACAGTAAGCATTTCATAACAATTCAACCTACTTACCGTTTACACTAACAAAACGTTAAGCATTTGTCATTCATTCCATTACCTTAGGCTTTAACCTTCATCATTTCTTCTACACATTGTCTACGCATTTATATCACATCATCATCAAACAAAGCTTTAACAATAAAAAGGAAACATCACATATTCAACACTATCAATTTCTACACTATAGCAACTAACTACAATAAAACACATGCACCCATACTTGTGGTGTAGGGCCTCAATGGCCAAAACAACCCCCTAATCCTTGAAGAACTAAATTACAGGGACAACTCTCCAACTCCTAGTTCATGCAGCTCACGGATGACAGGGGAGAGGAGCACCCAGCATCTCCAATTCCTCAAGCTCACTCACGTAGCTCACTCTTTCAACTCACAATTTCACTAACAATACTCACAACACACTCAACTCTCCACTCATAACAGAGAGACTCTCGCAGGTGATGAGAGCACCTCACGCAGGAAATGGAACGAATGCAGAGGAAGGAGGAGAGAGAGATGTTATTACTTGGGAGGAAAGGAGAGACACCATGATGACTTCTAGGCAAAGGGGAAGGCTAGCTATGGCATAGGAGGGGGCAATTTTCATCGCCTAAGGGGAGGGGAGGGTCGCTTCCTGTCAATTCTCCCGATTTTTCAACGATTTCTTCTATTTTTTTCTTATTTAATTCGTAGGTCTGGGCTAATTCGGACGGGTGCAGACGCATAGGTATCATCCGCATTTGTCCGTAAGACCAAATTTACGCAAGCTAAAATGTAGCTTCGGATGGGAAAATGCATCCCCGTCCTGTTCGTACTGTCCACAGATCACTTGCAGACGCCATATCGCCTCCGTACGTGGCGTCCGCATGTCATCCGAATTGTTCCAAAATTTGGATAGAGTCGATGCAGACACTACTTCTCTCGTCCGCATTGTCCTGAGACTCGTCTGAAAGTCTCTAGTTTGTACAGAGTCAATGCAGATGCTACTTCTCTCATCTGCATTATCCGCAATGTGTTGTCCAAAATTGTCCAGACTTGAACAGATTCGATGCAGACGCTACCCTTCTCGTCTGCATCGTCTAGACCCTCGTCTGCAACTCCACAGTGAGGTTGGGATGATGATTCTCGTCCCCAAGACTTATCCTAAACTCGTCCCCCTGTGACCCATGCATTTGCAGAGGATATATCGCATCCGCAGAGTCCTCCGCTGGCATCTGAAACACCCTGGACAGCTCTTCACAGGTTTTTATGACTTAACTCACATTCTGTAACATTTCCCCCATCATATATGTCATAAAATGACACGTATAAATATGCCATGTAATGTCCTCCAAACTCCAACACTTTAATTACACCACGTATACGGGGAAAACGTAATGGAAATACCTCTAGACTTAACGCTAAAAAATGCTCTTGGTAATATCCCGATAATTATCCAACTTAAACTACATTGTTAACCAACATCTTTCAACAATGACAAAACCATAAAGATTAATAGTAGAAAGATTTGCTTACCAGAAGCCTTGCAACATAGGCAATTCGTAGACCAAGTAAACCACTCCCACAGACAGCTTGTCACTCTCTTCCAACTTTCTACAACTTCACGGTAACACTTCACGCCTATCTCTCTTCACTTCAAAACTCTAGAATTTTAACCTTAACCTCACAACAGTGTCACACATTCATGGTTTTTCTCACGGACACAACCCTCTTCTCTTTTCTATTTTCATAAACACCTAAAGCAAAATACCTTCACTGCAAATTCTCACGCCAGCTTTCTCTCTAAAATTTGGCATAGTAACCCCATACAATTCACTCTCCCCAAAACTTCCCTGCCATCATCTCCATTTATAGGCCATATGCTACGTCTCTTCATGTTCTGTGTGAATACAAAATGCCAAACGTTATCATCCCTTTAATGTCTAGATGCGTTCAACGTCGATTCATTTCAACTTCAGATGCATTTGATGACATCTCCTACGATTCCAAGTGCTGGTTAAACCTTCAAGATGACTAACATTAATGGCGGTCGATCGATTTTCTTCATGGTTGATCGACCATCCCTTCTACCAAATGTTTGCCAATTTCTTCCAGAAAAATTTCACTTTTAATGCCAGTCGATCAACGCCAATCTCTAACTTGAGCATTATATATATTTTTCTCCAGATTATGTACATACACATGTTATTTCCTTAACGTGACACTTATATACATTTGTCGTCCATATATATATATATATATAATATTGTAACCATAACCTAAGGTCTTAATTGTAATTGTAATATTCTTCATACCACTTCATCTTCTCCAAACTATTATGGATTAAATCCATATATATATTTGCACATCAATATCATCCACACCAAATTATACTATATTTTCCACTATTCTTCCTTCACCTTTGCCCAAATTAAATTCTAATAACTAATAAGAACCTTATTATTCTCAAGCTTTTAGTCCTTACAATATCCATTCAATATCCAATTACGTTCAAATATATTTTCTCTATGGCCAAACACTTGAATTATCCAACTATCCATAAATTTATCCCTTAATAACCAAAGTATATATACCATAACTCCTATTCCACCTTATTTTTATTAAATCCAATATACTCCAAAATATTATAGATCTTTTAACTTTAACCTTATTATATCCAAGTGCATTTTCTTTTACTAATTTACTAACTGTCAATCACTAACTCAATCTTGATGTCATCTTTTTCTAAGTCCAAGTATCATCACCCATTCTCCAATAACCCTAATCCTTTCCTTAAGCTAATTATGAACAATAGGGGGGGGGGGGGGTGTTATCATAATTCACTTATTCCAAATACGTTTCTCGTGACCAATATCTTCAAATCGTCCAATTCAGCTCCTATCATCCAAAAATCACCACATAAGCCTTGTGCTTAGCTCAACAAAAATTTGGGATAGTATATAATTTTAAAGTTAATTCATAATTCACAATGGGCACAAACCTTCATCCTCCAGCGACCCTCCTCCCATCCTGGACATCTATTGCCATTGTAGGATATTCATCTCTTTATCCAGCATCCACCATAGACGTCCCTTGGACATCCCTTAGCCTTACGATATCCCCAAGGTTGATCCTTGGACTCCCCTCCTTCGTGGATCAACCTTCGACATCTCTCTTTGTTAAAAGACGTCCCTTGGATGTCCATGTGACATCATTAGATGTTTTAAGCAGAAAACGTGACTATGCGTTTGGACGTTTATCATTTCTCATAGTTTTCAAGTTTTAGTTGTTCGCAAAATTATTTTAAGGTTTGGTTTGTCGCTGATCCAATAGTTTAGGATTTGTTTTGTTAATGCCATGTGCATATCAAAAAATTATGTAGGAAAAATGACAAGTCAAACCTTAAACTATTTTTACCAACAAATTAACCACTGAACTATGAAAAAAGGCTGCCGCAAACATTGTTGTCATGTTTTTTGTTAAACGTATTGATTTCGATCCGCGGCGGTTCATGTACTATTCCGCCGCGGATCAAAATTTTTAAAATAATGTTATGATATTGGTGGTCTGCCGTGGATCATAATATGATCCCTCGCGAATTGACCATGATCCGCGGCAGATTGATAATGATCCACAGCAGATCATCATGCCTCGTCTGCTTTGTATAAATTGACACTACATTCAATCTTGATTTTTCCAGTGATTTTGTCAGCTATTAGCAAACCCTAGAGATTTTTGAGAACTGAAGTGTATTGTATTTTTAGCAAAGTTGAAGTAGTTGTTGAACATCAAATTGCATTTGGGAGTGTGGAGGAAGCTGCTATTAACTACCAAATTGAAGTGAGGCCCACGTCGACAGTTTTGGCAAATGAGGTACATGCAATTGGAGATGAGGTAGCTATAGTGGTGTATTCCATCTCGGCAATTCTAGAAGAGGAGGAGCTCCATTCATTATGTGAATCCAATAGTGATGAAGACATGGACATGGCCGAGAGTAAGCTTAGATGCCCACCATAAGTAGAATGTATGTTCGCTGGTATGGGTCTTGGCAAGAAGTATTGTTCACTGAATAAAATTAGAGAAGAAATTGTCGAGTATGCATTGAAGAATGGATACGGGATAAAATTCACCCACATTGACGTTCATCGGTTGAGGGCTACTTGCTAGGAAGGATGCACGTGGCAAATGCAAGCCTAAAAAATACAATGTGAAATGATGTTTCAAATAAAGTGCTATAACTACATTCACACTTGCTCGAGAAAGATAGAAAGCCACGATGCCTCTACCAAATGGGTGGCAGCACATCACTTGGATAGATTTAAAAGTCAGACTGACTAAAATCTTTCTTCCATAATTGTGACAGTCAAGAAGGACTTTAATGTCAACATCACACCCAACCTTGCTAGAAGGGTAAGAAATGCAGCCAAAAAACTAACGATGGGGATGAAAATGAGTAATACAAGCTCATATAGTCCTATGTTGAGGAGATTCGGAGGTCTAATTCAGGAAGCTCACTGTGTGTTCAGCTAGAGATGAGTGCATTTAAAAGGATGTACGTGCATTTGACTACATGTAAGATGGGTTTGTTGAACTATGATAGACTGGTGATTTGTTTGGATGGTTTCTTTCATTCATTCTTTTCTTTATCATTTTTCCTCAAATAATGCATGTGAATACTGCACCCAAGGTGGCACTCCCTATTTGTTTCTATTAGCATGATGCATGTTGATACAGTATGACATAACAATAACCATAATTGAATATCGCATATAAGGAACTTAAATAATAATAATTGAATAGCAGATATAAATGAATGACAGAAATACAAACGAACAATATAGTAATGAATTATAACAACAAATGACATGCTTGAATTTACAAAACACAATAGTAAAAGAAATAGCGATTGGAACATGCTATTAAATTGAGATCATAAGTCAACTAACTATCCAGACAAATAAAGCATGATTCATACATAAGTCAACTAACTATCCAAACAAATAAAGCATGCTTCACAAGAGTATGACAACATTACATAGACATGGATAACAACATGAATCGAGTATAAGAAATTAGAACTAAAGGCAATGTGCATCTGAAGGTAAAGCATAATTTAACAATGTTGTTCTTAGCTGGAGTTAACAACTTAGTTCCAATTATTATTCTAGTTATGAAGCATGCTCAAGGGATTAATTACAATTAATAGTCTAGTTAATTAAACATGGTCAAATTTCTAGTTAATTAAACATGGTCAGAATTCTAGTTAATTAAACATGCTCGGATTAAGGGAATATCAATTCAATTAATGAATTAGTTCTTTGTTACAGTTATTGATCTAGTAAGTTAAACGTGTTCAGATTAAGGGAATAAAAATTTTAGTTAACACAAAGATTCCAACAATAATAGCAAAACAAAGTAGCACTAACAGTTGGGGAAACTATAGAAAGTAAGATAATAAATTGTACAGAGTAGAATCATTATTAAGGGAACTCTTAGCTCTTTCATGCTCATTAGTTTATCATTCTACACTACAGGACTTAACATCAGAAATTATCATTCATGCATTAAGCATTAATCACATTCCAGCATTAAGCATTCATCACTTCTTTATCAAAGTAAAGCATTGATTTCTATCAAAGTAAAGCATTTGCAGTAAAGAGAAATATAGGAAACTAACGATAAATAAATCTACTCAACTCATGCACACTACTTATGGTTAGAGCCTTCACAGGCCAAGACTCTACCCAATCTGTACCCTAGTTGAAGAAATCAACTCACGGACAGCAAACTCCCAGCTTTTAGAGCTCCAACTTCAATCATGATCCACGTTGAAGGAACACACGACCAGAATGAACTAACAGAACACACACACAATTTCTCTGGAAGCTCACACTTCCCATAGCCACACACCAATTCTCCAGAGGATTTCTCTCACTCGAAGACTTCTCTCACGTAGGAAGAAGAAAACTCACGCAGGAAGGAAATGCCAAGAATGGTATGGGAGAAAGGCTAATAACGCAGAGTCCCATACCTAGAGAGAACACCCGTACATTGAACGGCGAGGGGAGAGGCGTGGTCGACGTAGAGAGGGCATGCCTCGCCATGGGAGGGAGTCTCCATTGTCGAGTGAGTGGGTTTTTAATTAAAAAACGACAAACATTTCCTTATTTTAAACCCTAAATAATCACAGATTTGGGACAATTCGGACGAGAGGAGTCATCCTGGCCCTGTCCGTGTATGTCTAAAAATCCATATTCTTCAGTCAGATTAGCATTTTTAGACGAAGGATGGCATCCTTGCCTTCATCCATGTTCTTCTGAATCTGTCATTTGGACGAAGAAAGGTGTCCGCATACGTCCGAAACTGTCTAGAAATTGGACAAATTGAAAATCACCACGTCCGTATGCATCTACACTCATCCGTATTTGTCTGCAAAGTTGAGTTACAGATGAATCAGGACACAAAACCTCATCTTCCATCATCCCAAAACATAGGGACGACGTTCCATGCATTTGCGGATGACATTTCTCGTCCTTAAGTCATCTGCATGTGTCTGAATTCATTCAAAATAGCTTTTCCTTCACATTTTCCAACTTAATTTTCATCCCATAATATTTTTCCCATAAATACACATCATAATTTAACACGTATAGATACGCAATGTAATATGTTAACTATCCCAACCATTGATTACATCGCCTACACGGGGAAAACGTTATCGGGGTCTTATATACCTCCCTCATATAAATTTTGTCCACAAAATTTGTTGAGCGAATTACCTTCCCTTAACGTAACAAATGTTAAACCACGCATCCAACCTCTTCGTTAGCTATTTCATTTGATGACATGGCTTCCTTATTATCCTTAGACTTCATTTTATCCAGAATACAAATTCCCTTTTTACTGACAGTTTGTCCAGTTACTGCTATTTGATCAACTTGACTACATCCAAAGGCATCTCTTCGCACCAGAAGGTCGATCCAACCTTCGAACTCACTTTTTGATTGCATTATTTTTGAATCATTTCCAGTTGAAAACACCTTTATCACAACCATTCTTCTACTTCAGTTCAGTAAACACTGCATTGTTGACGCTTAACTCTCCAATCTGCAGCATTTGTTCCTTAATTTGACATGCCTCATCAAATTTAGTCACTAATTCCATGTGATTCAATACCAAGGAAGAGTCTCCTCGACCTTCTTCCTACCAGTTGACTCACCACCTGACGTTAAACTCACATCTCCTTTACGGTTCTTCACCTTAGGTCTTTTGAACTTCATGACTTGAGACCTAGCACATGCAACTTTTCTCTCTGATTCCACGGCTTCAGCGTGCTCAAACGTGCTATCCACCATCACATTCATCCTTTCAAACTTGTTCAATTATGAACTACACCGCTCCATGGCTGCTCCCATCAATCTATTATCCATTCGGCTTGAAGGTCCTTGTTCCATCTCGCTTCCCTTTCTGTATCTGTACCCGTTTCCATTTCTGTTCACGGTTTTGCATCTGTATCGTATCCATTTCCATTTCTATTTCTGTTTCCATATCTATTCCCATATCTGTGCCCATTTCCATTTCTGTTTCTGTTTCTGTTTCCGTTTCCATATCTGTATCTGTATCCATTTCCAGAATTTTATTTTTGGAAACTTCATTTCCATTTT
Source organism: Begonia loranthoides (assembly GCA_022433065.1). Taxonomy (NCBI): domain Eukaryota; kingdom Viridiplantae; phylum Streptophyta; class Magnoliopsida; order Cucurbitales; family Begoniaceae; genus Begonia; species Begonia loranthoides. Next base: position 16,196,690 of record CM039470.1, on the reverse strand, counting down.
CATTTCTGTTTTCATTTCCATCTCTGTTTCTATTTCCATTTTCGTAGCTATTTCCGTTGCCGTTTCCATCTCCGTTTCTGTTTCTGTTTTTGTTTCCATATCGGTTTATGTTTTTGTCTCTATCTCTGTCTCTATAATCGTTCCCGGAGAAGCTCAACCAATTTCCCAAGCCCTTGCCACCACAATCGCGTCCTTGGTTATCTTGATTGAGTCAGACCAAGATGGAGAACTTAACCAAGTCCGACGTAAGTCCATTTGTCCATTCGAATACTAATCCAAAACTAATTCTTGTCCCAATGATGGACAGAGAGTACCTTAATCTTGTCGGAATTTTCCGTCAATATTAATCCAAGTTGGTCATACAATTAGACTAGACTTCTCTAAACTTTTTGTTCGTGGAAGAAATTCAGCCTTTGAAGGAATAGACTTTTTCCCAAAATCAAACAGGTTTCTCATCCTCATATAAAGCGTATTCTTAGCTTAGCAATGTACCCTCCATTAAAGGTTCAAAACACTCTCTCTATTCATTCTCAAAGGTCAAGATCGAGTGGGAAATTACTTGGCTAGTTGAATCTTAACTCTTACTTCGGCTTAGTCCTTAATATTCTTCCTCCCTATAACAAATCTATCCTTTATCTTATCCATTGCAACCTAGGTGACCTCGTTTAACTATCTAGTTGGTCTAGTTTACACGAGGTTTTCTTTCCATTTATTATCTCTTTTCTATTTCAAAAATTTTGGGCAGAGTCTCCTCTGTTCTTACACTCCTCCAAAGCTATACATCCTGCATAAAAATGCCAAGTAGTTCCAGAAAAGTTCATTATCTATTTACCATTCACTTATCACCTTGGACTAGTCCTATGAACACATTCCAAAACATATCGGGGTACACCCCCACATCTATCATTTCCAAAATACAAAAATTTATATACTTAGTCACCACTAGTCCACTAATCCCCCTCATTGTTTTCCTACAGGTCGAAGACTTTCTCGAATTCCTTACTCCATTCATCAGACAGGATGGGACAATGTCGGGCAATGTGTCCAGAACTTTTGCATCTGTAACAATACCCCAAACCCGCCAAGAATATCCCAGAGTGAACCTTGGCACACTGTGGACATAGCTTCTTCCATGGTGTCACAACTATTGCCTCCTCAGCAATAGCATTTACATGAAGGCGCTTCCGATCCTCTTGTTGCTCGCCCTCCTCCAAGGGTCTCTTGTTCCTTATAGTGCTCTGTTCTCCTTCCTCCCTTGGCAGAGACAACATGTCTTACACGAATTTCTTATTGAATGTCCTAAATCCTTCTACCAAGGTCTCGTTGAGTTGGAACTGACTCTCCATGTAATCCATCAACTGATTGACTATCTCGCTCTCGTTTTTTGCTTCTCCTTCCATGTTATCTCCTAACAATTCATTCACCTAAATAGGATAAGAAATCATGTATTAGTAAAGTAGTAAGGAGTATACATATAGTGGATGAAGTATTTTCCACGACGAGGCTTGTGCTGGCAGACGGTTACAGAATCAGTTTTAAAATGTAGTTACTTTGATACCAACTATGTCGGAGCAAAATTGTATCAGAGTAATTTTCAAAATCATTTTTAAAACACACTTGCTCTGATACCAACTGTATCAGAGCAATTTACAAAATCATTTTTAAAACACAGTTACGGTAAGTACACAGATCGTTTTACAACATTTGCTCTGATACCAATTGTGACGACCCGACTTTTCATAACCTTTTAAAATGCGTCAAAATTCAAAACTTGGAAAATCCTTTTCAAATGTATCAGAGCTCTTTCAAAAAAGTCGGATCGCCAAAACCCTTTCATTATACCCGTTATGAAAATCGTTATAAGTATTGAAAAGCTATAGTTATAAAATCGTTTATCAAAACGTAGCAGAAGTCAAATCGAGAAACATAGCAGATTTATAAAAACATAGCAGAAGCGTAAATAACTCGTTAAGAATAATAAACAAAACATTACATGTTAATTACAAAACATATTTTATCTTTTACTTTCCTCAGCCTAGCCAGCCACAAGTTCCCGCGCATGCAAATCCTTCATCCATACTTCTCCATATGTTCATTTTATCGTACATGTACCTACACCACAAGTAAGACATAAACCTAAAGGCCCAATAAGGAATTGGGGTTATGCAATATGCTATGCCTCTCTTTATTTCATTTGGAATGGGTCTGCCCCAAATCAATCTTTTCGTTACATTTCATTCATTCATTCATTTATTCATAACTCGTACGTCGAGTCGGAGGTTGGAGAAACCCATGTGTGATGGTATAGTTTGATCGTCTTCTAACTTCCTGTGTAGTTAGTCTCGTTCCCAACAAGGTAAGGGTGTAGCTTAGCTACCAGATTAGATCTGACCTACCCATCCATCCCCCAACTCCCCATCATTCATTTTTTAATTCATTCTTTTCTTTATCATTTTTCCTCACATAATGCATGTGATTATCGCCCCCAAGGTGGCACTCCCTATTTGTTTCTATTAGCATGATGCATGTTGATACAATATGATATAACAATAACCATAATTGAATAGTGTATATAAGGAACACAAATAATAATAATTGAATAGCGCATATAAATGAATGACAAAAATGCAAACGAACAATATAGTAACAAATTAAAACAACGAATGACATTGCTTGAATTTACAGAACACAACAGTAAAAGAAACAACGATCGAAACATGCTATTAAATTGAGATCATAAGTCAACTAACTATCCAGACAAATAAAGCATGCTTCACACATAAGTCAACTAACTATCCAAACAAATAAAGCATGCTTCACAAGAGTATGATGGCATTACATAGACATGGATAACAACATGAATCGAGTATAAGAAATTAGAACTAAAGGCAACGTGCATCTGAAGGTAAAACACTATTTAACAATGTTGTTCTTAGCTAGAGTTAACAACTTAGTTCCAATTGTTATTCTAGTTAATTAAACATGCTCAAGGGAGTAATTGCAATTAATTGTCTAGTTAATTAAACATGGTTAGCATTCTAGTTAATTAAACATGCTCAGATTAGGGGAATATCAATTCAATTAATGACTTAGTTCTTTGTTACAGTTATTGATCTAGTAAGTTAAACGTGTTCAGATTAAGGGAATAAAACTTCTAGTTAACATAGAGATTCCAACAATAATAGCAAAACAAAGTAGCACTAATAGTTGGGGAAACTACAGCAAGTAAGACAATAAATTGTACAGAATAGGATCATTGTTGAGGGAACTCTTAGCTCATTCATGCTCATCGTTTCATCATTCTACACTATAGGACTTAACATAAGAAATTATCATTCATGCACTAAGGATTCATCACATTCCAGCATTAAGCATTCATCACTTCTTTATCAAAGTAAAACATTTACAGTAAAGAGAAATGTAGGAAACTAACGATAAAGAAATCTACTCAACTCACGCACACTACTTGTGGGTAGGGCCTCCACAGGCCAAAACTCTACCCAATCCTTACCCTAGTTGAAGAAATCAACTCACAGACAACAAACTCCGAGCTTTTAGAGCTCCAACTTCACTCACGATCCACATTGATGGAACACACGACCACAATGGACTCACAGAACACACAATTTCTCTGGAAGTTCACACTACCCACAGCCACACACCAATTCTCCAGAGTATTTGACGTGCTCCAAAAATTACAAAGAGCACTTGATTAAAATCGACCACAATAATCTGTAATATTTCGTCCACAAAACTTCAAACGGAAATAACTCCCAATCCAGACGTGAGAATTAGTTGATCAGATTCGGCCTCTGAAATTAAAACGAATAGAACTCCGCTTGCATATAGCCTAATAAAGTCAATTTTGGAGGAGTGCAGCTCAACAACACAAATAAGATCTCAGCCAAAAATCAGTTCAAAAAGGTAACAGCAAGTCGTTCAAATTAAGGCACCAATTCGATGATCCAAGCAGTGAATAATCCAGAACAGATCAGCGACCAAAAAGTATTCTTCAACCAAACGAAAATAATCACTTACCAATCAATAAGAATACCATTCTAGAGCAGGAAACTCAAGATATTTGATTACCAAACAGCAAGAACAATGATTTCCTTTAAGAGTAATACGAAATAACAAGAATAACCAAGGAGTCCGTTTATCCTCCTATCATGAGAGGGACGAGTTCATTCAGCTTGATCGACGATCAAGCACTCTCCAAGGGATCTGATGCTTCTCCTACTTCCACACCACAAAGACTCCATCAAGATGAAGATTTGGAAGAACTAGCAACCTTTTCAACTCGGTCAAGAAGCAATCCAAGAGCACCGAGTTCAGGCTTGCAAGGAATCAGCCGATGGGGGGGTTTGCCGTGAGGACTCACTCTCGTCAAAGTTTAGGGTTTATGATTTTCTTCAAAAAGTGAATTTCTATTCCAGCAAGAGGGCTTAAAAACCCTAAGAGTCTTACAATAAAGAAGAAAGACCAAAATGCCCTTAACGTGCCCAAAATTGGGCATGAGGGCGCGGTTTACATGCAAACAGCGCACCTCACAAAACAACTCTCTAAACAAAAGATCCAGCAAAATAAAACCAACAACAACATTAAGACTTGGCGAGATAAGTTTTAAATCAAGAAAATTGCAAGCAACAAAGAGATAAAAATCGTAGAAAAATTGCAACCTCAAAGCAACTCCAAGATAGAAAGTAATCAGTTAATCTTCTGGCGGAGAATCGATCCAATTAACAACATGAAATGGCCTTCCTTTGTCCTCATGAGATGCCTCTTTAGAAGAATCCCATAATTTAGTATTTCCTACAAAATAAGAGTGAGTTAAGGAAGAAATAAGTTTCTTGGCTCAGGCACGAGTGATTGGACCCTAGATCACATCAGTATTTCTCTCACTCAAAGACTTCTCTCACGTAGGAATAAGAAAACTCACACGATAAGGAAATGACGAATTGCAGGGGAGAAAGGCTGATAAAGTAGAGTCCCATACTTGGAGGGAACACCTGTACACTGAACGGAGAGGGGAGAGGCGTGGTCGACATGGAGAGGCGTGCCTTGGCATAGGGAGGGAGTCTCCATTATCGAGTGAGTGGGTTTTTAATTGCAAAACGACAAACGTTTCCTTATTTTAAACCCTAAATAATTGTAGATCTGGGACAACTCGGATGAGAGGGGTTATCCTGGCCTCATCCACGTGAATCTGAAACTCACTATTCTTCAGCCAGATCAGCATTTTTGGAGGAAGGATGGCGTCCTTGCCTTTGTCCGCGTTCGTCCAAATCTGTCATTTGGATGAAGAAAGCTATCCGCATACGTCTGAAACTATCCAGAAATTGGACAGATTCAAAATCACCGTGTCTGCATGCATCTGTACTCCTCCACATTTGTCCGTAAAGTTAGACGAATCAGGACAAAAAACCTCATCCTGCATCATCCCAAAACATAGGGACGACGTTCTATGCATTTGCGGATGACATTTCTCCTCCTTGAGTCATCCGCATGTGTCTGAATTCATCCAGAATAGCTTTTCCTTCACATTTTCCAACTTAATTTTCATCCCATAATATTGTCCCCATAAATACATGTCACAATTTAACACGTATAGATACTTAATGTAATATGTTAATTATCCCGACTGTTGGTTACATCGTGTATACGGGAAAAACATTATCGGGGTGTTACACCTCCCCCTTTCCTCTGCATTTTTACCATATCAGAGAGGCACCCCTTATTCTGCCTCTACCATAGACACCCACGGGTGTCCCCAAGCAACACCATGACTCAGCACCATTCCTCTCGTACGTCCACGCTGTCGTCTTTTATAGAGCAAGAACTAGCAACAGACTGGTTCAGTCCAACGTGGAACACAAACCACCATAGCCGTTTCTCTCGCAAATTGCCAGCCCCCTGCCCTTTGAGGCTGAAAATCGCAGCCACACCATCGCCAATCTTCTCCTGCCAATCATAGCCAGTTACCAAAAATAGACAAGGCCTCAATCGATTGCAACATACTTTGACCCAAAGCTTCGTACCGAACCATCCCGCAAAGCCGCTACCCCGAGCCCTAGCCAAAAATCGCTCGCCAGACAATGAGCATGACAAAAGCCATCCCGAGCACCGAGCCCGAGCTTCCACTTCTCTCTCGCATCTCTCTGTCGCTCACTACAGATTGGTCACTCCCCCTTGTCACCTCTCCTCTCTTTCTCTGTTTTTAAAATAGTCTGTCAATTGTTAAGAGACATCCGTCAATCTTTACCGTGAGGGACGACCGTTCCTCATGAGGGACATCTGTCACCTTAACATTTTAGTCATCCATCAGTTCATTCGTTGCAACGGAAGTCCATTCTCCATGAGGGATGTCTGTCGCCTTCACAATTTATTTGTCTACTAGGGATGTTCGTCAAACCCAAGTAATGACCGTCTTCTTTTTCGCAATGAGGGACGTCTGTTTTCCTATAAGGGACGTCTACCCTTGTCCAAACAATGTCGTTCCAGTTGTCATACTTAAAACTCACCTTCCATGAGGGACGTCCATCCTGATATAAAGGACGTCCATTTTGCTCCAAACGACGCTGTAACCTTTATTACACAAGGCACCAGCCATTCACAAAGACCATCTGCCTACAAAAGGGTGCACAACACAATAATAGACGTCCGTCCCTAGATAAAGGACATTCGTTCTCTTCCCACATCAAACATCCGTCTTCACAAAGAACATCCATCCAGCTAAGGGGCGTCTAATCCCCCCCACAATGTACGTCCGTCCACCCCAAGCAATGCCCTCTCTTCCACAAAGGCATCTGCCTACTCACACAATACAAGGGACGTCCGTCCCACTACAAGGGATGTTTGCCATACATATAAGGTCACCATGAATACAACTTGGTCATATCCTACTTTTCTCTCTCTTCACTTCAAATTAATCTAACAATTTAATCACCATAAATACCCCACTTAACCACTCCTAATAATTCCATCAATAAATCTTTAATGATTATTCAAATAATCCAATTATGTTCAATTACTTCCCAATTACCCATATTAAATTCCGTTATAAAAAGTCAGGGTATTACACCCATCCTATTTCCAACTTTCAGAACTTGTAACCTAAGGACACGTCAACAATGTCCCATCATCTTTTTCCACTTCCAGAGATCAAAACATGAGACATGTCATGAATGCCCCATCTTCATTTCACATGTAAATGACCAATCTTCACGTAGCAGAAGATTGCACGGAGATAGCCTTGTGATGCTTTAGCGCTAGAGTGCCTAAAGCATCAAGAGAATTCATCCTTCCAATGGACATATCAAATCTTCTCGTAGTAGAAGATTTCAAGGGATAGCGTCGTGATGCTTTAGTGCTAGAGTGCCTAAAGTATCAAGAGGATTCATCCCCCAATGTTCATATCATATAACCCATCTCCTCGTAGTAGAAGATGTCATTGCATAACCTCGTGATGCATTAGCTCTAGAGTGCCTAAAGCATTAAGAGGATTCATCATTCCAACACATCCACAGCTATCATCAATATGGCAGAATATCAAGAATAAACCATGTACGGAATGTAAAGTGAGAAAACATACGTATACATAAAAACTGCCGTGCTGTCGAATAGTCCCTATCGGGTTTTCAGGTGTGGTATCCCACACAATAGCAGTTTTGAAAACCATGATGCAATACAGTGTAGAAAGTATAAAGATCCCTACCTCGATGTCGACCATGACACTACTAGCTCCACGCGCTGTCGTAATTACTGATGATCTTGTTTCTTTTGCAGGTATTAACTTCGAGGATGATTCTATTTGGGATGTTGTCCCAATGGATAGGGAGCAACTTGTGC